>CM031965.1:4898857-5111357 GCA_018749465.1 Paracanthobrama guichenoti | reverse complement strand
AGGGTCACCAAAGTGTTTCTCTTAAAAGTCCTAAAATGTCACAGAATAAAAATTAAAAAAACCTCACACAGCAAAATCCTGGTCAAAACCTTATAAATGTTTTAGCATAGATGAGTTGTTATTTTGCAAAATTTCATGCAGTCCGTTTAAGTCGATTTTCTTGTCATTGAAAGAACAAGTGCAAAACCCCAGGCAATAAGAGCAGATGTGGGGTTTAAGCTACGTGAAGGAGGTTTTTCTCACCTCTGAGAGTTGGGAGAGGGCAGCTCTGAATATTTGCCCAGGCTGGATGGTTGCCGAAGTCCCAATAGCTTGGAAGGAGGCTCCAGTGCACTCTGTGTTGGTGTTAATGAGCCGTTCTTTAGCGAGCCCCCTCCGCCACACTCAGAGTCGGACGCCACTGCCTTGGCTTTGGCCTTCTCCTTCTCACGGTCCGTCTGGTTGACTGGACCGCACCCTCCTGTACTGGCCCGATGGGAGCTCTTCACACTGCCTGGTTCCTTCAGTCTAGAGGGGGTGGGGACAGTTTTTAGGCCCTGCAGACCAGCGTCCATATTGCTGCTGACAGGGCGAGCACCCGGACGTCCTCCCGTCAGACTCAAGGTGCTGGACTTAGCAGGTCTTGGGAGACTCCGATACTGGATGTTGTTGCGTGCATTCGGAGCCATGAAGCCTTGATCACAGTTCGATACATCAAGGCTGATTTTTCGTCCTCCACCTACACCACCAGCCGAGGGTTTCACTGGGATACCAGAGGTTTTAGGAGTTTTGTTCCCAATTGCAGAATCTCCGGAGACAGTGTTTCCACCAGTTGTTAGCACAGTGGCAGTGCCGGTAGTTGGAACAGTTTTCTTGTAACCGAAGGAATTTGTTGTGCCGGCAGAGGGACGGACAAGACCGGAGGGAGGTTTCCGGTGCTCACCACGATCTTTCCCTGCATCCGAACTGGAGCGTTGTAATCCGGATGTTTTCACTGCCATTTTGGCTTTATCCACGACTCGCTGATCGTTCTTTGGAACTGCGGGCAAACACAAATAAACACAATCAGACATGTGTAACCATAATCTTCAAACTTCAAGGCAGAAGAGCATTTGGGTCTTGAAGGGTTTTCAAACATTTTAAATGTGATCCCATTAAAAACATATAAAATCACACTGCAAATTGGAGAAGTTACAATAAGATTTTTTGCCCATAAGTTTTTGCCCATCATATCAAACCATAATATCATAAAGACCTGCCTATCAAACACCTATAAACCAATAAAAACACCCTAACGATCATGGAGAAATGCTCTAAAAACCACTTTGTAATTACACGGCAACCACCAAAAACACTGAGTGAAATAATCTAGTTCACTAAAATACATTTTTGGAGCTGAGGGGATTGTGCAAGATTTCCTAGGAAAGACCTCTAATGCAACCTCTAACCGGACCCTGCTTTAAAGTAAGCTTTAACACTTCATTACAAATGTATGTGCAACACACACACACACACACACACACACACACACACACACACACACACACACACACACACACACACACACAGATGCACAAGCTGCTTTGTTAGAATAATGCAGTATATGGATACAATCCATCATGAGGTAAAATACTTTACTGCTTATGCTGCTGACTTCAATTCACTCAACTGTAACATGACAGGCTGCTTGAATATTTAAGACCTTAACTTTAAAGGCCCTTGAAGTCATAGAGCTATTTAAGAAACAAAGGGGATGGGTAAGGCACAACTGTTACAGTACTGACAACATGAAATGGGTGAACTTGCAAAGCCCACCCTGATGGCCATCTGGATCCTCTCAGAGATATTTATAAATATACGGCAAAAAGAGAGCCAAAATGCTAGCGCAATCATGACTCGATCTCCGCACGAATGGGAAAACACACCAAACAGACTGTTCGCAAACTTGAAAATTGGCTTTACTATAACAACACCATCCACTTTATGCAAAAAAACCTTTCTGGAGTAGCTTAAGCATTTAAACGGCTCAATTAGCAGACCACACAACAAATAAAAATAGCGTAACAGTGAAATACAGCGTGTATTTCATCTGTCGCAAGGCGCTGTAATTCACACCACTGCCACACAGGACAACGGCCAATGCAAGTAAATACAGCTGACATCAACTTGAGATGAAGATTAGATGTGAAAAGAAATATGTTGAGCTGGAATAATGTAGGCCATTAGCAGACTATGACTGGATTAAATGCTAGCATGACCATATCAAAGGATACAAGGGGGCAAGACACATTTTTTACATGTTTGTTTAGACTGGAGGTAAACAGTAAAACTGAGTCAGAAACAGAAAGAGAGAGAAAGTCAATGGAAACTGGGGAAAAAAAGAGTCTGACTGTAAAGCTATCAAACTGACAGATACAGCTGTGAGAAGAGGAATGGCGATAGATGTAATTTGTCTTCCTGATACAACAGCACTGTAACGGCTGGCTTGTTTATGTTAAACATTGTCTTATTATACAAGACTGTATCTTAGAATAATATATCTTAGAATCCATTTCCCTGACATCCAGCATTTGACTGTTATTAGTGGTGTTTGCTAATGCAAACGTCATTATAACTATTGCTCACACTTAAGGGTTCAGAATTCAAAAAAATGCAACCTCCCTCATACTCACGTGGTTTGTTGAGTAGAGGTGAGCTATTACTACTCTAGAGCCCAAAGTATACTTCAGTTAACGTGAACACTTAGTCTATGCATATGTATACATGACTTGCTACTGCTAATACATACACGACACGCTGCTCTGAGCAAGTAAGGCATGCTGCAGCTGTACAATATAGCATACATGAATTACCCATAGCAGATATGTACAGGTGGAGCTGGGGAAGGTGGAGGGTTTTCTGAAAGCGTGCTGCAACTGCTACAGAAAATGTTAACCAAGTGAGCTCATTGGCTACTGACACAGCAGCAACTAATCCGCTTTGCTCTATAGAGAATGATGTGATTGTGAGTTAAGGATCAGCCTGCGCCTTCTAGAGTTTCATGACAGAACTTTGTATTTGTCATGTGACCAACGGCATCAGTTGAATTTGGATACTACTCTTTTTACATGCTGTTTTTTGCCTGTTATATAGTAGAGAAGGCATTATTCAAACACAGGGAAAGGCTGAGGCCAGTGTTGCCACCTTGTGGACAAATTAAGTGCAGAATAATTCAAGGCACATGTGCAAGCTAAATGTATACTATGCATGGAAACTAAGTGTTTCAAAATTTTAAACCAATTGCTTTGCAAAATGAATCATCGTTTCGAAGCACTCGACATGGCACACACTGGTGACACCTGCTGGTCAAAACAAAAAAGTCAGCCAAAACACCTTTTACAAACCAATTGCAAATGTAAGTGCATCTATTTAAGGTGCAGTGTGTAATATTTATGAGGATCTATTGACAGAAATGCAATATAATATACATAACTATGTTTTTAGAGGTGTATAAAGACCTTACATAATGAACCATTATGTTTTTATTACCTTAGAATGAGCCATTTCTATCTGCATACACCGTGGATCCCCTTACACCACCGTTGTTTCTACAGTAGCCCTAAACAGACAAACTGCTTTACAGAGAGTTAGCTACTCTCTGCTGTCTCAGACAACGACATGTTGGCCACCGTAGTTTCTATATAGCAGCGTTCCACCGCGGGAACTTTCCCAAGGAACTAGGGATGTTGGGGTGGTACTCAGTGTGTTTCACCCACAGGAACTAGGGTCTAAATAAAGTTCCGGGTAAAGATTTCCCCCTCAAAACCGCCCTTCTTGCGAGGTAGTACTTTTTCAAAGTTCAGGAACTTTCGGGGGTGGGACTTGGGCGCTGAACATGCTGATTGGTTGAGCTCACTCAGCTTTTTATTTCAACCTAAAAGTCCGTTGCGGTGTGTGCAGTAAGAGTCGTTTGCTATTCAAATCAACAATGGAGTTTAAAAAATACAACCGATGGACTGACGACGAGGTTCAGGCTTTATTAAGTTTATTTGCGGAGGACAAAATCCAGTGGGCTCTGGAAAGTCGCACGCAGTCCTATGTCACCGGACTAATCTTCTCGGTACTTTAGACCATGATGGAAACGCAATGCGTTGAAATGCAATTAACAAATCACCTAATACCATTAAATATGACGTGTCTGTGTAATATGAGGCTGCATTCAAAATTGCATAGTTCCCTACTATAGTAGGCGAAACAAATTCAAAATATGACCCAGGAACATTTTTTCCCCCACACCTGTTGCTGTCTGCATGTACATCGAGGTCTAAAGTACTGTGAAGATTAGTCTGGTGATGTAGGAATGTACGCGACTTTCCAGTTCCCACTGAATTTTGTCCTCCAAATAAGCTTAATAAAGCCTGAACCTCGCCATCAGCTCATTGGTCATATTTGTTTAAACTCCGTTGTTTATTCGAATAGCAAACTTAATAGCAGACTTAAGCAAACAATATACTGCACGCATTGCAACAGACTTTCAAAAATGGTGGTTAAAATAAAATGCTACATGGAGTCAACCAATCAAAATGCTGCAGGAACTCAGTGCCCAAGTCCCACCCCCAAAAGTTCCTGAACTCTGAAAAAGTACTACCTCGTAAGCAGGGACTTTCTGAGGGGGAATTTTTTACCCGGAACTTCATTCAGATCCTGAGCCCAGCGGTCGAAACACACCAAGTGCCACCCCAAAGTCCCTATTCCTGGGGAAAATTTCTGCGGTGGAAACACGGCTTATGTGACAAAAGTAGTATGTCCGAATTCACAGTACTCAAAAAAGAGTAGGCAAAAAGTACCTGGATTACCTACTACTTCCGGTGAGATTCTGAAGTGTGCATATGATGGACACTTTACTATCCCATGATGCTATGGTAGAGGATTTGTGAATGGCAGTGAAGTGACACAACTGGCACTGGTAGTTCACATGATAATGACAACATGGCAAATGTAGTACGTACAGATTACATTCATACTACACACACTCATACTACATATAACATACTTTTTTAGCGGCCGTGAAGTAATTACTTAATCAAAATGAGTACCTACTCAAGAGAGTATGCGATTTTGAATGCAGCCTGAGTTTTGTGGAGAGCTTTGCTAATCAGGCCAATAAGAGACTATTAACTAACAGACTTCCTTTTATTATGTGTCATTTAAAATGTATACAAATTCATAAAAAAACATAGACACTGGTTCATCAGTTCACAAGAGTCATCGCCCCCTACTGATCTACCATTTACATTTCGTAACAGTTATGACATAACGAAGCCTTGTTTACTCAAATCGATAGATGAAAACCTCAATTCACTTGTTTGAAACCTTCGAAAAAGGATTTGCAAAGTTTTCGAAGCTTCGCAAAACAAAAGTGCCCATAACTAGTGCACGGTTAGAAAAATCTGTCTGTGCTCATACTATGCTCATGCGTGTGGGAGCATACCCTAGCATATGTGTAAACACTCAAGTATATTTTGAGTTTGAGTATATAAGTCCTGTCTTTTTATTCATTCCCTGAGTAGACTCATTCAGATTCATTCACTGATTCATTCATTTACCCTTTATGCAAGTTACATCATATCAATAGGTGGCAATGCGTATCTTTTGTGTTTCATAAGTGGTCCAAACTATTCAGTAAAAAGACAACAAAAAGAGTTAATTCTTGTTAATTATGTATCGTTATCATCCTCTGCAACCTATAAAGTCACAGTTCTTCAGTCTCCTTTATCACCTTGTAAACGAGATTGAGATTAAAGAACTGAATGAACTACACACATTCAGTGCATCAGCAGATACTCATTCATGTAAAACAACAGAGAATCTTCATAATGCTATTTACTCGTGCTAAAGTCAGTCTTTGAATGCAGGAGAGCAGTTGCACGCTTCACAAGAGACTTACAGAAAGTTAGCTCACTGAGGTGATTCATCC
Organism: Paracanthobrama guichenoti; assembly: GCA_018749465.1. NCBI lineage: Eukaryota > Metazoa > Chordata > Actinopteri > Cypriniformes > Gobionidae > Paracanthobrama > Paracanthobrama guichenoti. The sequence continues at coordinate 5,105,422 of CM031965.1, read as the reverse complement.
ACTTAAACAATTCAGTCTAAAACACTGACCTGTGCTTAAATACGGGGCTCTTTTACCGCAGCCTATAAAATCCATGAGATCAGCTTGTGCTGCAGCCATAGGGATTGATCAGGCGGAGAGAATTATCATCACTCTGTCTGAGGAACGAGATCCCATAAATAAGATTGATCGGCTCATTTCTCTCCCAGTATACGAGAGGCGGTATTTCATACACATCTTGCATGACAGGGATTGAGGTTCCCAATTATATAACTGTATTTTCAAAAATGGAATATTTGAGATCCAATTCCAGTGGATGATAAATCATAAAGAAAACACTGAATAATAGCTGGACCTAATTCTCTCTGTTACAACATGTGGGTATAATCATGTTTCCAGTGCCATCTCGTGCCTTTAGTCTGTCCAATCAAAGTGTCTGTCCACAGGGAGAGACAGACAGCGCTGACACAGACATTTGGCTTGCCGTTCGGTAACGTCTACACACTTGCTGAAAGACTAATGACTACTTTTGCTCCACTGTCTCCGGGACAAACCACTTCACTAAAGCATTCAGCCAGTTTTCGCAGTTCTGCTTGCATCTGATTTGTCTGACAACGACATAGGGACCTGCACATTCGTTCTTTATTTTTTTTCGGTCGATTCGTGGGATATTCAGAAGTTTTAGATAAGATGTGAGTTTAACCCTTAAATGTTAAATGTTTCGCCAATCATTATTACATATTCAGGTCTTTAGTGACCCGGATGTATATCTAACATGGATGGACCTCTACCTGTTGCGATAATATAAAACTCTCCTGATATTAGAGTAACAATTACAGAAGAATAAAATAAATCATATTTTGTTATCTTTTGGAGCTTGGAAGGGTTCAGTTTGAGCAGATGTTTTATATCATCATCACTGTCCTCATCTGAGCTCATTTCAGTTCATTCAGCATCTGACTCATATTCACCATCTCAAACATATTCTCAAAACTATCAGCATCTTCAAGATCAATATTTTGACCTCTGACAGCTTCTTCACCAGATCCACCATCAGTGACAGTGACAGTAATATTTGACTGCGTTCAGTTCTTGCTCTGCAGTAAATCTCTGAGCCATTTCAAGTTTTGCTGATGATTCTTCCTATTCTTTTGTTTTCTGCCTGCGATAACTATGAGTGAAACGTCACTTCATAATTGTGTGTCAGACATTGCCACCTTGTGGAATAAAGGTGAACTGCACTTATTCAGTCATCGGAGATTCAATTATTGTTGTGCAGAAATAATATACTTACACTGTTACACACCTCGGGTCATTAGTGACCCTACACAATTTTTACAAAAAATGAATGGGAAAACAGGCATTATTTTATTTATTTTTTTCTTGTTATATTGTTTATAATGAATTGATTGAGGAATACTAAGAAGGTTGATGTCTAACATTTAAAAAAAAATGAATGAGGAGGAGGGTTGTGAATGATGTCCCGGGTCACTAAAGACCAGAGGTATGCGTTTAAGGGTTAAACAAATGTGATATCGAGAAGTGCTTATCAGCTGATTCTTTTAATAAATCAAGCAAAAAGACTCATGAATCAGTCTCAAACTCATGATGAATTGATTTGAATCTGGCACATTTACTGCAGTTTGCATTGATGAACTCCTTCATAAAAGAGCAGGAAGTGGTATAAAACTGAAAGTTTATTGTGAAGATGTTTTGCTTTGGCATCATGAAAAATGATTGGGGGAATCATGTTTTTAACTGTTTACCAGCATTTATAACACGGAACACAGAATATCTTCACTCTGGAACAACAGAAATATCTTGTTCCTATTTTCTATTGTGTTCTGCAAACTGTTAGTATGCTTCCTCAAAAGTTCTATTTTTTTATTTTTTTATTTTTTTATTATAATGGGATGTTATCGCTGTGGAGCTTCCTCCAGATCGCCCTGTGAACACACATAGTGACTGACAGACAGAAATGCCTGTAATGGTGTAAATAAAAAGAAAAGAATAAGATTTATTATTAAAGACATTATTATTGGGATCAGAAATGTTTGTTGAGCATCAAATCATCATATCAGAATGATTTCTGAAGGATCATGTGACACTGAAGACTGGAGTAATGATGCTAAAATTCAGCTTTCATCACAGGAATAAATGACATTTTAAAATATATTACAATAAAAACAGTTGTTTTATATTATATCATATTTCACAATATTACTGTTTTAATGCAGTTTTTGATCAAATAAATGTAGCTGGTATGAGAAGAGACGTTTTGAAAAATTATGGAAAGTGATCATCATATTTGGGGGTCCTTGGCATACAAAAAGACACCTAATTCAATTCTAATTCATAAACATAACCTACAGCAGCAAGAATAACACAGTGTCACACTGTAAGTAACAACCAGCTATTAGAATAAAATACTTTTGGTACTCAAGAAAACATATTGCTTGTAGTAGCTGACATGACAGCTTCACTGAAACGGTGTAATTTGGGCAGAAAATGTCTAATGTGTGTTTTCTGAATAAAGTAGATCGAGTTGCACAGTTCACTGGGTGCAATTGCTTAAATTTCATCAGTCTGTCATTCATCCTCTTCTGTGCGTTTGAAAGCTGGACCGCATTGGACACTGCATGAATGGCAGACATATGCACGAGTGTTGACGTGCTGGCTACATGTCAACACACACTGATTGAATGAAAGACCAAACATGGCTGCCTTTCATTAAAGTGACATCATGACGTGCTTTGTGTTTCTTTTTGGATAAATGGGTTTATTTTCCAACACGTACAGTACAGCATCCAGATGGTCTCTTTCAGGTCCAGCTGCATAAACGCTGTGTTCCCCACTGTGCCTCTCGCTTAGTTGGTAATGGCAAACGGACCCCCGCAAGGTGGCATTAAACGTACAAGAAGGAAACCACAACAGGTTTCTTAAAGCCTTTTAGATTTAATGCATTAACTCTAAAGATCTATCTATCTATCTATCTATCTATCTATCTATCTATCTGTCTCTGTCTGTCTGTCTGTCTGTCTATCTATCTATCTATCTATCTACCTACCTATACCTACCTACCTATCTATCTATCTATCTATCTATCTATCTATCTATCTATCTATCTATCTATCTATCTATCTATCTAGGTGCAACTGATTCAGTTGTAAATGGTAAAGGCGAATCAACTGGCTGATTAAAACAATCAGAGGAATAGTAGGTGGTGTTGGGTGATTTAGGGTTTCAAGAGCAGTTATCATGTCCCTACCCAACCCCCCTGCCCGGGTGGAGGACAACAGCTGGCGAGATCTGGTGCCAACCCTCCACTCCAGCACTGAGCCGAACAGGGCGTCTTTCTCTAGCAGCTCTTCTACCCATGCCAGCGGCAGAATCAGGCATTGTTGGAGCTCTGCATTGGATCTAATGATCCAGCACTAATTGCCATCAACTGAGTTTGCCATTGAGATAGAGGGCTGCATTCAAAGATAAAGCAGATAAGAAGAGTGCCTTTGTTTCTAGATGAGGTCAAAGCCATTGATACTGGACTCTGTAATCACTTCATGGTTTGTTGACTCAAAGGTCACCTAATACTCTCAAACGGTAACATTAAAACCCAGTAGAAAAGAATAATCACCAAAGAGATCTCTTTAATATCTTGATTGTTTTGTCTAGACCACAATGAAATGACATGGAGAGCAAATTTAGACCTTTTGTGCTTCAAATTAAAAATCAAAAGTGAAAGATTTCTGTGAACTCAAACATTTCTCTACAAAATGATCAATATTAGGAGAGTCATATTAAAAATCTACATGACACGCTGATAACTATGCTTATGTTATTGCTGATAAATTATATAAAATAATTGATATTATAAAAGATTACATTACTGCTAAAAATTAAGTTAGTGTTAATGTAAAAATTAGAGATATCTATATATTTATATTTAACTCTCTCTCTCTCTCTCTCTCTCTCTCTCTCTCTCTCTCTCTCAATATATATATATATATATATATATATGGTGACGGCAAATCTTTAGTTCACCCCTATCCAATTCCAATATACATATATGCTAACCACATACATTTTATACCAATATACTCCTATAATCAGAAATGCTCTTTTTTCTGTCTATTTTTCATTTTTCCAAATGAATATGTGAACTTATTGTTCATTAGTTAATTTATGGCTGTGTTTGGGGAGATTTAGAGGCTGGAACGTCAGGAATCATGGGAGACTGATGACATGTGTTGCATGTTTTAGGGTGTGTTTCCATACCACCAGCTGTATGTATGTCTGTGTGTGATATCACTCACCTCCTGGCACTTTGAGCATGCTCTGTGAGGTGTGCGTGATGGGTGAGGTCACGCCTACTGGAGGGTTACGGCTCTTCTTCAGTCCGCTGGGCGGGTGGCCAAGCGTCTGCGGTTTCCTCAGTTCACCCTTGACTGCCGCATCATCCTGCGATCTGCTCTTTTTCCACTTGCTGGATGACTCGGCCTTAAGGCTGCCCGTGTCGTATACTCCCTCGTTCCGGCATTGAGCCTTCCCCTCCTCGCTGTACCAGGAAAGGCCACTTTCAACCAGCGAGCGTTTCTCGGCATCAGTGCGCAGCTGTGGGAAGAGTTGACGTTAAAATAAACAGTCATTGACTATTTCAGGTTAAAAATATATATTTTTAAAAACACTAAAGTGCTTAAATTAGGGCTGGTTCACACATAACATGTTTCTGTTGTCAAAAACATGAGACGCAGGTCAGTGGAATGGAAAAAAACGCTAGGTCTAGAGATGTGTTTTTTTTTTAAGAAAGATGCCAGCCACCGCCAGCATTTTTGATCATTTTCACAAAAATGTCATGGCCCCCATATTTTATTGTATGAATATCTGAATATGCAATATCTCAATAGAAAGACCTAGCGTATAATTGCATTTTTATATAACAGCCTCTGCTTTATATATAGCGATATATAAGTGAATGTGGGTGTTTCATTAAAAAAAATGCATAATTTTGAGCAAAAAGCTGAGGAAAAAATTTAAAATAAATAAAATTTTTGTCAAAGACTACATCCAGATCAGATTCAGAACGATGATCAAAACACAGATGGAGCAGATCAAGTCCATCAATGCTTGCAAAGTCCTGTAGCTCATCCTGGGTATACATTTCATTCAGTAACATTAGGCAGTTTTTATTTATATGCTGTTTAATGGTGATGATCACATAATTTTAAGTATGCATATGATAACATATTATATTGCTTGTTTCTGCTTCTTCTTCTCCTGTGTTTTGATCAGGAGGTTCAGTACTCTTTCAGAAGATACATAATAGCGCCCTCTACTGTTTAACAGTGACTTATATCATGTGCAAGGCACTGCAAAAGACACAAGTGTGGTGGTTAAAGGCATCCATCAAGCACGTTTACATTGAAAAACAATGAAAAAGTAGTACAGTGGAATGGAAAAAGGGGGAATGAAGGTTGAAAATTATAATTTTACATATCACATTTTCACATGTGAAAAAAAAAACTTTATTAACATTATAAGTGGACCCCAAGGAACATGATGACCCCTTTAATTTTTTTTTTTAACTTTTTAACTCAAATATTTTAGTTTTTGTTTGTTTGTCAAAAAAAATAGTTTACCATAATATAGCATTCTAAAAGCAGCACATAATGAAAACCACTCTCTGGTAAATGTCGGGGGGAAAAGCAACAGTATTTTAATGTCAGTTCAAACCACCAAACATGGAAGTTTTGTTTCAGAGTCCATTTGTGCTTTATGAGATGCACTGTGGTCACATTCCAACACGAGCCGTGGAGAAGAGCAGAAGTTACACCCGCTGATGCATCAGAGCATCAGAGCAGTGCTTCTTCTCCAGAACAGTCGGTTTACTTTTAGATCGATCTTTCTGCTTCTCACTGTCATAGGTTTACTGGGATATATTTGTAAAGGTGCAAGCGTTATATCAGCACATATATTTCTAACTTTTATGTTAAACTTGATTTGCATTTAAAGATTTCCAGGGTTTTCAATCAGCAATGCCACAGTGAACAGGAAAATAATACAGCCTGGACAAGAATTTACAAATGAATGCAATAATTTACAAATCTAATAAACTTTGTAATATTTCTGATATTGCTCCAGTATTTTTGGCCGCAGCATTGGGGGAACTGGTGATCCTCTGCCCATCTTGACTTCTGAGAGACACTGCCACTCTGAGAGGCTCTTTTTATACCCAGTCATGTTGCCAATTGACCTAATAAGTTGCAGATTGGTCCTCCAGCTGTTCTTATATGCACATTTAACTTTTCCGGCCTCTTATTGCTACCTGTCCCAACTTTTTTGGAATGTGTAGCTCTCATGAAATCCAAAATGAGCCAATATTTGGCATGACATTTCAAAATGTCTCACTTTCAACATTTGATATGTTATCTATATTCTATTGTGAATAAAATATAAGTTTATGAGATTTGTAAATTATTGCATTCCTTTTTTATTCACAATTTTTACAGTGTCCCAACTTTTTTGGAATCGGGTTTGCAATAACAATGTGATTTATGAAAGAATTACAACCTTTAAGAGTGTTGTTTTACTGACATTAAACAAAAAATAAGTAATAAAACCATAAAGAAACTTAACAAGACTTATCAACTCCTTAACTTTGTGAAATTAAAGAGGAGTGAGTCTTACAATGTTCCCAGGTTTATTGGACCATGTCCGGCTTAAGGAGAAGCCCAGTGGAGGGGCATACCTGCTTTATTAAATGTAAATAAGCCTTTGTGAAAGGTTGATGTCATTTCAGGAATGTCTGCTCCCTTCCTAGGAATTATGGGATACGGGTAAGCTCACATATTTGACCAATTAAACCTGTCTGAACTTTGATGTTTGTATAACTGTGATGTTGACATGTCATTTCCTTCTTCTGGCAAAGACAGCCGTGTGGGTCAGATCAAGAAAGAAGCCGGGGACTGTTCCTCACGAGTACAATAAACTGAAGAGGAGGGCAAAGCTGCTATGTGAGTCTGTGGGGGGTTTCAAAGAACATTGATCTGTTTGATGGAGAAGATTTTGAAAGGGTCCAGCAAAATTAAAGTTTAGAACAGGATGACATGGACGCAGTACTTACAGCTTACACTGCTTACACTATTCAATATGCCTTTTTGTCTTAAAAGAGAAGTGTATAATTTCTGCTTCCGGCTCTACGGTCCAAGCTGACCTCAAATTTTCCATTTTTTTCCCCCATTGGAAATTCTTGGAAATACACTGCCGTTCAAATGTTTTTAGAAGAAGTCTCTTCTGCTCGACATGGCTGAAAATTAAAAATAGAAAAAACTGTAATATTGTAAAATATTATTCAAATGTAAAATAACTATTTTCTATTTTAATATATTTTCTAAAATATAAAATCTTACCAATCAAAAACTTTTGATGGCAGTGTACACTACCATTCAAAAGTTTGGGGTCAGGTTGTTGTTTTTTTTTTTTATGAAAAATTATAATACTTGTATTCATAAATAATGTATCAAATAAATGCTGATCAGTTCTTCTGAACTTTCGATTAATTAAAAAAATCACGGTTTCCACAAAAATATTATGCATCACAATGGTTTTCAACATTGGTAATAACAATAAAAATATTTTCGAGCATCAAATCATCATAGAATGATTTCTGAAGGATCATGTGATACTGTAGACTGGAGTTATGATGCTGAAAATTCAGCTTTCATCACAGGAATACATTACATTTTTAAAATATTGTGAAATTGTAATACTATTTCACAAATATATATATTTTGTGTATATATATATATATATATATATACACACAAAAACAAAAACTGTATTTTTGGTCAAATAAATGCAGCCTTGGTGAGCATAAGAGACTTACTTATATTAGTAATAGTCTATACTTATAGACTTATATTTTGCTATATTTTAGGATTGACATGTACTGTACCTCATGGCTTCTCATAAGTTCCTCAGAAGGAAAAAATTATTCACATTTGAATCGACATATACACTACCAGTCAAAAGAGAATGGGAAAGTGTGTCCAAACTTTTGACTGGTAGTGTAGATTTTTTGCGTGAACTATTCTTTTCAATATGGTGTCTGATCTGACTAACGTCTATAATGACATTTCAAATGAATAAAGACACTGTGGCACATCTGTACAGTAATAATGTACAGTGTACAGTGGCCACAGTGCCAAGAAACAGTGATTTTAGGTAGCCTGAATGGCTGAAACTAAACCAGTAAGCAGTGTGGTCTTCAACAAATCCTAACCAACACAAACACACAGAGTAAATAACACTACATGGGAGTTCATCATTGAGAACGAAACCAGAAACTCCCTAAAGACTTCTTGGCCAGGGAAGAGTCACATCAGTGTCTTTGGGTGGGATAAACTGTGTTGTCTGCGCTCTGTGGTGATAGATTACAGATGAGTATCGACTGAGTCAGTGTTTCACTCTAAAGCGGTTAGCGGTTTGTAACACATTCATCCCATTAGCAGTAAGTACTGTGTGCTCGGGCTCGACTGACCCAGTACCGTGTGTCAGAAATTAGCCAAAACTGACGCATCAAACATTGAAGCAGAAACACAGACTGTGAGAGCAATATTTCAATCCAATTAGAAGTGAATTACCACAATGGCAGAGTTTCGCCGGGAGCCAATGGGAGTAGTTGGCAGGGAGTTGAGGGAGGAGCCTGCGTTGAACTCCTCTGAGCTGAGGTTGTCTGAACCGTCGCTCAAACCGCTGCTGATGGAGCTGCTTTCATCCCAACTGCAGAGAAAACATAAGAAATGCCATCAATCTACTGATCCAGGTCATAATTAAGTCATGATGAATGATTAATGTTGTATGCAAGTAGTTAAATTAATAATTAATTGCTTTAAAAAATAAAAAAAACATATCTTGGAAAACATGTTTTTCTTGTTCTTTTAGAAGAAATACTATGTAGTACATTGATCTACTCTAATACAGCCCTCACCAGAGTATTAATGAAAACTAAAGTGCAAAAACAGGTCATTCAGAAATCATTATGATAATGACAACCATCACAATCATGTGCACATTACCATAACTGTGCACGTTTACATATCATTAAGTATTCAGTATTTAACTATTGAGCATTCAGCAGCTCTGCCTGCCATGTGAACTACGCCACTACACGCATGTCAGCCAATCATAACAGAGGTCATTTACATAGAGATCCTAAAGGTACAGTGGGAAAAAACTGACAGGATAAACAGAGGACGGAAAATAGTCATGCAATATAAACCATGCCTGGTTTGGTTACGATTAATATGAACTACCTTTATAAGTGGCTTTCAGGGAAAAATAATAATGTGAATAAGATTGTTATTAATAAGACATAGGGCCCTATTTTAACGATCTGAGCACATGGCATAAGCGCATGGCGCAAGGCCACTTAGGGCGTGGGAAAAATGGTCGGCGTGCCAGACGGACGGTCCAAAAGGGTTGTACTAGTCTCTTAATGAGTCATGGGTGTGTTTTGGGGCGTAACGTGCAATAAATCAGAGTCTCATCTCCCATTCCCTTTAAAAGTCAGTTGCGCTTGCACGATGACAGATTCACTATTTATGTATATAAATTCACTATATATTTACGGAATATAGACACCCTCAACCTGACGAGTCAGTTTAAATACATGTCTGTACAGTATTGACACGATTGGTCAAATAAGTAGCCAGTTTCATTCGTCATTACTACAAATAGGTAGCCTGACAAGCCAGAACCACATCATGATGTTGGGTCTGGGAACACACCATTGGCAGAGCTCAGTCCGAGGGCCGGGATAAACGGATGTCTTTCAAAGTCCCTCTGCACGCAACAGGATAACGCTACAACCAACCAGAGCGACGAAGAAGGTGAAGCGGAGCTAGTTGATAGATTAAACTTTCGCCGTATTCCTTTCTTAAGAATGACTTCAGTGCCGTTCTTTTTTCTTTTCTCAAAGAAACACTTAACTCCAAGTCTTCCAGAGTCGCGGCCAAAGCCGATTTGAAAGGCCGCTGTTCGCCAGCTTCTTTGTTTACAAGTAGCACGCAGAACCTCAGAAACTCTGCCGTCATTATGTTAAGCCTGCCCACCGACTCTATACACCATGTGATTGGCCTGACCAGAGTTTGGTTCTTCCAGCTCGCAAGCCAACGGAGAGTTGCTAGACGCCCTGGCTGCAAATTATATTTTCTGCCACTAGGGTGCGTCTAGATTTCTAGGATAGCAAATAGGTAATTCTGATACATGCAGTGACTATCCATTATGACATGTAGGAATTTTTATCTTTATGTACACAATAATAATCTTTTACATTGTAATCCTTCTATTTTTTATATTTAGAAAATGTTTGTGTGCTGCTGTGCGTCCCTGTGTGTGTAGTAAACAGAGTGTAATAAACGCACCCTTTAAATAACACAAAAAAATACTGCGCTATTGACTTTAGATCAGATTTTTGTCAATGGCGCAGCCGTTTTCAGTTGCCTTAAAAATAGCAACACGCCAATAATGCGCCTGAACACACCTGGTTTTCAGACCAGCATGCCCATGGGTGAACAGATGGGCGTGAGTGCATTTGCTATTTAAACAACGTGGTGCTGGATGTGAAAATGATAACGGTGTTGTGCTGAAGCTAGCTAAAAACACTTGCGTCACGTCTGGTGTCGCATTGCGCTGGGTTTGCCAGAGTGTGATTCAGGAATGGTGTTACACTGATACATCTCAGTTTACATGCACATTAATATTCTTATGTTAATCAAAATTTGGTCATATTCTGATTATGGTCACACTTTAGTTTAAGGTCCAATTCTCACTATTAACTATTAGCTGCGACTATTGCCACAATAAACTCTGCTTAATTAATAGTTTGTAAGGTAGTTGTTAAATTTGGTATTGGGTAGGATTAAGGGATGTAGAATGTGATCATGCAGAATAAGGCATTAATATGTGCTTTATAAGTACTAATAAACAGCTGATATCCTAGTACTATGCATGCTATTAAGCAACTAATTAATAGTGAGAATTTGACCTAAACTAAACTGTTATCCTGATTATGTATGCATTATGTAAACATTAACCCTATAACTAGATTAAGAGTAAAACACCTGGCATATGCCTGTATTAATCTGAATCCGTTGTCATGTAAACACCTTTTCACTTAATCTACTGTAATTGGAATAGTCATTTATATATGCGCACATCCAAATGAGGAGTTTTCAAAAGGTAAGCAATGGAAGCAACACATTCTTGAAGAGAGGGCAGATTATGTTTCGCATACATTAAAATAAAGCACCGTGGCCTACATTTTGTAATTCATCACTCTTATTAATCATTATGAATTAAACAGTAGATTATATTACAGTGCTGAACTACTTAAGTAATGTCTTAAATTCATCTGGAATATGATGATTACTATGTAGACTATAAAGGTGTATTCCAGTAGCTGTGGGGCACATTAACACCTATTTTGGGAATAAAGGCTATTATTTGAAAATTATATGTATGTGCACGTGGTCAGTGACACCACCTGATATGAGTAGAAATGATCTATTTTCCTGCATTCAACTGCATAATTTCAGAGATGATACATATTCCTGCATTCAACTGCGGGATTTCAGTAACGTAAAGTGTTGGATGCTTTACTTTCAATGTTTTTCAATCAGAATTCCATTGAAAATTCACAAAGATATCTGTTTTTGTCTGGTCCTGGTGTATCAGGAAGCAAGCACTCCAGAATGGAAGGTGCCTTTGAGATAAGAACACATCTTGTCGCACAGGACCTGATAAACCCTGAGAAAGTGATAAGGCTATCCTCACATCACTGAGCATATATGCTGAAAAAAGACAGCTAAAACTCTTCCAAACAGAAGTAACAATTGATAAGCTTGTTGTGTCACAAAGGAACCTGACCGGTTCCTAGAAGATAAAATTTGTGTTATGTAACTGTTGCCTTTATATCAGAGCGAAACACAATCACAGGGGCTTCTCATCTTTGTGAGTCTGTCTGAAAATACAAATCCAAACCTAAATGGTTGTAATTCAAGGATGCTTTGTAATATAGACCTAAGTATAATATATATATATATATATATATATATATATATATATATATATATATATATATATATATATATATATATATATATAATATACAAAATAATTTTTACTTTAAAATTACTATAAAATCAAAGCCGTATGCCTAGCCAAGCTGTGTTCCAAATTTGAAGTTGATATCATAAAAATTTAAGTTCCTTTGATATTTTTAGGCGCTGTACCAAAAATAGCCACTGGGTGTCACCCACTTTTGATGTGTTGTCCTGTAACAAATTTAACTTCTATTAAATTGATTACGCTCAACAGTTAGCAAATATGGAGCCTTGAGACTCAGACCTTTCCGACGATATGTGTTTTGTCAAGATTAGAAAAGGTTTTGATTATAAAGTAGATCAATTTTAAATTAATTTTGTATGTAATATGAAACCTGACACCGCCTACTAGGAGAGGAGCAAACTAAAAGAATTTAAAGTACTGTTTCCATAGTAATGCAATGTACCATACAAAAATGGTTGACTCTCAAAATAGATGACTTTTGAGTTCATAAGCTTTTGAATGATACCTAATTTATGACGATTACTAAACAATAGGCGATAAATAAAAAGAGTGCCAAGTGTCCCAGTTAATGTCTAATGCAGCGATAGTATTTTATGAGTTTTGAAAAGAAGACCTGGAAAGAAAAATACTTTCCATTAATATTACATCTTAAAACCAAAAAACTAAACAAAAAAACGGAAATAAAGCACAAAAAAGCAAAGCAAAACCATGCAAAGCACAAAACAAAAACAAGCAAAGCAAAAAAATAAAAAAATAAACCAAGCAAAGAAACAAAAACACAAAGCAAAACACAAAACAAAAAACAAGCAAAGCAAAACACAACACAAAAACACAAAACAAAAAAACAAGCAAAGCGAAACACAAAACAAAAACACAAAGCAAAACACAAAACAAAAAACAAAGCAAAACACAAATCAAAAAACAAGCAAAGCGAAACACAAAACAAAAACACAAAGCAAAACACAAATCAAAAAACAAGCAAAGCGAAACAAAACAAAAACACAAAGCAAAACACAAAACAAAAACAAGCAAAGCGAAACACAAAACAAAAACACAAAGCAAAACACAAATCAAAAAACAAGCAAAGCGAAACACAAAACAAAAACACAAAGCAAAACACAAATCAAAAAACAAGCAAAGCGAAACACAAAAACAAACACAAAGCAAAACACAAAGGCAAAACAAAACGAAACAAAACAAAAACACAAAGCAAAACACAAAACAAAAACACAAAGCAAAACACAAAACAAAAACACAAAGCGAAACAAAACAAAAACCAAGCAAAGCAAAACACAAAACACAAACCAAGCAAACTAAATAAACAGTGAAAGCTGAAGTTAAACAAAAAAGTCAAATTATTCCATACAATTCTTCAGTGGCTTTGAGGCGTCATAATGGCCTTTGAACTTCATCCACAAAACACAATATAGTTTCCACACTTTCCCTCCATTTCCACCTCCAGTCTCCATTTTCCAGATGCTTTAAATTCCTTAGATGTCCCGGTGACACCTAAAGACTGGATTAAGTAGCGGCATATTGTGAGGAGTCTGTCATTATAAGATATCTAAGCACGTTCAGCTGTTTTGTGAGACGGCCAGGCCCGAGGTGAAACACTGACGGCCTCTTTATGAGCGATAATGATCAGGGATCAGGTTTCAGGGCTGTTTGGAACACCTCAAGCGTCAAGCTCTATGATTACGCTCAAAATCCTCATCTCCAGACCTGAGACGAGAGCACTGTGTCATGATGTTGTGCATGTCTCGCATTTACCTCTACAGCTGGAAATATTTCTGAGATGCGACGTCTCATTTGGCAGCTGTTTTTTTTGTTGTTGCTTTGATGCACTGCAAGAGTGCTATATGTGCAACTTAAAACACTACAATTTTTCTTCAAACCTGTGAACTTGACAGCATTGATGTATCATTTGAATCACAGGGAACATCTCATCTGTGTGATCTCGATTTATTTTACGAAAGTGTCACTTTAAAAGTGCAATATGACAAGGAGAGCCTCCCTGCAGAATTTCTGCCGCAGGTGATGTGGAAAAGGAGGGCGAGGAGACCTTGAAAACCTCAGCTTTACCTACTGCATCCCACAGACACAGGGCTCTCTTCAAAGGCATGCCAAAGACACCATGCGGTTTTCTATCAAGCCAGACTAAAACTTTGATGTTGTTCTGTGGAAGGGGAAAATGTAGATAAGCACAGCGACCTTTTGGAGATGCTGCGCTCCCCTGGCCAGCCCTGTTCATAGTGTCAGTGGGTGTGAATTTAGTTTTTTTTTTTTTAAACCAGATGGACCTCATAGGGCTTTAGTTCATCCGGGAAAAAAAAAAAAAAAACTAATAAGCAGCAGAAGTGGCTTAAACAGCACTGATAACACAAAATACTGTAACCTTCTGTGCCCTCAGATTAAGGGATTATAAAAAGGCTAATGGAAGCACAGGATTCATATTCAGCCTTGTTTCACATTTTGCGTCACACATTTTACTTCTATAATTTGATGTATGTCTGAGTGAAACAGACATACATCCCTTTGTAAAGGGATGTTTTCCCTTTGTAAAAATGCCTAAGTGAATTTTAATTTCTTTAAAAGATATGAGATATGTAGTGATATAGTAAGAAGACTTTTTTTTGAGCGAAGGCATAATGGTTAGGAAATGTTGCAGGCTGGACTCGAATCTAGATTACCTGCATGAGCACCAGAGCCCAACATGTTTTAGCACAAGCTTACTGCTGCACTACAGCTCCGACTTTAAGGCTGTGTTTCCTCCAAAGCGTTTTTTTTTTTTCATATTTTTCCAATTACTTTCAATGGGAGAGCCGTGTTTTTAGAACGACATGAGTGTAACGAGGCACTGAGCGTCTAATTCACGCTCAAGCACTGAGTGCTCGCCGTTTTTTACTGGTCGCCGAGAGTTGAAGAACGTTCAACTTTGAGTAAAACGCAGCTCATCACTGTCACTTTTTACCCAGCCGTCCAATCACAGTGGAGGAGGGGCGGGACAAATACAACACCGACCAACCGCCACATTCGGCTTGTACAACGTCAACAGATGACAACAAGCATAATAATGGAAATAAATTATTTAAAACAAGAGCCAGAGCGAATGCTTTACATTGTAATGACATTTTTATATAGAAGCTAAATATCTGTGAAATGAGATACTAGTTAAACTTCAGCGGATATTCTGTATCATAACAAGCAGAGTCTGATAAAAAAAATTCTTTGCTGGACACGCCGCCTAATCGCAACATCATTTTATCGCAACACAGCCATACTGAATCAACATAAACTTCCATATCCAGTACACATTTTCAGCAAACAAATGCAAACTGAATTCTGTCTAGCGCAATTGTTCTCAAGGCTAGATAAAAACAAAAAGACAGTGAAATAGACAGACACCGCTGAGCTAATTACGCTAGTGCTGTTAGAGCTGTCTTTCTCCAACTGAAGCACACTCCTCTATCTGTCCTCCCTTCCCAGAACAGGGCTCTCAAAAAAACACAATAACATTGTGTCAAGGCTGCATCGTAATTGCAGAGAGCCCGAGCCCCGCCAGCTAGAAGGGGAAAAAAAAAAAGAGTGATTTGAAGATAAAGCGTCCTCCTATACCCATCCCCTCCACCCTTAACCAAACATTAACTTTAATTGCATGGATGCAAGGCAAGCAGATAATAGCAATAGTTTGTTTCTAAAGAAGGCACCCAAGTGCTATTTGGGGGTTTTATGGTAGTAGTAGTAAGAGTTTTCTCATGGCATCTGTCCACATATATCAAATACAAAAAGTAAATATGGACAACACAAACAGACAACAATGTGCTGTTTATTTGGGTTTTTTTTTTTTTTTTTTTTTTAATGTGGTGTTCCTCAGGTGTATATCTTGGGTCCTCATGACTTCATTGTGAAATCCAGGAAGTGTTTGTTAAACCCAAAAATGTATAGATTTGTTTTAAAAAAGAATAGAAATTACACATAACCAATTACCAAGCAATGTTTCATGTTGTTCAGTCTGTGGAGTAAAAGGTCCCAATCTCTTTAAATCAATTTTACTGGTAGTCCACTGTATGAAGAATTATTGGGTATAATATGTCACAGTTTACTTTATTTTGCTATCCTCACTTACATAAATGAACTATACTGTCCTGCACCCACTAGTAAAAAATATATCTGGTGTCTGAATAATTTTTTATTTGACTGTACACACACACACACACACACACACACACAATACAGCCCTGCTTTTGACTCCAAGTTTCTACTAGACAGTAATTGAATATGTCTCCAGTAGCATATGGCCTTTATCTTCAACACATACAGAAGCATATATCAATTGCCTACATGTTCTGCATAATTCGTGATTTGCCCATCCCAATTCGCCCAGCTTAGCAAAACACTGGAATGCCAAATGACAGGTGGCAGATCCTCTTTCATCAACGGCAACTGGTCACACAGGATCCAGAGAGGGAGTGACGGCTAAGAGCGAAAACGACACGCGTGTCCAACACTGAAAGCTACCATATAAAACGTGCTTTTTATCAACCATATGGACTCACACAAAACCAAAAAGACACAAGGCCTTCTAACCACACATGAAAATGTGTTCAAGCAGATTTGAAAATGATCGCTGTTGCGTGAAATGCACCGTTGTGAAGCAATGCTACAGTTGTCCCCTCAGGCGAGAACAAAGGCATGGTTAAAGCCAACATATACTGCCAAACTTGGCTCAGGTGTACTGTAGACTTGGCTGCCCATCAAGATTTTTTTAAAGATAGCAATCTGTATAGTAGATAGTGTGTAAAATCTATGTATATAGAAGTACACTATTTGCTAAACTTTGATGTGGTTTATAAATAATAGGGTAGTTGGCATGAAATAAGGTTTTTATTGAAAGTTGATGTCCTGGGGTGACGTTATATTCCATTTCAAAATATATCTCACACATAAATAATTATTTTATAATAAGCCATTAATTAGAATGTTAGTACTTTTTAAAAACTTGTCAAATTGATTAAAATGGACTAGTAAAAAAAACCATACAATTAATATTTAAAATATGATAAAATAAAATATTACAATGTTGACCTACAATCAAGATTTGCTAACATAAAAATAGTAATATAAAATAAATATTTTTTTAAATATGCGCAGCATACGTCAACTACCCAAATGATAATGTCTGTCGGCATGCGTTTTGATGTCAAGGCCACTCTCAGTCACCTGTGTCTTTGTGCACGATCTCCCTGTACAATATCCCACTTATTTCAGCCCTCATTAAGGTGATCTTGAATTTAATAAGCATACTGATTATCGTTTGTGTCTGCTGTAGCAGGTACATTTTATGTGTGTGTGTGTGAAGAGTGGGCGGAGAAATGGCTGCGACTGGTGGCACAGATGGTCTACAATACGGGGTGTAGGACCACCTATCCAGCTAAGCTTTGGAGAACAGATTGGCCTGACAACGCTGGACCAAGACAGCTTATCAAATGCATGCTGCTTATGAAAGATGCATGCATTATAATTCAGTTTTGACAGCTTATCATCTTCAAATGGGTTTGAGAGTTAAATAGATGGATTGTCGGATGACCTATAAATGACATGGATGCCTTTCTCCATGTTCTTCTGTATGTTAAACATATGGAGACAGGTCACAGAGGGTCCCTGTCTGCCAAAAGCTGTCCATGGCCCAACAGTGTTACTCCGAGTGCTGTTCTCACCGGGACCAGTCATTTATCTGATCGGCCAGCTTTTCATGTGAAAACAGAAATGCATTTCCTCACTGACATATTTCCATTGCACGTATTACAATGAAAAACAATATGATAAAATAACAGGCTTGGTTTCGCAAGCCTACCAAAGCAAATAAGCCTGTACAAAAGGGATTAGTGAGGATTATATATCAAGTTAGAGCAACTCCCCAATAATGACACTAGATTATGGCAGATGTGTGCAAGTTTCGAGAGGTGATTAAAAAGGGGGAGGGGGGAGTTGGTTCGATTTTTTTCCTGTCTACGTCACAAAGGCTGCATTTATTAGATAGAAAATAGATATACATCAAATATATCATAATATATTTTAAAATGTAATTTATTCCTGTGATCAAAGCTGAATTTTCAGCATCATTACTCCAGTCTTGAGTCTTCAGAAATCATTCCGATATGCTGACTTGATGCTCAAGAAATAAGGGTGGGAATCACAGGGTACCGCACGATACGATACATGGCTCACAATACCGATAATATCACGATACAGCAATTCTGCGATAATCAATATATTGCTAGACAGTCCTACAATGATACATCACAATATCTGTGAAAACAGATGCAAGTATTATTTTACTCCTGTTAAAAACCTCTTTTTCTTAGGCTAGTTAACTTATGTTCACGTTTCCCTTATTTATGTGTTGAGCGCCACCTCGATGAGCCACGAAGTAGCGACGCTGGGAGCAGGGAAATCTATTTAAAGATTAGGCTTATTTTATTAATAAAAATATCGATATTTGGCACTAGGATGTCGATTCTCGTATCACACGGTGAAGGACAATGATATAGTGCCCAATATTTTCAATATTTTGTCCCACCCCTAATCAAGAAACATTTCTTATTATTATCAAAGTTGAAAACAGTTGTTTATCATATTTATTTGGATTTTTCAGGATTGTTTGATTAATAGAAAGTTCAAAAGAACAGCATTAATTTGAAATAAACTCCAAACTTTTGAACACTAGTGTATATTTAGTAATAGATCAAGCTAATTCTTATGTAATTCTTATTGTATGAAAGTCAATTTTAAGTGTCTACATTTTGAAGAAATCCTGAAGGAAACAATTCCTTATTTTCATTTTCAAATGTAGATAAACTCAAATGTCAGTCTCATTAGCTGTCTAGTTGGTTGTTGGATGACTAGTCGACCATCCTTACTCCTCCCTATCCTTAAAAGGTATTATTTTTGACTAACTTCATCCATGTGAAACAATATGTATACAGAACATTCATCAGCATGACGCTGAGCAAACATGAGTAAGCTGGACATTTTGGCCTACATCTTCTCATTGGATTTCCTGTAGGCCCCTACAGACTGTCCGTTCCATTGCTCACAGTCTCATGAACTCTGTAAAGTTGATGTCTGCAAACCCAAATCATGTGAACCAGACTCGGAGGTATTAAGCAACAGTTTGTACAGTGCAGAAAGCCAGGGAAGCTCAAAACATTGAGCAAGCAAGAAAGATTTATGGTCTGCGAGTAATTCATTCATGCTGTTCTGAAGCATGATCCCACCTGTAATCATTTTCTTCTCACCTCAAAGTGTTTCAATTTGACACTTAAGGGCTACCAAGATTAAGACTTGTTTTAATCTATAATTAATAGCTGATTGAGATTTTAATGGCCATTTTCCCAAGCACAGATTAAGTTTAATGAAATTGCTCAGAGGGGATTCTCTATTGAAAATCCCTGGCAGTTTTGGACTAGGCTTAATCTGGGCTTTATGAACAAAACTAAGCTATTCGTGTGGACGTCTTTGTATAATTACTTAAAAATCAAGGCCAATCCTTAGATTTGAGCATCCTGACCCCAAAACACCATTATTTCTCTTCTACTAAGGATCTATTAAAGATGTGATGCAAATATAGTATATTAGAGTTCAATCAATATGGGTTTTTAAATGGCTGATGCTTATGCCAATATAGCCACAGCAGGGGGGCAAAATGATGCCCAATATTTTAAAGAGACCTTATAATGTAGCCTAGAAATCTAGACGCATCCTAGTGGCAGCAAATGTAATTTGCAGCCAGGGCATCTAACAACTCATCGTTGGCTTTGCGAGCTGGAAAAAACAATCTCTAGTTAGGCTAATCACGTCATGTATAGAGTCGGTGGGCGGGCTTAACATAATGACTGCAGAGTTGCCTCCTGTCAGCTGCAACAATGTCAAAGTCCAGACTGTCAGTAACACTCTCTTTAGTTCCGGTCTCTATGAAGCTCCTCCTTCTGAAAAGCAGAATGTGCTCTGATTGGTCCACTGGACCAGTGTGTTGTGATTGGTTAACCGCTTCGAGTGTGGGATATGTCACGTCCTTTATCGGTCACCATGATTTTACCAAGTAAGACATGTTCATGGATATTGTTGATCCTGGAACAAAAAATTGCCCTAACCCTATCCCTACCCCTAAACCTAACCCTACCCATAAGTTATCCCTAACATCAGAGGGAAATGATAGGTGAACAATACTGATGTAGAAGCACCTAACCCTGGTTGTAAGCCTAAACTTGGCATTAACTGTAAACTTGTCCCTCAGATCTGACTGCATGATTGGAATGTTGTTCCTGGATCAACAAAGATGCTGATCCAGGAACATGTTGTACTTGGTGGAATCACGTTCGCCGTCCCATACCATAACTGCGAGTTTCAACACTACTAACGCAACTCAGCCATGTCTCGTCATTTTACTTTGTGTATGCCTTGGGTGGGAATTATTTATGAGGAATAGTGTGACATGTTCATTCCTGGAAGAAAAGACTGGGCGTCTTCAACCTTGTGCTTTTCAGACCTTTTTCATGCTCAAACAGCAACATTACACATAAAGTTGAACATGTAAAAAAGCATAATAGCTCCTCTTTAACAATGGCAGATGTGACATCCCCAAAAATCCAAGGGTAAAAACTGAGAAGGGAATGTCACCTTGAAGGCCATCTAAACCAATGAGCTCCATCACAAGTATCACATGTTCTTGGAGTTTGAGTTTCTCATGGCTCCCCTCCAGTGTTGTCGGTTGATTTAACGGACATACTCCCGTTTGAATCCAGGATGCTGAGGGAAATGTTTTGGTTTGAAAGTGGGGGACAGGCAAAGGGGAGGACAGAGAGGTAGAGTGAATGAAGCGCGCTCCTCCCAGACCCCGGCCTAACTCATAGCAGCTGTGGCCACTGTTAAACCCAGCGCGGCCTCTTCCTCCTCCTTCTCCTTCCAGCTGCTGAAGACCAACTGCACGCACTTCACCATAACAATACGCAGGCATGGATTCAAAAACGAATCCTTCTGTAGCTCACCACGGGTGCAACGACACAAGGAACCAGTGTTGCTAAGGTTAACAAGAATTATGAGCCGCAATGGTCAAAAACTCTGCTGGCTTATTTGAATACAAATAATTTGAATGTTTTGCAGTGGTTATTGGAATCCACGTTCCTCATTCTTCAATGCCAAATGTATGGGAATGACACATTCTTGACCAGCATAATGGAGTTTTGTCAATCAATACTTGTTAGTTTGATATCTCCATTAAAACTTGCCAACCAGTATGGGTTTATTTTTTTTTGTTTGTTTGTTTTATGCGTGTGTTGGGGGGGTATTGGTCTTAGTGGTTTATTTAAAGGATTTAAAAGTGATTTAAGGAAATAAAGAAAAAGAAATAAGAATGGTAAAAGGTCCAGTTCTATTGTAGTTATGCAAATAATATTTATTTTTAATATGCACACATTTATTCTTATTTTCGCCTGCCTGAAAAGTAAAAAATGCAAAACGTTTCTTGTCGCGTCAAATTCAGTTATGATTTACATAAATAATGTCATATTTTAAATTCAAAACAGTGAAATTTCATAAAATGTCAAGTATTTTGCATCACTGGATATTACTGTTGGTCACTGAATGTTTTTAATGTAAAACAGTTGTTAAATATTAAAGCTTACATCACACTCTTTCACTGCTATAACTAATACAGTAAGCCCCGCCTTCTTTGATTTGATTGGCTATCTCACTCACACAGTGACGAGCACTGTTAGACGGCTGAGGCAGACCAACCTAAAAGTTTAACATTTTACATTTGTCATCCTCGCAACAAACAGAGCCGTGTGTGTAATGGAGTACAGCAGAGCAGCATCAACGATATCAAATATTGGAGGGGACAGTTTGACCATTTCTAATTATTCAGGGGGACTTGTCCCCCTCATTGCCTATGGTGGTTACGGCCCTGATACAACGGCAAAATGAGAACATTTTACACTATGTTTTACCCAAAATTCACTGGGGGAAAAAAATCACTATAATCAGTTTATTGGACAAGATAATCTTGATAATCTCAATATGGCCAAATATCAACAGGCTATTTGGCCTGGCAAAAATATAATATATAAACACTATCATTCAACGTTGTTTTGTTTTATCCAGCAAGGATGCAGTAAATTGATCAAAAGTGACAGTAAAGAAATTATTTCAAATAAAAGCTCTTCTTTTGAACTTTCTATTCATCAAAGCATCGTGAAACAAAAATGTTTTTTTCCACAAAAATATTATTCAGCATTTAAGATGTATATTAATAAGAATTGTTTCTTGAGCATCAAATCATCATCTTAGAATTTTTGAAAGGGTCATGTAGTAATGATGTAATGATGTAGAAAATACATGGAATACATTTTAAAATATGCTCAAATACAAATATATACAAATATACTCAACTTTTTAAATTGTAATAAACACACACACACACGTTCGTTTTTGTGAATTGTGGGGACGTTCCATAGGCGTAATGGTTTTTATACCGTACAAACCGTATTTTCTATCCCCCTACACTACCCCTGCCCCTAAACCTACCCATCACAGGAAACTGCACATTTTACTTTCTCCCAAAAAACTCATTCTGTATGATTTAGAAGCCTTTTGAAAAATGGGGACATGGGTAATGTCCTCATAAGGCACCCTCTCCTTGTAAGACCTATGTCATTATACACATCTGTGTTTTGATATGTCACAAAAACACACACACACACACACACACACACACACACACACACACACACACACACACACACACACACACACACACATTAAATCCCATTTACTGTGTGATATCATATGTACCTTTAAAAACGCCTACTGACACATCAGTCTACTTTAAAGGTAGAACTGGCTGACAAAACCGACAAATCCTCGGTAATCATGGTGTGCAGTTACTAGGGGTGTAAAAATGCATTGATGCCTTTTTTTTCTTTATCATATAAATGAAAATAATTACAAAATGCTAAAAAAAAAAATCGAATCACCCCAAAATGGCGTCCGAATTGAAGATTTCATGACGCACCATAATTGATCGAATCATTTAGCAAAACACTGTCACAGCAAACATTCCCCTGAAAAAACAGGATATTGTGGCTGCTGTTCTCGTCCTGATGTTGGAGATGATCAGACCAGCATGATGTCTGCAACAATAGCAGACAGGACAAAAGCTTTGTAGTAACTTTATTTGCTTTAATGGAGTAGAACATCCCTTCCCACCCCCTGTGGCTACAAACAGTTCACTGCAGGAAGCTGTGGAGCTCATCCACGACAGCAGTAAAACTCAACCGCTCAAGAATGACTCAAATCCAGCACCCACAAAGCCAGTTTGTGTCAAACAGGTTTGGTTTGACTTCTCAGGCAAGACTGACAAGTCCAGACCAAGCCTTATTTACACCTCAACTAATCTCTTTACAATGGCAAAACTGACTGGTACTTTGCATAGCACAAAAATAACTAGTCATAACAGAAACAATAACTCACATTCCTGTATAAATGACACACACTGCCAACAATATATCACCTTCTGGCAGTACCATTGTTTGATTTTAAACGGCCCAACAACTTAAACAAACAGATAAAGAGGTTGAACCTGCCAACTTTGGAGAGACTCACTCATGATATAATTGATAAGGCCAACAGTTGAGAAACTGGTCTGTGTCAAAGACACAAAGAAAACTTGTGCACTGCATTAATGACTAAACGCACAGAGCAGTAACAGCTTGATCTCTTTGTTCCTAATGACTTTACATAAGGGGTCGATTTAAGGGGTCAGCCATCCAGAAAGAGCAAAAACAGGGCTGTGCATTTCAAGGTCACAATCAATAAGGGCAGCAGGGAAAGAGGGGGCACCGTCTGTTAGCTTCACGGGGAGAGGTCAGATTTTAAGATAGTTAATGCTGCCTTCGCATGAGTTTCCTGGTTGAAAATTGGACATGAAAGCCCTCTCAAGTCGTATTTACCACTGGGAAGTTCCTGAGATGGACGGGCCACAAACTGGTTGTCAATGAATGGGATGCTAATCAAAATTTTGGCTTCAACGAGATTTTCCCAATAAACCTGGTGTCCTCTATGATTTCTGTTCTTTCTGACAACAAAACACTTGAATGTGACAGGCTCGTGATAGTTGTATGCTGATTGAAGGGGGCAGACACGGGGTCAAAAATGTCATGTTTATTTAGTTAATCAATGTTTTTTTTTCTTTCCCCAGTACCTTTCTTGTGGCCTGATGTGTCAGACTGATATATTGGCCAGAACATTTAGTTGGCCAGTATTGTGTAATTTTGAGATGATCAGAAATTGAATTGGCTGATTAACATAAGACTGAGAAGAAGAGGTCTGTTTTCAAATCTTTTAATATCATTTACTTCCAATTAACATATATATATACACACACACACAGTAAAAAATATTGTTGGTTTAACTTAAAAAGTAGTAAGTAACCTGGTTGCTTTAAAATGTTCAAAATAATCTAAATTTAAAAAAAATTGTTAATACAGTGAAGGAAAAAAATTGTGATAAATCATGAAAATGGCACAATTTGTTTCACTGCATTATAACAAATAAAACACAATTACGCAATATGCTTACAAAATCTTTTAATACTATTTGAATAAAGGATGATGTCAATTCTCAAAAATGTTCATTGTATTAACTCATTTAATTTCAATGAACTCAACATTAAGGCAATATATATATATATATATATATATATATATATATATATATATATATATATATATATATATATATATATAATATATATATATATAAAATAAATTAAAATATTATAGTTATTTTAATATTGAGTAAATATTGTATACAACATACAACTAAAATTATATTCATACTGTAAATTATATTCTATTTATATTTATACCCTCGTGTCATAATTTGATACATATCACGGTACTGAACTCACAATATGATATTATTGCAATACTCCAATAAATGTACTGTTGATTGAAATGCTAAATTTGGAATGACATTTGGGGTGGAAATGAACAGGCCTGGACTTGGTGCTGACTCAATGCACAGTACAATGCTGACACCAGAATAAAAATATTTGTGATTCTGAAGCTGAAAATACAGAATTATTTTAGACAAATATGCTTGCACTCTGTCAGTGACTAGATATATTGAAAATAACTTTACTGTTTATATTTTGAAACGTCTATAATAGGCTTTTAATAGCAGGTTCCACTGTGACAACTTACCCCATGCCGTGTGGCAAGATGCCCCGCTATGGGACAATGTGTTTAAAGAACTGTATCTCTCTCTCTCTCTCTCTCTCTCTCTCTCTCTCTCTCTCTCTCTCTCTCTCTCTCTCTCTTTTTTTTTTTCAACAGTAACAGTGTTCAATAGTTTTTTTGTTTTTGTTTTTTGTAGTCAAGAAAAAAATGTGACTAGACAGAAATTGACTTTTAGAAATAAAGCCCACCCTTTGAAGTATAAAGACACGTGTGACACGATGTTCCATATACATTCTTTATCTCTTTACATCTATGATTTATGGAAAAAAAACCCTACGCTAGTTATTGGCCTACTAATTATTATACCCTTTGTGAAAATTATGCTCTATAGTTATATGACAGCAGACACGCCCCCATTTTGAATTCGAATGCAAAAAGAACGTTAGAACACTTTCTGTAATGCCCCCAAATTCTGTCTAGATATAGGCAGCTCGCGTTTTGAGACGCAGCCACCATACAGTTCATGTAAATGTGGAGCACTGGCTCACAGCACCCCACTCGCATCCTCTTATGTAGGTCAGTGAGGAATGCAGCCCACTACAGTACGACAAAACCTAATGTATATCGAAATAAGCACAGTGCACATCCTCTACAGTGAATAGCCTCCGCTTCAGGCAATCCACAAACAGCCATCAAACAATAGGAGAATACTTCCTCCTGACGCGAGATATCCGCCTGTTACCCCCTCCGCAATGCACCGATACACACCTCCATTCATTCACATTCAACGCCTCCGCCTGCTACACTCACAAACCGGCGGTGACACGCAACTGTTCACACTGCACACTTTAACACAACTCACGGACACAAAGACATGTATGTCTCTCACACATTATGCGCAAATTCAGCCTACGGTTTAAAAGAAAGAAAAAAAAAAAAAATCAATCAATTAGCCTACCGTCTCCCGCGAGAGCTATTAGGCAACAAATTGGGATTTAATTAATACAAAATTATTTTGACAAGTGCTGTTTCGTTGTAGCCTGTATACATTGATATTTAAATCAGTTGGTCAGTGTTTAAACCGCACTGACACCGCTGAACTCTCGCGCATTAAGAAACAATGCGAACCCGCGTTGAGATTGAGATTCAGAAGTAGTCCGGCACCCGTTTGCGTTACCTTGAGAGATGATAGTGCATTGTCCGTCCTGCTCTCTGACCCTGAAGCTGCAGCATTTTCCCGTTGAGAACCCGCCCGCTCATTATGTCTCTCACTACGCTTTGTTCCGGCTCACATACTACACATACAGTATAACATCCCGCGGTTGCTTGCTGTGGCTCTTTGGAGGTTTGAATGAGAAGCGGCTCTCTGCGCAGAGCTCCTGGCTCACACTGAGAGCGAGAGAGAATGAGAGCGATAGAGGGGAGGAGAGGAAAGGATACACCCCCTAATGTCCACCCCCTTCTCTTGTCTTTCTCTCCTCAGCGAAGCCAGCTGTGAGTCTCTCACTCAGACTGACTCAGTCATCAAACCGCTAATGCCAGATAGCATTACTGTACTGTAAGCATCATTCAGCTCTTCAGAGATTGCTCTGTTAATGTGATTTATATGGTTTTACTCAAGTCAAAAACACTATAGTAATAAACTACAAGCCATATGACAAGTACACACTAAGGGTGCGTCTCAGTCAGTTCCCTGGATCCCTGCTTGTAATGTTATTTAAAGTGCATTCACTCTAAAAAAGGCTGGGTTAAAAACAAACCAAGTTGGGTTGAAAATGGACTAACCCAGCGATTGGGTTGTTTTAACCCAGCGATTGGGTTGTTTTAAGCAAACATTTAACCCAACCGCTGGGTTAAAACAACCCAATCGCTGGGTTAGTCCATTTTCAACCCAACTTGGGTTGTTTTTATCCCAGCATTTTTTAGAGTATACACAGCTTGTTACATATACGTTCAACATTTCAGACAAAACAAAAAAATATATATATATTAATGTTAGCTAGATTGTGTTCATTACCTGTCTAACGATGTATGTTTATCCTGAAATATAATAAAATAATGCTTTCTGTTTTTAAAAACATATATTGTCGTTATCGGTTATGTGTAGTGAGTTGGCTCACGTGATTTAAGTTTCGCATTTCAGAACTTCCGCTAAGGGAGCATAGGACCTCACTTGGACACCTCGCATCACGCAGCTGGTCAAGAAGGCTCAACAGCGGCTGTATTTTCTGAGGAGGCTGGGGAAGTTCGGCATGTCGCCTAAGATCCTCAGCAACTTCTACAGCTGCACCATCGAGAGTGTCCTGACCAGCTGCATCACTGTGTGGTATGGCAGCAGTACTGTCAAGAACCCCAAACGGCTGCAGAGAGTGGTGAAGACTGCGCAGAAGATCACCAGGACTCCACTGCCCTCTCTGCAGAGCATTTACCGCTGCAGAGTCCACAGGAGCACTGCTGCCATCCTCAAAGAACCCTCCCACCCCCAACATGGACTGTTCACACTTCTACCCTCAGGACGGAGGTACAGAAGTGTGAAATGCAGGACTGCCAGACTAAAGAACTCTTTCTTTCCCTCTGCCATAAGACTCCTAAACAGCAGATAGGAGTCTACAATCACAACATCACATGGACAATTGTTTACATACTGCACTACCTCACTTACACTGCCAGAACTGCACTACCTCACTTTATTACTTTACTCTTTTGCCCTTTTTATATTTATATTTTTTATATCTTTGCTCTCTTTATTATTTATATATTTATCTTATCTTATTTTTTATTTTTAACTTACTTGTGTGACATTTATTGTGGACGGCAAAGCAAGAATTTCATTGTACAGGGAAACATGCTTTCTGTCTGTACACATGACAATAAACACTTTGAAACTTTGATAGCGAGCATCGATGCACCCTGGGTTTTGCGGTGCATTGTGGGACTTTTTAGGGAGCGAACGTTTCAGTGCACTGGAAGGATTCTGCGACTGCGTCCGAAACCTGGAAAATACTGCCTGCGGAGGACACATTTCAAGGTAGGAAGGCATCAAGGCATGTCCGAATCCAATGTTAGCTTCACTTCCTGTCTCCTGAGAGACCTTCATCTGATGGATTTTTGAAGGCAGCATTGATGTATCCTTGGCTGCCTTTGATATCCCACAATCCTGTGCTTTCCATTCTGTGACAGTTGAGCTAGAAAAAAAAAAGATGGCGTCCGAAAGTTGCGTTTGCTGGTCAGTTTTTGTGTAAATGTACTAACATTTTCCACTTCTGATGTCATTTCTAATGTAGTAATTAAATATTTGTTTAGTTCTCTCGCTCTATTTTGCTGTAGATCATTAAACTGTTACACTGCCTCAGAAGTCTGTCCAAAATCAGTTGACTTATGTTGCATTGTCTGATAAGGCAAGGCAACAAGTCAGCTGCCTAAGTTTTCGGACGCAGCCAACGATTGGGCCAGCCCTTAAAATGGCCGACTCCCTGATCAGTGCCCTGACTACTGAACTAGGGAGCGGAATGAGATGCACCCTAACAATGTGTGATTATAGTCTGCACTACTAAAATGTAACATAATGGCATTACATAATCATATCAGGTATGATTCAGTCATGCTAGTTCCGCAAATAGAGTGTTTGAATGATAATTACATGGATATTGATGTTGATTGAGCAATTAAGATGCCTTTATGCCATTTTTGGTTTAAGGTCATTTTATTCACAATAAATCAAATCATAATGTTATACAGATCTCTCATTATAAAAAGGTGCTTTTGTTTTTATACAGTTTCCTAATGCAAATAAGGGTCCAGGACACGAAGAATACATAGACATAAACCAACATGAATTTCCATTTTTAAAAATGTGTATGAGGTGTATAGCTTTAAAACAATCTTTGAATTTTAAAGTCTATTAAAATGTGTCATTTTCATATCACTCTCAGGCTTGCTATGTGTTTACATATACCGTAGGGTATATACAGTCAAACTTTTGGGAACGGGTCATTGACGAACCCATGCTGATTGATCACTAGTCTAATTTTCTGAGGGATGTGTGTCTCTCTCAATGTCAATGGGGGTTGTGGCCCTGCTGTAAAGGTTTCTTTTTAAATCAGAACAAGATCCAGGTAAATTCACTTCAACTGCCATGTCCTGCCAACAATTTAAAGAAACAATGAATATACCAAACTGTGAAAATTACATCAGCAGTCTTGGCTTTATAAAAAAAAAGTTTATTCCTGAAAAGACATAACAGTAGAGAGAGGGACATTTCTCTGAACATGAACAAACTACACAGCTCTGTAAAGAGGACAGCAGTGAAAAGACACTCTTCTTCTGTATAGTCAA
Source organism: Paracanthobrama guichenoti (assembly GCA_018749465.1). Classification (NCBI taxonomy): domain Eukaryota; kingdom Metazoa; phylum Chordata; class Actinopteri; order Cypriniformes; family Gobionidae; genus Paracanthobrama; species Paracanthobrama guichenoti. Next base: position 5,075,744 of record CM031965.1, on the reverse strand, counting down.
TAGACTGCTTTTCTAAATGAACAGTCTGCTTGAAGAAAGCCAAGACTCTGTTGGAACCACTGAGACGATATCATGAATAAACCTTTAAGAACAGAGGATAGCCCAGAAAGAAAGGGACAAAGAGGGTCTTCTTCCATTGCACACACACACACACACACACACACACACATCCCACGCATCAAGCAGTCACACACATCGCTGGTGGCCCTGATGTTGTTTAGCGCCTAGCCAGGTGTGTGTGAGTGTGTGTCTGTTTTAAGGATGTGACAGACATGCTTGATTGGTCCTTTGGCAGTGTGCACAAAAGACAGCAACTGCAGGTGTGTCAGTCTCTTGCCCGCAGTGTTGCCTGGCACCAGGAGACGACAGGGAGAAAGGGCAAGAAACAAAAGGGACACTAATGAGCAAAGAGTCCCGTATAATGAATGATTTCCCTCCCCTCCTTCTCTGATCTCCCTCTGAGACAGGGTGCTCTGGTCAGAGCACTGAGCCAGCATATCCAACACAGCTGTAATCGAGTCATTGTGGTTTTATTGCACCCCATAAATGTTTGGGGAGAACAGTGTGTCTGGTTTTAGCAATTACGGATGACCTGAGTAACTAACGAAGTTGTGTAATTCCAATAAACACCAGTATGTAAATGTACCAGTGCAGTACTTGGCACTGTATGGTGAAGTCTGTGATTTTGATGATGAAATGTTTTAGGAAAAAAATCATCACTATGACTATTGCTCAATACTTGGTGTTAGTGATTTCAACAAGTCCCTAAGAAGTATTAAAACTGTCATGTAAGTTGTAAGAACTTAGACTAACGTTGCTGGCTGTCGAGCAATAAAATGCGCAAAAAATTGCAGTTACTTGGAAGGAGGGACCCGATTCATGTCTAGGGGCCAGAATATCAGAGACTTGCATGTGGACTCTTTTGACCAGTAAGCAACCACCTACAGGTGGAACTAGGAACTAACTAGTAAGCACACAAAACCTCACATAACCACATAGCAACATGCTAAAAAAACATCCAGAGCACTATAGGAACCACATAGCAACACAACAAAAAACAAATGTAACAATGTGTTGGCAACCAAAACAAAATCATGGCAGCAAGTTTTGCAAGGGCAAGCAATACATTCTTCAGGTTTATTTCAACAGCATTCCTTTGAAGGTGTCCGCAGTTGAGAAGTAGCACACCTCTGACCTCTAACAGTCTTTCCATACCCCCTACTTCTCCCAGGATCTGTACTCTAAGCAGTCCTAGTGGTTGACTTAATTGGCAACTGTGGCGATTGTTACGGCCCCTTCCTCAACATAATGGCTGGGCACCGACTGTAGACTTTGATTTCCCTGGGAAACTGCCAGTGTACAAGAGATGAAAGAGCAACCGAGGAACACTGAGGAGACCTGGGAGTCCTCATCCACCTTATCTAGAACTCAGGAGCTACCACTCCCTGTCTTATTCACTCCCTTATTTTAGGAGCTGATTCCCTTGGCAACATTAGAGTTTGAAAGACTTAAGGAGCAAACAATGATTACTAAATCATATTGACCTGCAAGGAGGACTACAATATGATTAAATAAATGAGTATCCCTGACCTGAAAGTATGCGAGTGGATGGACTGATTCCATGTGTGGGTGTGTGCGGGTGAATGAACAAACTCCCACCTATCCACGTTGGCTTTCACTGTATGAGTGTCACTGCTGCCAGTCTACCCTCCAATACCTCTCCATACCCTGAGATCCATTGTAGGAGGGCATAGTGCTGACTGATGAAGAACAGACTATATTTCATTAACATATTTCCTTAGATACACCCGAAATCTTTGGACTTTTCTGGAACACCCCAAATGGAAGTTCATCATTTGAAAAACTCCACCCCAAGCAAACTTGTCCACTTTTGTACTGATAAAGCACACTGAAAATACGGACCCTGCATATTTGTGTCTCCCCTCCCATGAGATCTGTACAGTCTCAGAATAATGGGCTCAAGAAGTTTCCACATCTACATTAGGTGTGTATCATCAACAGTCAATGTTTTCTTTGGAGCCTCTGAGTCCTCCAGTGTGGCCCATAACCCAAGAGTACAACCAACGTCCAGATATTTTTAAAGCTGACTTCCTTCACTGTATGATGTGGCCTTTAACCCTTCCTGTTCTCAGCATCATACCTCTTGGTAAGAATTAGTTCCTTCTTTCTCTCAAGCATCACATAATGTTTTATCTTAAAACACATATTGATATGGCAAAATTCACATTAAGTGAAGCATGCAACTACTATGAGGAAACCAGACTGCTGCAAAAACCAAGCTTCTATTTGACTTAATTAAGCACAGTTGCATTAAATAAAAGTTTTTTTATTTTTTTTTTTATTTGATTATTTTTTTTTTACAAAAGACAGACAATGCAGCTTCAAATCTAGCTTAGATTTTGGAGATATAGGACACCATTAGAGAGGAATTCTTGGAGAATAACTTTAACAAGAAGCTATTTCACCCTAATTCCCAACTTTCCATTGTAAATGACAGTAAAACTGACCTCAGGAGAAGGGGGAGGGGGCGGACCTTTAAACACTCTATCCTACTAAGTCTATTGCCACTGTCTATGCTGTGGTCAGACAGAAGAGCCAAATCCAGGGCTACTCCAGAACACTCCAATCTCTTTAGCAGGAGCCGCTGCACTTTAGCTGGTTGGCTGCTCTGCTTTGTCGGGCGTTTCTTGTCCCATTTAGCCCTTTTATGAGAGAAAGGGGAGCTGATGTGACTGAGTGGCTCTCCCACAGGGTATTTTATTTTAAAGAAGGGGGAGTGTGGGACTAGCCTTAGCAGGTGGATGGAAAGGAGAGAGAAGGAATGATGCATGACGGCTTACAGGGAACTATCAGAGAGTCCCAGCAGGAGGAAGGGGAACCTCTGGGTTTCATATGCATTTCAGATCTCATTGTTTGACCCTGAATGTGTGAAACTGTGTATTTGTTTGATTGTTCTTCCTTGAATCCCTCTTGTACGCGTTCAACATATTTTTTGCAATTTTGAGAGTTGTGCTGGCAGGAAAGGCGTACATTTCAGTCTGTTCCTCGTACAAAGTTACCACATGCTTCAAAATACTTTTTTGTTACTTTGGAATCTTGACAGCCCCTGGTCACTGTCTCCTTTCATTGTATGGGAAAATAACAGCGTGAACACAGTGCAACATATCTACTTTTGTGTTTCACAGAAGAAAGTGATGCAATGACCATGGCACTTACTAAGTTTAAACTCTGGAAAAACACATCTGCGGATTTTGAAGGACGTCCTCTCCAATTTCACTTCCACTCTCCTTTGCTCAATATTGTTTTGCGTGGCCCCTCCGCATTATTATTCCCCAGGCCCACCCAGACAGCTTGGACAGAGAAATGGTTCTGAGTGGGACTAGTTGAATGAGCTTAATCCTTTTGATGTTGGAAAACATCAAAACTTCAGTTGACTATGTGGCCATTCCGCTCTACTTTGGTTTCATATTTTAACAGAGTTGTGAAATTCCCCAGAGCTAACTGTTAAGCCAAGGAGTGACAGGGGCTGATAGATTGGGTTCCTTCACTGAGTCCAGTAAGGTTGAGTAGATAGTTTGAGATACATAAAGTGTTCAATTCCAAAGTCCAGCTGAATAATTCACAGCCAGTTTATTTCACAGCCTAAATGTTTTCATTCCATCTGCAACTCTTCTCCTACAAGAGAGGAAGCCCTTGCTTCTATTATAACAGTACATTTGGAATTTGAGCAAGTGAAAGAAAATGTGGCACTTGTACCAGAGTTAAACTTGTATCTTTGTCCACTTAGCTTGTTATGATTGCAAAGGTCAGACCATTTACATGGATGGATGTCCATCTCAAATTGGGCCAAGAGAGGCCAAGTCACTTTATTAACTTCATTCTCAGTTCTTCACGTCATCACCATTGTGTCTAGTCCTCCAAAGCAATTTGGTCTCACATTAAGATTTCGCTGGCATGACGAGAGATTTGCAGACTATACAGCCCCCCTTAAGCACCAGCTTTCAGGACATTCAGTTGTGCCAGCTTCTCTAATCACTCTTGACCCCTTCCATTCAGATCACACTCCTTTGGTGAGCTGAGAGGGGATTAGAGACCTTCCGGATCATTCAGTTCAAGAATACATGCGCATTTATTTCACAAGCTTAGAAAAAGGACCATGGGCAGTTGAGGATGGGGGGGAACAACTGAGGGAGATTTCAGTCATGATTTGCTCAGTCCCAGCAGGAGGGTGTCTCTGCAGTAGAAGTAGTCAGGCAGGCAAACTCATACTGCTTTTACTCAAACTCTAAATGGTGCCAGAGCCAGTGTCCAATCTGGAACTTTTTTTGTGCTGCCACTGAAGAAGTTCTGGGCTGGAAAAATTGCCTCAGCACCAGCCCCTTAGGGATAGCTTACCCAAAAATTCTGTCATAATATACTCAGCTGTCATGATGTCTGGACACATGACATCCAGGAATCAATGAGGTTTGATATTAGTAGATGTTTGAGGTTTGTTTCATCATAAATGATCAATGGTTTGATGATTAGATTTGAAAGAAAACTAAAGCCTTAGATTTAAAGGCTTGCTTGCATGTTGCTAGCCAGCATATGCCCGTAGTTGAGTAGTATGGATTCATTTCACACTAAAGTGCTTTTATGAACTGAAGATGCACCAGCCATAAATCGGAACCAGTCGGTTTTCATTCCAGTCTAGTTTTGATTTTCTTTCCCTTTTACCTCTGTTTAAAGTGTTTATAAGCGTAGCGTTGCTTTATGTACAGCGATACCCAAAGAAACCGCTGCTGTTCCATAAGCGCCACCTACTGTCAGAGAGGGAATTTACATTTTCATTCAGTCCGTCTGCTGTTTTTGTTTTCAAAAATCTAAATTCAGACCATTCTGTTATTCCTTTAAATCTGGAAATTATACAATGTAATTTAAATAAAAAACAACTGCTCATGATACATGTGTGTAACATCTTTGTTTGGATCATGATTAAATTCAGTGTTTGCCTCTAATTTTAAATGGTTACAGATATATAGTTTTCGTTTAAGGCCAGTTTGGTCTGTTATACAGCAAATAAACAACAAATAAATTTGCTTTAAGGAAAAAAATTGGCAACTGGTATCCGAATTAGCCAATTTGCTTTTAAAGGTGCAGTGTGTAATATGTCTGAGGATCTATTGCCATAAATGCAATATAATATACTATGCTTTCAGTGGTGTATAATGACCTTACATAATGAACCGTTATGTTTTATTACCTTAGAATGAGCCATTTCTATCTCCATACACCACGTGTCCCCTTACAATGAAGTCACCATTTTCTTTCCGCCATGTTTCTACAGTAGCCCTAAATGGACAAACTGCTCTACAGAGCGCTAGCCACTCTCTTCTGTCTCAGACGACGACATCTTTGTCCTGTGTCGGCCACTCTAGCTTCTCTATGCGCTTCAAAAAGGAGGGGTGCTTGGTGAGCGGTTGCAATTCGCAATCTCACTGCTAGATGCCACTAAAATTTACACAGTGCACATTTAAAAAAAATGGAATCTGCCATGAAAAATGTATGATCGGTGCATCAGTACTATGAATGTTTTGGAACGTCACACAACTTGAAAAACATGAGTGTAAATGATAATAGAAACAGAGATAACAGAGTAACTTATGGCTTTTGGGTGAACCATCCTTTAGTTGGTCGCAAACCAGGGCTTGTTAACGTCAGTGACCATGGAGCAGGATAATGTCCTTAGCACATAAAACAACAATAACTTAGTCAGGTTGTGATGGCACAAATTCTGCAATTCCCTATGCTTCTTTGTTCCAATCAGATGTATCTATGAAATGTAACTTTGTTATTACAGCACACAAAATGCATCTATCCCAGCATTTCTATCTATAGTTTTTGGGGCAAATGAGCAATATATGAGTATCTGAGACTAGGCGAATGGAGAAGGAATCATTGGTATATATAACGTGGCAACCTTGAGGAGCCCATAATGATGATGCCGGAAAAAAAGGCCTTCTGGGTAATGAATAAAGCAGCATGGTGATGCAATAGCCACAGTATACTACAGACAGAAAGAAACACGCTTTAGAGCCATTTAAACACAGCTGTTGATAGACCAACCAGACTGTAATAATATAGTAGAGCCTGCGCTTTGCTGTTCTTTTCCATTTGGGAATTTTTTCACTTTCATGTTTCCCTAAAGGTCAATTTCTTTTGGAGTAACACCAAATCTCATTGAAGAACCTGTCACAATTTTTCCCCCAAAAGTCTGGCCCAAATTCAAAAATCTCTATGGAAGCATATATGATTGACAGCATTCCTGGCTAATGACAGCATTTCCATCACTCAATCCCCATGTCTCACAAGTCAGGACATGTTCTAGACAAGGGGGTGGGGGGGAGGTGTGTTTGCCAAGCTTCATCCAATTAGCATAAGCCTCCCACTAGTCTGTGCTGAGCAACGACCTTCAGCCTATGTGGAGGAGTGGTGGGTTTGTTAGGGTCACTTGACTCCTTTCCAGAATTCACCTGAGATCGTGGGAGAGATGTCAGAGGAGTCATGCCTCAGGGCATGATGCGAGGTCAACACCACTGTATCAACAACATGCCAACACAGCTAAACTCTGGGAGAGGATGGGAAAACAAATCAGAGAAAGAGACAAAGGAATCTGTATTTTGTTGCATTTGAGGGGGTGAGGTTGATGAACCCACTAGATTCATATACAGCATGAGTGTTTCTGAAGTACACAACATGATAGATGACAGAAAGTGCTTCAAAAAATAGTTTCACTGCCTACATAGCCAGCATGCTAACCGACATGCAACTTTATTACTGGCTGATTAGGGATGCTACCGATACCACCGTGGTTCTTGACCTTTTTGACTCCAAGGACCCCCATTGTCCAGAACAATATTCGAAGGCCCATTAGCCCAAGTTTTGTTCTTATTTTAAGGTGTGTTCACATTTGTCAGGTTTGGTTTGATTAAAACAAACTCTGGTGTGATTGCTGTTAGTGCAGTTAATTTGAATAAGTGTGAACCAAGCGGCAACCTCCCCCAGTTTATCTTGAAGCCAATATGGAAGTGACTTAAACTGCAATTCATTGGCAGTTAGGGACAGGCTCCAGAAAGGAGCAGCATCTCATTGAGCCCCATGTTAAAATGCCCAACTTTACAGCAGAACAAAACATGTTTACAGCCTGATACAAATTGTGGTTTTGGTCTATAAAGCTAATTTTGCCCTTCATGACAACTGTGAGGGGGTGAATTTTTTTATAACTCATTCGTTTACATTATATAAAGCCTTAAATTTCTGCATAATTAAGTGCATGGCCACTTTGAGTGACAGGTGGATTGCCGTTTGTCTGCTGTCTGTTAGTCATCACATCACCTCATCTCCACCCACGCCCTGCCTCTTTGCCCATTTTCTGTTATCCGGGAGTGACGCACAATGACACGCTGCCATGGGTGACCCAATCCGATGGGTGACGTCACGGACACTATGTCCTTATTTTTTTTCTACAGTCTATGATGTGAACGCTGCCATCTGAACCCTGATGCACAGCAAAAAGCAGACTGAAACCGCTGAAAACATGGGTCTCGTTGAACTTTGGTGTGGTTCGACTGAAATATGAACGCAACACGAACCAAAGACTTCAAAACTAACCAAAAACACAATAAAAAGGACAGAATGCTCAAGCATACCCATTTTTTTTGCCCATTAAATTTCAGTACAGGCATCAGAAATGCTGTCTCCATGCAGCAGATCTTCGTTTGTGTGCAACGGAGAAATTCCTGCCGCTGTTTTGACGCCTTTACACATTTTATAAGCTCTTCACGAGTTCTCAGCTGGTCAAAATACCATCATATTGTGTATGTATGATTATGGAACACAGCATTGTTTTGGATGTTCGTTAAGTTCCGTCACAAAACACTTTGATTTTTTTTCTTTAGGTTCGGTCTTAAAAATGACAGTGTGAACGCTAAGCGAACCAGGCCTAAATCTATTATTTCTATTTTGGCCCAGAACAAAAGAAGTGTGAACACACCCCTAATCTTCAGACACTCCTAGTTTTTGTTTTCTCGTTTTAACCACTGTAACAATGAAGACTTTCCAGAATTCACCTGAGATCGTGGGAGAGAGCCGTGCCTCAGGGAATGACATGAGGTCAACACCACTGTATCAGCAACATGCCAGCACAGCTAAATGCTCTGGGAGAGGACGGGAAAAGAGTCAAGAGACAAAGGAATCTGTATTTTATTGCATTTGAGGGACAGTAGGACTTATTTTCTATGCATTATGGGATTGCCTATACCACAAAATATTCGTTCTGCGTTACAATTTGGTTAAAACAAGGTATCTCAAAAGAAAGAAATAGAAGATGCCTAGCTTCTGGAGCGGCCTTTGCATCAGGAGCATGACTGTGATGTGAAAATGCTACCTCGGTAGGGAGCTCACTAGGTTTTGGGACAAAGCAATTGTGTGCGTGGTACAATGGGAGTATGTGACAGAGAAGCACCGCTCTGTAAAATCATTATACTGTAGTAGAGAAAAGGGTTGATGGAAACTAACAGAAAAAGAGACAGAGAAATACAGAGAGGTGGAAGCAGACAGAGCAGATATAATATTATGACATGCCGACTGGGTCTGAACAACAGACAGAGGCACACGGCTCACAGGTCAACTCCTCAACACAGATAAGAGCTTTGTTTGACTGCTCATCACCACCTCTCCTCTACCTCCATCTCTTCACATTCTCATCTGTCACTCCCACACCAGCGACTGACTATTTCTCAAGCCAGTGGACAAAGCATAATAAAAGAGAAAAGCAATTGTGCTTTTCCATACAGTGTCTAGACAATGGCTTTTGAAATTCATTACTGGTGTTTACTAAGACAAGCTTTACTGTTACTATTGCTACTTAGGGTTAGCACAACAATACAACATTATGTGTTTGTATATATGTGTACATAATATTGTATGAATAAATATGAATTTCTAGAAAATTTGATTTAAAAAAGTAATTTTATTTAACGGAGGGATTTTGACATGTGGATAGCCACCTAGCAATCACCCAGAACAGCTTAGCAACACCATAGAAACCACCCAGGACATCCTAGAAACTCCATAGCAACATGCTAACAAACACTGGAATGCCCTGGCAACCACCCATACAACAAAAGCCAGCTATTAAACAGCTGTGCAGGTAAACCTCACATTTTGCAACCTTTTTTTTCCCTACTGGTGAGATTCAATTTTGTTAGAGGTCGCACTGGTGCCACCAACACGTTGCCCAACTGATACGAGCTGCCATTTCTTTTGCATTTGAGAAACATCAAAACAGCAAATTAAACGAAAGCGGAACAAAACTGCACTACTCTTTTGAGCTGTGTTGCATTTATCAGCTCAGAGCAATAATAGACAGTGCAGCGCAAGCTCAGAAAAGGTACTCAAAGGGCGATCTCGAGCATGCGACACCGTTACTACACAAGGCTGAGAGTAATGCAGCAAGATATAGTGAGAAGCATTCAAATTCAGCGCAGAAATTTCTGTTATAAACCATAGATATCAAATCAAACAGCTCTGACGTGGAAACCAGGAGAAACATTGTGCCATAAAAGAACAAATTATAGAAGGCTTTTCAGTCCACAATTCACCAACATTCACCATGGATTTAATGTAGCAACGCTAACTATCTGTAACCATGGTATTGTGGCAGAAATAGTTGAATGTTTTTACATTATTCATTTCAGGGATCATGCAAACTTTTGAGAGTGAAATTCAAGCACTTTAGGACTTTTTAACCCTTAAACGCACACTTAGGGTCTTTACTGACTTGGGACGTCACTCACTACCCTCCCCCTCATTCATTCATTTGTTTTTGTTTTTAAAGTTAGTAATTATTTATATAGACCCTATATCTATAGACATAATTATTATACACAAGACAAGGGTTAGATAACAAGGGCACTAAAGACCGCAGCCTCTAGCATCAGTCGCTAGCCTCCTGTTCCAGAAACGCCGGTTCGAATTCCGCTTGGAGCGCTGCGAGTAGAACCGGAGGGGTTACACTAGCATCATGTTGACAAGCATAACAACAGTCAAATGATGTGGCCAGATGGGGCATTTTGCTCAAGGGCTCCAGACACAGGAAAGAAGAAGGCAGAGAATTATGCCAGTTTGATTGTCAGGATCTCACAAATCCTTACTTACTATTTAAGTTTTTTTACACAGCATGACTTCTTAATCCACATCTACAGCCTTTAATGCACACTAAATGTACACTGCCTCTGAGAACAGGAGGTCATTGGTTTATGTAAAGACCATGACTGGATATTTGCATCCTTGCAGATGCTGGAAGGGGTAAATCCACATAGTGCTTTTGGTTTAAAAGGTTTATTTGAAAAGAGATGCTCCGCTGAGCTAGAGCACCATCAGGGCATTCTGAAGCCACTAATGACAAAAGCATTCACAGCATGAGGAGTTTTAGTCTGGAAAACCAAGCCCGGATATTTGCTGCGGCTTCCGAGGTGGCAAGAAAAGCAGGAATAAAGAGGAAAAAAGTGTCGGGTTTGGTGAACAACGTCTGTAATGTGCTTTTAAAAGTATTTTTGTTTCCACGACAAGTGGCAAAATGACTGATGTAACATTTTTTGCAAATAATAAGGTCCAACTTTGCTGGAATATCTATAGTGATGACAGATCCCTCAATTTGAATACAGCAGATGGGAGGAATATCATACTTTCCAATGTTACATTTTCTGATACATGGTCAAGACAACAATCAAATGATAATGCAGCGCTACTGCTGGAAGACTGACATGTGGCTTAATTGGAGAATTAATTAGATTTCCTATCTTCAGAGAAAACAAATGACTAAGAACTGCTGAAAATAGGCCAAAATGGCAATAATTAATGATTTAAATGTATGTGTTAAATACATAATGTATTGTTATCTTTAAAAAGCTGCACTTGATATTTTCCTTAGTGTTGACACAAAGTAGAAGCACAGATTTATATTACAACAAAGGGAGCCAAAAAATAAAAAAATAAATCCATAATCAGATTCAGACATCTGAAGGCCTGTCCTTACCAATGAAAATTCAACTGTAAATTACATGGCACGTTTACTATCATCACTGGTTCCTGGTCTCTGTTATGTTTACTCTCCAAAAGCAGTATAGAAATTTTCATTAAATTTTCATGGGTTTCAAAGTGATTTCCCTCCCACTTGAACACAACATCATAATGACAGGAAAGAGAATTGATTTCACGGTGACACGAGCAAAGCATTTGAGACCCCTGGGCAGGTACACAAAGACTGTCTGAGAGCAGAAGAATAAAAACAAAGGCCATTTTAACCACAGGGTATAAAATAAAAAATAAATCAAATAATAGATTTTTAAATAAAGGTTTATTTCTACATTTTATATTATATATTTTCCATTAAAAAGACCTGGTGAACATAAGATACTTTCAATTTAGTTTTTCTTCATTTGTACTGACTCCAGGAATTGGTTGCCTTTTTTCCAACTACATACACATTATTTTGGCATAAATATACATATTATAGAAGTATACACTTAATATGATATGTACATCAAAATAAGAGCAGAGATTTAGTAAATTACACAAATTTGATAGGCCCATGTATGGCATGTGTATTTTCCTCCAGCACACCCACAAACCGCCCCCTCCACATCCCCACAGGGGTAAAGAGCGCTGGCTAAAGAGGGCACGCGACAGACAAAAGCTCTCCAAGCTTATGATCACTTTGATGACAACAATGAAGCTATTCTCCTGCCGCCTATCCTGCAGACTGCTGCCCCTGCCGATCTCACGCCGTTTAGTGTTGAATTAGTGTGCACTCATCCTATGTCCTATGGAAAATGTGTGTCCTTCCCGGTGCCCCCGGGAGCCTGTGTCCATTCTGTTTTGATTGGTGATGGCGTGGGAGAGAGGAGATAAGGTTTGTCACCCACAGAACTACCTTCAGCTTTACCTCCATAAAACGTGAGGTCACCACTGGCCTTACAACAATAGAGAACTGTTCCTTTTCTGTAACGCTATCATTTCCAGAGTATGAAGACAGAACCGGAGAAAAAAAAAAGGCAAATATTGGGCAGATTTTTTATTTAATTATTGCTTATATGAAATATGTGATGAACATAAACTCTTAACCTCAATAAATTATTAATTAAGAGACTATAGGCAAAAACATCGTTTTTTCATTCACTGGTCAATCTGTGATTTTGAGCTATTTTTCTTCCGTATCATCAGACTAGTGGAAAGAAAACATTCAAAATACACATTTTATTGCACTTTATCAATTTGTGTCTGTAGATTTATTTACAATACCTTTAAAGGCAGTTTTTTCAAAATTGTTTTTTTCCTCCGCTTCAGTAGCACTTTCATACACCAACCTTTACAGTTTTATTTCTATCCACACTCACTGGCCACTTTATTAGGTACACCTGTTCAAATGCTTGTTAATGCAAATATCTACTCAACCAATTACATGGCAGGAACTCAGTGCATTTAGGCATGTAGAGATGGTCAAGACTATCTGCCGAAGTTCAAACTGAGCATCAGAATGGGGAAGAAAGGTGATTTAAGTGACTTTGAATATGGCCTGGTTGTTGGTGTCAGATGGGCTGGTCTGAGTAGAACTGCTGATCTACTGGGATTTTCACACACAACCATCTCTAGGGTTTATAGAGAATGGTCCGAATAAGAGAAACTATCCAGTGAACGGCAGTTCAGGGAGAAAATGCCTTATTGAAGCCAGAGAATGAACAGACTAATAACCACTCCCTACACCGAGGTCTGCAGAAGAGCACCTCTGAACACACAACACGTCTAACCTTGAAGCAGACGAGCGACAGCAGCAGAAGACACGCCGCTGACACTCCTGTCAGATAAGAACAGCAAACTGAGGCTACAGTTCACTCAGTCTGATGAGTCTGGATTTCTAGTGTAACGTTCAGATGGCCGGGTCAGAATTTGGCGTAAACAGCATGAAAGCATGCATTCATTCTGACTTCTATCAACAGTTCAGGCTGCTGGTGGTCTATTGGTGTGTGAGATATTTTCTTGGCACACTTCGGGCCTCTTAGTACCAAATGAGCATCGTTTACCACAGCCGACCTGAGTATTGTTGCTGACCATGTCCATCCCTTTATGACCACTGTGTATCATCTTCTGATGGCTACTTCCAGCAGGATAATGTGGCATCTCAAAGCTCAAATCATCTCAAACTGGTTTCTTGAACATGACAGTGAGTTCACTAAACTCAAATGGCCTCACAATGGATCTCAATCCAATAGAGCAGTTTTGGGATGTGCTGGAATGGGAGATTCATATCATGGTGGACGGCAGCAGGCGCCGGATCACTGCAAACGAGTGCCGGGGACTCCTCCGCTCCCTCTCGGACATCAGCCACCCCACCTCGACCCAGGAGCTCGGCAACGAGCTCTCCGTCCCACCGGGTCTTAACACGAGACCGATGCGGCACGCAACTGGCGCTCATTATTAATCACTCACGCCACGACAATATGGACAAAAACTTCTGCGGAATGTTTTCAGCACCTTGTTGAATCTCTGCCATGAAGAATCAAGGCAGTTCTGAAGGCAAAAGGGGGTCCAAACCGGTACTAGCAAAGTGTACCTAATAAAGTGGCCAGTGAAGGAACATTCTGAAGGTACAGAGGAGTTTGTTTAAATATATTTTGCATGATTTATATAACATTTTATTCCTAAAAAAAAAACATGGTGATGCTGTACAGCCTTAATCGTTTACAATAAAAATCAGTATTCATACTACCACGCATCCATCACACATGTGTGTTTATATCGGGCTTCATACATTATTAATATTCTGGAGTGAATTCTCCCAGACGAAAGAACACAGAGCACTGCTGGGAAATGAGCTGAAGACAGACATGTGCAGGTTACACCCACAAAACACACACAAGCTGACCACAGCTGATTGCTGCATGACCCCCAGAGACCGTCCTGCAGTATCAGAGGTCCCGCGCCACATCGGTGCAGAATCACACACACACACACAGGGTGGAGGTACATCACGCGTGCTGGCTCAAATTAGCAGCGCAAGTTTGATCATCCTATTGAGTCAGGGAAACCTTGACTGATTCCAGCTGTTGAAATGACCTCATACCCACCGGCTCTAAGATACCACAGGACCTAATGACTCATCCCGGTTACGCCTCTTTACTAACAACCCCAATTACCCCCCACGGCTAACTGCTCCCACTCACTAAATTAACCCTGACAATGGCACATTACAACCAAAATCACCAGCGAACAACATCAGAATGCCATCATTAGACCTCAATTAACCCCTGGAGAGGAAACATGTTGAAACACAGCAGAGATTCAAATGTCATTTGTGAACAAATCAGCTGCTTCAAGAAAAATGAAAAACATAAATCACCAGATGAAGTCAGAGACAGCTAAACCTCTGAAGGAAATGGAAGTGGTGCTTGCCTGTGGAAAACTAAATGTCTCAATGCTAGGACTTCATGACAATATCTTTTTATTGCTTTTTTATATATACACACCAAGCCATCCACGTGATGCAAAAAAAAAGAAAGTGATTTATCAGACCAGGACACCTTCTTCCATTGCTCCGTGGTCCAGTTCTGATGCTCACGTGCCCACTGTTGGCGCTTTTGGTGGTGGACAGGGGTCACCATGGGCACCCTGACTGGTCTGCGGCTATGCCGCCCCATACTCAACAAACTGTGATGTACCGTGTATTCTGACACCTTTCTATCAGAACCAGCATTAACTTCTTGAGCAATCTGAGCTACAGTAGCTCGTCTGTTTGATCGGACCACACGGGCCAGCCTTCGCTCCCCATGTGCATCAATGGGCCTTGGCCGCCCATGACCCTGTCACCGGTTCACCGCTGTTCCTTCCTTGGAGCACTTTTGATAGATACTGACCACTGCAGACCGGGAACACCCCACAAGAGCTGCAGTTTTGGAGATGCTCTGACCATAGCCATCACAATTTGGCCCTTGTCAAACTCGCTCAAATCCTTATGCTTGCCCATTTTTCCTACTTCTAAAACATCAACAAAATGTTCACTTGCTGCCTAATATATCCCACCCACTAACAGGTGCCGTGATGAAGAGATAATAAGTGTTATTCACTTCACCTGTCAGTGGTCATAATGTTATGCCAGATCGGTGTGTATATATACATATATAAATATATATATGTGTGTGTGTGTGTGTGTGTGTATATATGTATAATATGTATAAAATATTATAAATATTTATAGTATATATGTATATAGTGTCAAAGTCTGTGCAGTTGAGGGACATTATGCCGAGTGCACTTACATATGTTGTCCTGTAGAGGGAGTAAGAGGCAAGTTAACAGAGCCTGACCTTTATAAAGCCTTTGACTGGGCTGTGACCTCATTATTAACCACAATGCTGAGCTTCTTTATCTATTTCCACAGCAGCACTACAGGACTACAGGCTGATGAGCTTCTCTTCTTGAACTCTTTGAGAAAACGGGGCTAGGATGTATGACACCTACAGACAAGACAAGAGCCAATAGCACTATGCATAACTTCATTTTGTCTTCATGCATATTCTTCACATGGATGAACAGCCTCCACATTACCACCACAACAACAGCATCACTGCTAATATGTTTGGGCCTGAACCAGATCTTACACTACAGACGCATGAACTCACACGCTAATGTATTCCCTGAAATGCGAGAATAAGTGCAGCCATGCAGAAAACACAAACACACATGCGTACAAACACACAGATTATGTGTAATAAGCAGTCCATGCCAACAGCTCAAGCTCTGGGGAGTCTGTGAAGTTCAACTGTCTATTCATCTGATCCACCGTGCCACAGGCGAACACTACGCCTGGATGCAGTAATTCTCTCCTCATCCATGAGGTGATGTTTGCCTCCATCTTTCCCAGTTGTGACTCATGTCATGCCTCAGTACTCTGAAAACATTCTAGTCCACTGTGTCATTGTTTTTAAATCAACAACACTGGTTTGGATTGATTACCAGTAATAAAGTTCCATTTTAAGCACAAACGTAATAGATAAACTTGAAAAGAAGCCTTAAACAACACTAGACTTGATTGTTTGCATTGCTGAAAAAAAAGAATAATATATATATATATATATATATATATATATATATATATATATAATATATATATATATATATATACATAACTATACACTAAAGGATTATTAAGAACACCTGTTCAATTTCTCATTAATGCAATTATCTAATCAACCAATCACATGGCAGTTGCTTCAATGCATTTAGGGGTGTGGTCCTGGTCAAGACAATCTCCTGAACTCCAAACTGAATGTCAGAATGGGAAAGAAAGGTGATTTAAGCAATTTTGAGCGTGGCATGGTTGTTGGTGCCAGACGGGCCGGTCTGAGTATTTCACAATCTGCTCAGTTACTGGGATTTTCACGCACAAGCATTTCTAGGGTTTACAAAGAATGGTGTGAAAAGGGAAAAACATCCAGTATGCGGCAGTCCTGTGGTCAAGCAGCCTTGTTGATGCTAGAGGTCAGAGGAGAATGGGCCGACTGATTCAAGCTGATAGAAGAGCAACTTTGACTGAAATAACCACTCGTTACAACCGAGGTATGCAGCAAAGCATTTGTGAAGCCACAACACGCACAGCCTTGAGGCGGATGGGCTACAACAGCAGAAGACCCCACCGGGTACCACTCATCTCCACTACAAATAAGAAAAAGAGGCTACAATTTGCATGAGTGCACCAAAATTGGACAGTTGAAGACTGGAAAAATGTTGCCTGGTCTGATGAGTCTCGATTTCTGTTGAGACATTCAGATGGTAGAGTCAGAATTTGGCGTAAACAGAATGAGAACATGGATCCATCATGCCTTGTTACCACTGTGCAGGCTGGTGGTGGTGGTGTAATGGTGTGGGGGATGTTTTCTTGGCACACTTTAGGCCCCTTAGTGCCAATTGGGCATTTAAAGATAGGTGTTTAAATGCCACGGCCTACCTGAGCATTGTTTCTGACCATATCCATCCCTTTATGACCACCATGTACCCATTCTCTGATGGCTACTTCCAGCAGGATAATGCACCATGTCACAAAGCTCAAATCATTTCAAATTGGTTTCTTGAACATGACAATGAGTTCACTGTACTAAAATGGCCCCCACAGTCACCAGATCTCAACCCAATAGAGCATCTTTGGGATGTGGTGGAACGGGAGCTTCGTGCCCTGGATGTGCATCCCACAAATCTCCATCAACTGCAAGATGTTATCCTATTAATATGGGCCAACATTTCTAAAGAATGCTTTCAGCACCTTGTTGAATCAATGCCACGTAGAATTAAGGCAGTTCTGAAGGCGAAAGGGGGTCAAACACAGTATTAGTATGGTGTTCCTAATAATCCTTTAGGTGAGTGTATATATATAGTCTAATTACATTAGATTTGTCTAATGTATCTAATGTGGGTGATGCAATTAAATCTATCTTTTGATTTCTATTTTTGGAAGGTAGCTCCGCCCACCATAAATTTAATTGGTTCAAATTCCAGGTCCAAATAACTGCATATAAAACATTAGCGCTATAGTACTACTATGTGTATAACTGTTCAGCGATACACACCAATACATAAACATCATACTACAGATCTACAGTTTACTTAACACAAATTTTAATCACAGTGCATAATTAATGCCTCTTAGATTACGAATGTAGTTTCTTTTGTTCAGCTACAATCATCATCGCCCATGATGTATTGAATCGTTGAACACAATCTCATGGTGATTTGTAACTATTTTACGTTTCGCTGAATTGGCACTCTCTCATTCATATGTTTTCATATGGTCTGCTTACGGCACAGGGTTTAGGTTTAGGGCTAAAATCACATCATATGAATTCACATGAGATTGCCATCTTGTAAAATACTTGTTTTCTCATGAGATCAGGCTGAATTGTCTCTAGAAAGCACATCATGGTCTCATGGTCTGTTACTTATTTTGCTGGATTTACACTGCTTTGTGTTTCCACAAATGGAAAGATCTTTATTTAGATACGCTCTTTAAAGTTAGCTGCTGCTAGACTTTATTGATGTGTCACTTTGGGTGTTATTATTACTATATTTCTATTTCTTTTATTGTTCTTCCTTTGAATTTTTTATTAATATTATGGTTGTTGATTTGATGATGAGTTATGATGTATTTTTCCCAAAGAATACAAAAGAAAAGTTACAATGTTAAACATCAAATATGTTAAAAACAAAACATCAAATTGTATGTGATTGTCATATACAGCCTTTTGGCTTTAAGAGTGGGCAGAGATGGTGTCACTGGAAACATCTAAAGTTTGAACAACACAATTCAGGGCTTTTCATGGACTGAAGCTTTTCTTGCACTTTTATGTCCAGTAAAGACCCTGTGAAATGGTGGCTATAGGTATAGATATACACTATATTGCCAAAAGTATTGGGACGCCCCTCCAAATCATTGAATTCAGGTGTTCCAATCACTTCCATGGCCACGGGTGTAAACAATCAAGCACCTAGGCATGCAGACACTTCTACAAACATTTGTGAAAGAATGGCTCGCTCTCAGGAGCTCAGTGAATTCAAGTGTGGTACTGTGATAGGTTGTCACCTGTGCAAGAAGTCCATTCATGAAATTTACTCACTGCTAAATATTCCATGGTTAACTGTTCGTGGTATTATAACAAAGTGGAAGCAATTGGGAACAACAGCAACTCAGCCACAAAGTGGTAGGCCACATAAAATTACAGAGCGGGGTCAGCGCACGCTGAGGTGCACAGTGCGCAGAAGTCGCCAACTTTCTGCAGAGTCAGTAGCTACAGACCTCCAAACTTTGTGTGGCCTACAGATTAGCTCAAGAACAGTGTGTAGAGAGCTTCATGGAATGGGTTTAAATGGCTGAGCAGCTCATCCAATCCTTACATCACCAAGTGCAATGCAATGCGTCGGATGCAGTGGTGTAAAGCACGCCGGCACTGGACTCTAGAGCAGTGGAGACGTGTTCTCTGGAGTGACGAATCACACTTCTCTATCTGGCAATCCGATGGACGAGTCTGGGTTTGGCAGTTGCCAGGAGAACGGTACTTGCCTGACTGCATTGTGCCAAGTGTAAAGTTTGGTGGAGGGGGGATTATGGTGTGGGGTTGCTTTTCAGGGGTTGGGCTTGGCCCCTTAGTTCCAGTGAAAGGAACTCTTAATGCTTCAGCATACCAAGACATTTTGTGCTCCCAACTTTTTAGGAACAGTTTGGGGATGACCCCTTCCCTGTTTCAACATGACTGCAAACCAGTGCACAAAGCAAGATCCATAAAGACATGGATGAGCGAGTTTGGTGTGGAGGAACTTGACTGGCCTGCACAGAGTCCTGACCTCAAACCAATAGAACACCTTTGGGATGAATTAGACCGGAGACTGTGAGCCAGGCCTTCTCATCCAACATCAGTGCCTGACCTCACAAATGCGCTTCTAGAAGAATGGTCAAATATTCCCATAAACACACTCCTAAACCTGGTGGAAAGCCTTTCCAGAAGAGTGGAAGCTGTTATAGCTGCAAAGGGTGGGCCAACTCCATATTAAACCCTACGGATTACCCACGGATTAAAACTTTTGGCAATATAGTGCATCTTGTGGCTAGATCTGTATCTGACTGTAAGCTGAATAATTTTCCAAAAAGAAAACAATTTTGAATGTATTGAAAGTTCAATTTGTCAACTTTTAGGAGCATATGATGTCAAAGCTAATAGACATGGACAAAAAGCCACTAAAAACACCAGAGTGAATGAATGACAGAGCTAGATTAGACTAAAGTTTAACGCTGACTAACACTTACTCACTACTATGTAATTCCAGTACTTTTGTGAGTCAAGCGGTCATGGTGAGTCAAGATGATTTATTCGACACTAGTGTACAAAGCCTGTCATAGTGGAAAGGGGCTTCAGTCTCTGTAGGTGCTGGGATTGATGGTGTTTCAAAGTAGCACGTAGCGTTTGAATGATGATTCAGAGGGATGAGTTGGCTGGGGGGTCTCTGCCACATATTTACTTTCCTTTTCAGCCGCATCTTTTCCTTTTTACAGCCTTCTCTTCTCCGCGGGTCTCCTTACGGATCAGAGACCCCCTAACTGACTAATAACAATCGCTTCAGGATACCATGGCAACTCACAGCCCTTGTGCTCCGTGACTTTTGACCCCACTGGGATCTTGGGTTTCTACCTGCTGCACAGGATGTCCTGTATGAGGTATGGCTGACTGTCTGTTTGTGTACATGGAGGTGAAAGCCTGTCTGGTGACTACATGACCCCTCAGGAGGGGGAAAAGGGAAACAGGAAATTTAGGATTATGTCTTGACAACTAATACGGCAGAAAAATAAGCAGCACATGCGGCTGGATGAAGAACCTCAAAGTTTGAGTTTGACTGTGAGATCTGATACTTAATGTAAAGTTTAAGATATAAATATACTATACAACCTCATTGAGACAAGTTTACAGTGACAAGTTCGTTGTCTGTCGAAACTAAAAGCAAATAAGCTGTGCGACATGACACAATTATAACAAATCACAACATATTTGATGTTAAATGTTTACTTATGCTGCAGCAGATTTTGGATCAATCATATTTCATTGTGGGCAGGGCTACACAGCACAATGCCACAGAAATGGAGCAGTTATCAACCGGCAGGTAGTATCATGATGGTTCCCTTGAGAAAAATCCAATAGGATTTTCCCATAGGCTTTTGGATTATCGCTAAAAACAAGCTCTGTGATCAACACAAGTTTATGATACTTACACATTTTGTCCATCAAGATAAGTTTCACAGATGAACTCAACTTTTATGAATTTTGAAGCGTAAATGCAGTCACCAGAAGTAGGGTATAAACAAACTACACCAAGATTCAAGATTCAAGAGTTTTATTTGTCACATACACAGTTATATACAGAATATACAACCGCCATACAACCACAGTCCCATGATTTCAACATCACCATCACTAAGCTTCCGACAACTCTTTCAGTTTTTATCTGAAAACATTTCCCCAGAAAGTTTGAGTTAAACTAGTTCATAAGAGCACAATTATGAGCATAATAACATGATGACGTTTAATCACCTCGACAGCATCTGTAGTCCCATTTAGCCACTTGCTAGCAATCGCCTTTTTCAAGACACGTAACAGCTTCAAAAGTCACAAGTGGGGTAATACTGATGTATTTTATGTTGTAGAATAAAACATGAAAGTGTCTTGAGCTTGTGTTCACCATAGACCTTATTTCAGCCGTTTAACCAAAATCCCATTCAAAAAAATCCATTGATTTCGGGACGAGGGAACCGGAAGTGTTCGGAACGCTTCCACGTTTTGGCCTACAAAGTGATGTCATACAGCACCACTCTATACAAAACAAGCCACTGACAGTTTGTCCTGAATTCAATACATCACATCTGGTTAGGAAAACAGCTGTAATCTAAGTGTACATAATAGTCAATAATCAAGATGTATTTTATAAGTGTTTTTAACATGTGCAATGAATGAGAATCAACAAGTCAGAATGTTTAGCATGACATGACAGTCCGTGCTTGATATAATCCATTGCATGTAATGACCCCATAATTATTCATTTCACTTGATAACCATATCTGCCATCATTATGCAAATTTCACAGAGTTAAAGAGCAGAATATTAAGCACTTATACTACGGGGCTGTTGAATGCTTGAATCTGATTGGTTGACGAACGTTGTAAGGTGTGCAATTATTTTCAGGGAAACGCACGGCTAAAGCAGTTCCAGCAGGTCTTGACCGCATTACAGTTCCATATCACTTCGGCAGATGATTTCAGTTATTTCAAAGGTCCTTCCAGCCGACAACAGCAAAAGAACTAAAACCCACAGCAACACTGACCAAACATCATAGGATAAAAACAACTAATTATTTTCATGGTTTTTTTTCGCCGCAGAATTACGTTTCATTATGTACGGAAAGCACATACTGTCTTTCTCCCGCTCTCTGATCTCCCACTCAAACGCACACACACGTACAGTACGGTCACACACTCGCACAAAAACGTGTTGTCGGCGCTGCTCTGACGATTTTATCAGTCAAATATTTTAGCAACTTGACATTTCTCACTAGTGAGGTAATAACGGCTCAAAAAACGTACAGTTACGCTATTAGTAGAGACGCTGGTGCCGAACACTGTTGAGAGACGCACAGACTCGGGTAATACACACGCTTAATCTCTCTCTCTCTCTCTCTCTCTCTCTCTCTCTCTCCAATAACTCACTGCATTAATAACTGCATTAGTCTTATCAATGGCTCAAGCCTCTGTTACAGCTCTAAAATGATGTTTTGGAATTAGCAACAGTGTTGGATTAAATGCATAAGAAATTAGTGTATTAAGGACAAAAACCTGACATATGTCCTGAATTATGACATCTGAACAATGTCTTGAGGTGTGGTAGCTGTAGTATAAGCTGAATAATTGACTCCAGTCCGTTGAATTATTAGAGAATAATCACAGCATTACCACCTCGGGTGAGCATTATTTTCTAATAATTCAACGGCCAATCATTCCTTTAATATTGCCACAACTTGTTTTGTGTGCTATTAAATTAATGGAGTATTCTTTTTAAATTCCACTTTAATTCTTTAAATTAGAATTTAGCATCATTAGATTCTAAATGTCAATATTAATAAATTGTAAACATAGGGAACCACCTCTGCTGTTCATCCTCATAAGCCTGCATTACGGCAGTACAGAGACAAAGATAACAGAGAGTGAATGAAGGGGGGTGGTGTGATATGTATTATACATGACGTAAAAAATAAATGATCAACCCGAGGGGCAACTGTCGACCTGGCGACTCTATCCGTCTAAGATAGAGAAGGAAAACGGCAAGAGAAAGGAAAGAAACAGAGAGAGACATCCTGTGTCTCATCCTAAAATGCATTAGTCATCCTCCTTACAGCAACCAAATCTCTCAATTACGCCCTAAAACTTCAGACATGATGGATGACCACACTGCGGGGATCGTGGGATATTTTTACCTCCCAGATAGCAGTGATTTTTCTGCAAGAAGACAGGTTTCCAGTCAAACCTTGTTCAGTTTCACCTGGCTCTAGCCTCACCTACTGTACGATTACAATCAGTTTGATTTCCTTAATGTTACTGAAAATAAAGACAAAAAAGGCTTCACTGAATGTGATCTAGCTGAATGCAGGTCATTGCACATGCTCAAGGCTCTGGGCCTTTTTGTGATCAGCATGTGGCACATCATAAATCATTTAGCATTAATGACATTGTGCAGGTAGTTAGCACAAGATTGTCAGGGGGCGGAACTCATGGCTAATGAAGCACTTAAAGAGTTTCCTCCTCCTCTGGGAATCAGCTACTTGATCCTGGGGGAGGGACGTGCAGAAGTGCAGTATCCAAAATGAACATGTTTCAGCTAAATGTTTGAAAAATTACCAGAATATTTTAAAGGCACAATATGTAAGATTTTGGGATTAAAATATCCAAAAACCACTTGAACAATGTTATATATTTTGTTGACTTGTGTACTCACATTATCTCAAATTTTTCCAAGAATTTAAATTTAAATCCAAAGAAATAAGGAATTTAAACCGTGCGTCGCCTATCAATGACATCATACTCGTGTAACCCCCGGTTTTATTTTGTAGAAGCCATGGAAACACCAAATACACTTTAATATACACTCACCTAAAGGATTATTAAGAACACCTGTTCAATTTCTCATTAATGCAATTATCTAATCAACCAATCACATGGCAGTTGCTTCAATGCATTTAGGGGTGTGGTCCTGGTCAAGACAATCTCCTGAACTCCAAACTAAATGTCAGAATGGGAAAGAAAGGTGATTTAAGCAATTTTGAGCGTGGCATGGTTGTTGGTGCCAGATGGGCCGGTCTGAGTATTTCACAATCTGCTCAGTTACTGGGATTTTCACACACAACCATTTCTAGGGTTTACAAAGAATGGTGTGAAAAGGGAAAAACATCCAGTATGCGGCAGTCCTGTGGGTGAAAATGCCTTGTTGATGCTAGAGGTCAGAGGAGAATGGGCCGACTGATTCAAGCTGATAGAAGAGCAACTTTGACTGAAATAACCACTTGTTATAACCGAGGTATGCAGCAAAGCAATTGTGAAGCCACAACATGCACAACCCCTGATGGGCTACAACAGCAGAAGACCCCACTGGGTACCATTCAGATGGTAGAGTCAGAATTTGGCGTAAACAGAATGAGAAAATGGATCCATCATGCCTTGTTACCACTGTGCAGGCTGGTGGTGGTGGTGTAATGGTGTGGGGGATGTTTTCTTGGCACACTTTAGGCCCCTTAGTGCCAATTGGGCATCGTTTAAATGCCACGGCCTACCTGAGCATTGTTTCTGACCATGTCCATCCCTTTATGACCACCATGTACCCATTCTCTGATGGCTACTTCCAGCAGGATAATGCACCATGTCACAAAGCTCGAATCATTTCAAATAGGTTTCTTGAACATGACAATGAGTTCACTGTACTAAAATGGCCCCCACAGTCACCAGATCTCAACCCAATAGAGCATCTTTGGGATGTGGTGGAATGGGAGCTTCGTGCCCTGGATGTGCATCCCACAAATCTCCATCAACTGCAAGATGCTATCCTATCAATATGGGCCAACATGTCTAAAGAATGCTTTCAGCACCTTGTTGAATCAATGCCACGTAGAATTAAGGCAGTTCTGAAGGCGAAAGGGGTCAAACACAGTATTAGTATGGTGTTCCTAATAATCCTTTAGGTGAGTGTATGATGTGTTTTATTAGACAGGTGAGCTGTTTGGATCATTCATCAACAGAAAACTAATCATTGTTATACAGCTCAACACAGTTAGTCTTATTGTCTAAATCTGGTTTTCTTGATTTCTTGACCATGTTTTACTATGCCTAATATCCATCTAGCTCACTGCAGTGTGAACAAGTGTCTCATAGCAGCCAATGAACGAACACACAGAGTAGCATTATAACATAACTTTCAACACACTCAAATATATCTGATATGATAAAACAGAGCTGCGTTACCCCACACACACGAGTGGAAGAAGCAGAAGCGGTCGTCCGCGGTATAATAAAAACTCTGCGAAATCAAGATGTCATCAAGCTATGCCTTTGTTTTGAATTAGCGACCTCTAGTGATGAATAATTACATTGTGGTTTTAATATAGTGGTAGGCTATAAACCAATATCTGCTTTTGTTGAATGAAAAAAAAAACAGCGTGGACATTCTTCGAAACATCTTCTTTTGTGTCCCATGGAAGAAAGCAAGTCATACGTGAACGACATGAGGTAAATCATATGTGAACATTTTCATTTTTGGCTGAACTGGCTCTTTAATTTGGACACAAGTCTGTGTCAAAGACTGTATCTGCTTTTACCTATAATACATTCAATACTAAACCTCATGACCCAAATATAAAATAAAATAAGACTTGGAACTTCCGTTTCAATGTAAAACTCTATTCAACAGGATAGGATGTTCAGTTTTTGCCCCGAGGGGAAGCTTAGTCCAGAATAGATTGGTTTCCAGCTGGGCAGGAAGCTTTGTCATGGTAACCAGGAAGATGAGCCAGCTAAAGCTAAAGCTATCTGACTGCTATTGTGCTGTCATCAAAATGTCAAAATTAACATTAATGAAGCACACATTTTGCTTCATTAATCTGGAATTTCACATAAAAATGAAAGATTTTCCCCATGAAGACAATAATCAATAATCTTGCCCTTTTGTCCCTCACAAAAAGTGTCGTTTCACCCGTTCACACCAAGAACAATAACTATATTAGCATAAAAGATAACAATAACGAAATTAGCATCCAAACCAACAGACAATAACGTTTTTATTAAAACATACAATTGCAATTTTATAGTCTGCCACTTTAAATACTCCAGCTCTCTAAAGCAGGATGGGTTCTGATTGGCTGTCAATGTTTTTATCATTCATCATCAGATGGAAAAAAAAAAAAAATCTGAGAGTGATTGCAACAATATCGCTTTTCTGTGTTGTTATTGTTATAGTTGTGGTGTGGACTTCACTTTTCTCATAGAATCAGAAAAAGTAGTAACTTTATATACTGAAAAAAAGTTTACTCAGAAATGACAAAAATACTGAATTAAACAAGAACGTTTGTAGGAAAATGTAATCCAATCGTTTTTGTTTTACTTATCCGTACTTATATATATATATAGTATAGTTTTATGCAAATTCGCCACATTGATTGGGTTAAGCATAGGTATACACCGATCAGGCATAACATTATGACCACTGACAGGTGAAGTGAATAACGCTGATTATCTCCTCATCACGGCACCTGTTAGTGGGTGGGATATATTAGGCAGAAAGTGAACATTTTGTCCTCAAAGTTGATGTTTTAGAAGCAGGAAAAATGGGCAAGCATAAGGATTTGAGCGAGTTTGACAAGGGCCAAATTGTGATGGCTAGACGACTGGGTCAGAGCATCTCCAAAACTGCAGCTCTTGTGGGGTGTTCCCGGTCTGCAGTGGTCAGTGTCTATCAAAAGTGCTTCAAGGAAGGAACAGTGGTGAACCGGAGACAGGGTCATGGGCGGTCAAGGCTCATTGATGCACGTGGGGAGCGGAGGCTGGCCCGTGTGGTCCGATCAAACAGACGAGCTACTGTAGCTCAGATTGCTCAAGAAGTTAATGCTGGTTCTGATAGAAAGGTGTCAGAATACACAGTGCATCGTGGTTTGTTGCGTAAGGGGGACCAACACAAAATAAGTCATTATGTTATGCCTGATCAGTGTAGCTATACATAGATGCATTATTAGCAGCTACTTCAATGGGCTGCTATATGTAAGCCGTCCGCCATATTAGAACAGTCAAAACTAGTCTGTGAACATTTGAGAGCAAGTTGACTGAGCGTCTGTAACCATAGTTAAGACGCATGTATGATTATCTATATCTGTAATAGACTTCAGCTCAGCAGATGATTTTGCTAAACTAACACTATACAACACAAAGGCATCAACTAACACAACATTAAAAAGTTACCATAGTAAATGTAAAAACATTGAAAAGTACCATAGTAAAACCCTGTAATATTGAGAGTATACGATGCATTAATAACTTTTGAAGAGGATGAAGATGTCCAAATTTTTCTTATTTTGTTTAAATGTAATTTTTCATTTAGTACTGCCCTTCAGAATCAGAGATAATTACATGTTTCCCAGAAGACAAATTAAGTACAATTTACCTTGATCTTCAAATTCTAAAAGTTTTCAGATGTGTCGTGTTTCCTTCTGGAGCTTCAGTGAATGTTTGAAGCTTTTCTAATAGTTGTGTTTGAGTCCCTCAATCATCCTCAGTGTGAAAAGAGGATTCAAATATGCAGAAGATGCTGGAAAACTGAAGAATGTGCAGGAGCTGGAGGATTTTTCTGAAGAACGTTGGGCCGTTTAACTGCTCAGGACAAACAAGAGACTCAAGAACAACCATCACAAAACACACACACACAGCCGTGGATCATCAGGGAACGACACACAGTATTAAGAATCAAAGGTATGTAAACTTATGAAAGGGGTCATTTGAATAAATTCAGCTATTTCTTTTTCTTGTGGACTATATGTAAATATTCTTTGTGTAAAATATCTTATTCAGGACAGTACTATATAAGAAATAACATGCATTTTGTATGATCTCTCTTATTTTGTTAAAGCTATTCACATTTTCACAGATTCTGCAAGAGGTTGACATACTTTTTCTTGCAACTGTACATGACAACTGCTCTCTCTGGCTCATCGGCAGCGCCAAGATCTGAATGAAAACATCTGATTTTGTCACAGGCGAATCGTTGTCTTATAGAAATAAGATCCCGTGGGTGTTTGAATCGAGATTGCAATCTTTTAACGATTAATCGTGCAGCTCTAGTGAAACTAATTGAAAAACCACTGCATGTCCATTACCAAGATGCTGTTTTGATCCATTAATTAAATGGTGAACAGTGTTCATTTATGGAAAATTAGAGTTAATTGAAACAAGGGCCCTTGATATGTTTGTCACAACAATGGCTGTTCCCACTTAAAACCACTGACCTAAATACACACACACTCCCACATTCTCTCCTACAAGCTGTCTTTGTCTAGTTCAAAACCAACGCTCGGCTCTGACGATGGCTTTGTGGGTCGGAGTTGCTATAGCAACAGGCGAGAGCTGCACACGGTGGCGCCAGAATTCGCTGGCCTGCTTCAGCAAGCATGGGCACATATGAGGGACCCCCTGCTGGATATCTAAAACACGTCCCCCCCACGTGCCTACGTGCCTAAATCATAGCCGCAGCCATATTTGTTATCATCTGCCTGAACAGCCCATGTTTTGTGGAGTATTTCCAACACATTAAATGAAAATGAGGCGAGAAATTCCAGAATATGGCATCTTTATGTCTCCCAAACGCCTGGGGTTAGTTTAACATGAACTCTCTGGTCTTTATTTGAGAGAAACGCTTATGTGTGCAGTCCTTTGTCATAGACACACACTGGAGCCTGTGTAGAGCTCTAGGGGTGGTAGAGTTATGACCCCTGTCCAGTGTATGGGGGTCGCTGTCGTTTCAGGCCACTATGAGCCTATTGAGCACCATGTAACAGGAACCCAATATAAACATCATCTTATAAGGGTCACAAATCTCTCTGTGACAAAACCTAGTGAAAAAAAAAAAAAAAAAAAAAAACGTCCTAAATGATTGATTTGGAACACACTGCGTAGGCAGCAACTCAGTGTCACACAAATAGTGACTGTCTTGTGACCTATGCACATGAAACTCATAACTGGGCATTCAGTTTGATGTTAGCAAACAATGTGATAATCTATACTATTGCATAAAACGCAAAATCCACCAATTCTAAATTATATTTCAGTGTTTTCAAGCAGTACGGGAGTGTGGGGCACAACCTAAAACAGGGTTAGTTGTAACACACAAGGTTTAAAACTTTCCACACATGCCAGAATGACAAAACTTACTAGTTGCCATATCAACATTATATAGAGAAAAAATTGTGCCAAAATTAAAAAATCTTTGGAAGATATCGCTGAACATTTATTTAACCATAGCAAAAGTAAATTTCTTAAGTTTATTTTTCATCTCTGTTTTTATGTTTATTTAAAATAAGACAAATCTGATATTATTGTAATCTTATATCTGTTATTGAACAGTTGAGATGGTTCTTTAATGCTGGTCTAACAGCAGAAGACACGAGCCGGGGTTAAATCCCAGTTGCTCAGGTGGGGTGTGTTGTCACACTGCGTTACAATGAGACCCTATTAGAACTACACTATTATATTCTATACGTTTATGAATCCTTTTGAGAAACCATGAGAAAAGGGTGAATAATGACTGAGTCAATGTTCAGAATGTGTTTGTTGTCAAACTCAAAAATGAGTATATTTTTAATGATTAAAAATTCCATTATTTTCTTTTAAAAAGTTAATAATAGTATTTTATTGATTTTTTTTTTGATTATATCAGATAACATTTTAAGCTGTCATTTGGTGATGTTACATTGTGCCCCTCATGTTACAGTGTACCCCACCTATGGGGCATGTTGTCACATTTCACTTCCATTCTTTCGGGGTAAATCAAGAAAAAAGTGCACACTGTATTAATGAAAGAAAACCACATATTTGTACTAGACGTGTGAAATTAATGTGGGACAAAATAAATACTCTGAACCCCAAGTGGATTTACACAAACGGAGAAAGTCAAAAAGCGTTAGGTTGTGCCCCTGTTTCTGAACAGAATGAAATATAATTTTTTATATTTAGAATAAGCTTTTCTCATGTCCACCATCTTGGATAAGTTTTTAAAGTCAGCATGAAACAGAAGTTGAGATGGTCTTTTCTTCCCTATTATGATGTACACTCACCTAAAGGATTATTAGGAACACCATACTAATACTGTGTTTGACCCCCTTTCGCCTTCAGAACTGCCTTAATTCTACGTGGCATTGATTCAACAAGGTGCTGAAAGCATTCTTTAGAAATGTTGGTCCATATTGATAGGATCACATCTTGCAGTTGATGGAGATTTGTGGGATGCACATCCAGGGCACGAAGCTCCCGTTCCACCACATCCCAAAGATGCTCTATTGGGTTGAGATCTGGTGACTGTGGGGGCCATTTTAGTACAGTGAACTCATTGTCATGTTCAAGAAACCAATTAGAAATGATTCAAGCTTTGTGACATGGTGCATTATCCTGCTGGAAGTAGCCATCAGAGAATGGGTACATGGTGGTCATAAAGGGATGTTTTGGTGAGCTTGTGCAAATTGTAAACCCTAGAAATGGTTGTGCGTGAAAATCCCAGTAACTGAGCAGATTGTGAAATACTCAGACCGGCCCGTCTGGCACCAACAACCATGCCACGCTCAAAATTGCTTAAATCACCTTTCTTTCCCATTCTGACATTCAGTTTGGAGTTCAGGAGATTGTCTTGACCAGGACCACACCCCTAAATGCATTGAAGCAACTGCCATGTGATTGGTTGATTAGATAATTGCATTAATGAGAAATTGAACAGGTGTTTCTAATAATCCTTTAGGTGAGTGTATATACAGTATGAGTAAAACAGCTCAGACAATTAAAGAAAAGTAGCGCAGGACTTGATTTTGTCCATAGGGAATTGATTGGATGGTTGTGGTTTGCTATTGGTGAATTTAATGTGAGTGACAGGTTGCCCCGTCCTCACGCCACTAAACACATCATCAGAGAAAAGATGCCACTGCAAGAGGAAGGTAGCCTGGATGCCAGCCGAACTTAGCCCCACCCATAACATTTGAGGTCGGGAAGTTCAGTCTGGACTTGATCCGTTGTGGAGCAACTATGCTCGAACCAGAGCTGTTCGGACCAATCAAATTGTCAGGACGGGCTTTATACGATGATGGACAGATGATCAACATGTCCACATCACCTAAGGGCGCTTGGGTTGAATTTGTTAATTCCTAAACGGAGAACTTGTTCGTATACGCATTCACCTTTACTATTTCTCTCAAAAATTATGATCGTGTTAGTAAGTACTCTGTGTGTCCTTAAATTCTTTTTACAACACCGGCAAAGATCGTTTACACTATTCTTCTTCTACTTCTTCCAGCATGCATGCAGTTGAGTTCTGTTGACAACTATGCGTCTCTCAAGTGACTATACGTCACTCACTCCGTTGTTCTGATTGGTTGTAGGTCTATCCAATTGAGTGCGGAGGATTTTCTTTCCTGGTTGGGTTGAAACGCCCCATAATCACAGCCCAATTGAGCAGTATCAGACTCATGTTCTGACCAGAATCGGAGTATGATGAAGTCAGGCTAAGAGGAAGGGGGAGTTAAAAAATAACGATGTGCATGCATAAATCATTTCTAATAAATACCTCAAATAAAAAATAAGAAGTCATTGTCAATTTTGATGTCATGGTGACTTTAACTAATGATGGTTGTTTTCTCTGTGAAGGATGCCCACGAGGCTATCCATTAGATTTTGGGACGAATTATATGTACTGTATATTGGGAGGAAACATTATGATATCAGGCTACCATAGGCGCCGAGCACCCACGGAAAAACACAACATTCAATTTATCCAATAACACAAAACGACTGAGATTCGGAAACCTCTCTGATTGGTGGACCTCACACTGGGTTGTAAATAGACACAATTCTAGCGCTATATTTAGCATTAAAACATAACAACCTAAGAATCTGTTGTTTGTTTTT
The DNA here is from genome assembly GCA_018749465.1 of Paracanthobrama guichenoti. NCBI lineage: Eukaryota > Metazoa > Chordata > Actinopteri > Cypriniformes > Gobionidae > Paracanthobrama > Paracanthobrama guichenoti. The sequence continues at coordinate 5,043,910 of CM031965.1, read as the reverse complement.
TGGTTTTTTTGGGGTGGGGACTAATGAAATGAAAACTGTATTTCACACAATTACCTCCAAAATCATCAGGTATATCAGCGAGAAAGCGACTCTCAACAACGCTCATGGAAAGAATGTGTGTTGTAATCATAGGGTGAACCAACTCTAGGCTAAGGGAGATAAACATGATTTATGTGTCATCAATTTATGTATCACCTAACAACCTGCAAATCCCAGCATAAATACAGCGATACATTAATTGTTATGAAGGCGTCTACATTCACAAACCACTGTTCATTTTAACAAAAAAGCAAGCATATTGTATGTTGGGTTTGGCGTGACTGAAAGCGTGCAGACCACTCCCTTTATAACCATTAAAAATCTGTCACTCATTTTAGATCATCGCGATCTCATAAAGTTCTGTTATAATCAATGAAGCTGACTGCACAATGTTTAGGAGTAGGGGCACCCACCGGCAGAAACATAAATCGGGTTGTTTATGGCTTAAAATGTTGTCTAGGTAGGGATATCACTAGATTTCAGAACACAACACTTTTTGTTATAGCTCTTTCTCTGTGACGTGATACATTTATTCAACTCCCACTATGACTGAGAGGTCAATGTTAGATGGCCAACTATACCCCCTGCATATTTTGGGGGTCTAATTACATTGCAAATAGGATAATCAAACTGCTGTTTAGTGCACAACTTTGTCAAATGGATGTCAATTTTAGAATCTAATAATAAACCGGGGAAATGTTCATGAATTGAAGTCTCTGTTTATAGGATATCGCTGCTGGACGGAAACCAAAACTACTACAAAATGCTACTTTTCAGGAAATTATTATTTATTTTTTTTTATAATTAAACACTGTGTTGTCAAAGTTGATATTGTGGCTTTATATATGGTCAAACATGTCATTATTTTATTAACATTTCAACATTTATTTATTTTCAAAATAGTAATGCACTAGTAACAACTAGTAACACCATTTCTCATGTTCATTAATCCTGATTCCCATCATCCGCAGCATTCGTCTCATTACAGCAATATGCTGAGCTGACAGAAGACTCAAGGAAGATTATATGAAACAGAAGTATTTAAAAATCACTCTGTTTCCAAGGCAACACAGACACACACCTGGGGAGGAGCTAACAGAAGGGGTTTAGATAACCGAGCTCCTGCACAGCTTAGAGAAATGTGTCACAATTTAAGCTCTACATGTGCCGCACTGCTTTCTGAGCATGTAATTGTGTTGTATTCTGTGAGGCTGCATATAGTTTACATAACTCAAAGTAAGACATTAAAAAGGATAAACAGGCTGTTTATTATATTAGTATGTACACCGATCAGGCATAACATTATTACCTAATATATATTCCTAATATCGTGGTCCCCTCATACTCAACAAACTGCGATGCTCTGTGTATTCTGACACCTTTCTATCAGAACCAGCATTAACTTCTTGAGCAATCTGAGCTACAGTAGCTCGTCTGTTTGATCGGACCACACGGGCCAGCCTTCGCTCCCCATGTGCATCAATGAGCCTTGGCCGCCCATGACCCTGTCTCCGGTTCACCACTGTTCCTTCCTTGGAGCACTTTTGATAGACACTGACCACTGCAGACCGGGAACACCCCACAAGAACTGCAGTTTTGGAGATGCTCTGACCCGTCAATCGTCTAGCCATCACAATTTGGCCCTTGTCAAACTCGCTCAAATCCTTACGCTTGCCCATTTTTCCTGCTTCTAACACATCAACTTTGAGGACAAAGTTTGCTCTCTAATATATCCCACCCACTAACAGGTGACGAAGAGATAATCAGTGTTCTTCACTTCACCTGTGTCATAATGTCATAATGTTATGCCTGATCTTGTATGTCTAATAATGTCACAGCTGGGCGGAAACCTTGTATCTCCAAAAACGCTACTTTTCAGACACTTTTCAGACACTCAGTCAGACACTTGCATGCATCATTATATTATTAACATATTACCAAAGAAGTTAAGCGTCAAATGGAGTTATGAGTTTTTTGACCAGGGAATTTCTGAGAAATTTGGACATTCTTCCTGTTTTCTGCCTGCAGTAATGAGTGAAATGTCAATTCATCATTGTGTAACGTGAATTGCACTTATTCATACAATTAAAGATGCAATTATTGTTGTGCAGAAAAAATATACTTACACTGTTACACACCTCGGGTCATTAGTGACCCTATACAATTTTTTCCAAAAATGAATAGGAAAACAGGCATTATTTTAGAATTAATTTCATTATTACTTTCTTGTTATATTGTTTATAATGAATTGATTGAGGAATACTAAGAAGGTTGATGTCTAACTTTAAAAAAATAAATGAGGAGGAGGGAAGTGGATGACGTCCTAGAGGTATGCGTTTAAGGGTTAAGAAATGAAAAGATACACACGTCATCAATTAGAGTTAGATTAACTGGTGCCAAACATATAACATGATAGAAAATGATAATAATCAATGCAATAATGATCCAATCATTGACTCTTAAGCATTTGCCTATTTAAATCCAAATAGCATTTTTTTTTTTTTTTAGCCGGGCAGTTTATATATAGTGTTTCTTGAGTAAAGGAAATGTTGTACTTATTAAGAACAACCAGTTCTTTATTTACCCATGCACTGCAAACAAGCAGAGACGGTCCAAACTATGTGGAAAATGGATTGGGGTGGGCGGAGTTATGAGGTTTGACTGACAGTTTGAGGATCCAATGGCGTTACGAGGTTTACTCACAAGCTCTTTTTAATACTTTTCATTGGTTGTTTTTACAAAACCCACAGAAAGATGTGAAAGCTGACCAATAGTAAGGATTTATGAAAAAACTGAAATGACAAAATATGGAGATACAAGGTTTCTGCCCGACGTCGACGATGATCCTTAACCAAATGATAATAAGTACATTTTAAAAACCTAATAAAATAATTTTGTATTTATCATGTGAGGTCAAATGATGGTATATATCAGGATGTTATTTGGCATAGTAAAGTGTTGACCTGGTGTTCAGCTTCCTGTGTGTGCTGTAATGAGCTGATAACATTCATGGCCTGTCTGTGCACTCAGTCACCTTGGCAACTCAGCACAGATCTCAGCACGCCTCCCAGAGGGACAGCAGAGCACAAACTAATACAAATCAGCTGGTCATTGGAGAAGTCAAGCAAGAAGAGGACAAACCAGACAAAGAACAATATAAACCTCTAGAATAGATCCGACTGTCCGTCGAACATCTGGCTCTGACAAAACAGAAGACAGTGAGGAAAATGCACAAAAAAAAAAAACTTATTCAGAGAAGTAAATCTCAATTCAGCTTTAGCTAGGACAAGAAACAAGACGTTTTCTTCATGGTATTAAATGTAACAACATTTCCGAACCAAGTGGGACATAATCTCCTCCTGTAGAACTGAGTTTTTGTCCTAACCATCCGCAGCCCAGACAAGCGTCAGGATATTTTGTTGGTAGCTTTTTAGAGCCCAGAATACAGATTTCACCTTTCAATCCCTAATCACACACTCTCGATTCATTTAAGTATACTCGTCTGTATTCCACTTATTTAGCTTTTATAAATAAATTATATCTCTGCTAATGCTGTAACTAACACTATCCTTATCCCTAAACCTAACCCTACCCATAAGTTATCCCTAAAATCAGAGGGAAATGATGGTGAATAACACTGATGTAGAAGCACCTAACTCTGGGGCTGAATCTGAAATCGCCCCCTATACCCTCAAATAGGGCTTTATTTGAGGGGACAGCCATTTGTAGTGGTGTCCGAAACCATAGTGGATGTTATCGAGTGCACTTATTCAATCCCACATTGCACCGCAATAACGAGTGTACAACCGATGTACACACAACGGCTGTTCGACTTCATGCACTCGTTTTCATTCACTCCTTCAAGTGAACTATATTAATGGACTAACGTAGGGCGATTTCGGATTCGGCCTGGTTGTAAGCCTAAACGTGACATAAACTGTAAACATATCCCTCAGATCTGATTGGCTGATTGGAATGTTGTTCCAGGAACAACAAAGATGTTGCACTTGGTGAAATCATGTTAACCTAATTATACAGGGCAGTACTGCAGACTGATTCAAACCACTAACCACTAAAGATGCAATAGGTGATATGAAGAGGGCTAATATTAGCCTGCCAGCAATGAAAGTATGCGATTCCACCCTCCCTGCAAATCACCGTCCAAAGCCACGCCCCCTCCAAAACACACAAGAGAAAATGTTATTGGATTAGCCTACATCATGTGTCATTCACCCGAGTAAACTCTACAATAGAGTGAGTATCAGTACTACAATAACCAACGTAAACAACCGTTTGCCTGAAATTCACGCTCTGTCTTCACAGCGTACGTGAGCGCTGATGTCGTATGATGACTACGTGAACAGGCTGCGCAGTGGTATGCAAACACACGTTGACTGACAGGGAACACATTATCATTTCATTCGGACCGAATGTAAACATTTTATGGTCCTACACCTTCCACAGACAACATCTATTTATAAAAGTACATTCAGACCGCTTGACATAATGATTGCGATCAGGATATGTGTAGACTTTCAACAAAGTCCCTTTAAGACGAGTCATTTCACTCAGCAGCCATCTTTGAAACGCCTCTCGGGCAGGCGAGTGCAGGTCCTCTCTTTGAATGGGGAAACATCAAATTCTCAAAACTGTTGTCAAGCTTACGATTAAATTTCAGATTTGAAATCACCAGTGAAATCTGACAACAACTTGTAATATAAATGTTGTTTCTAAATGCTCGAGTCATGGCAAAAAATATACTTTTCAGCCTGGGCAAAGCTAATGCGCATGTGCAGTCCTAAGCGCGCGTCTCAGAACACTGTCTGTTTCTATAGCAACCGGAGCTTCTTACGGCAGCTGCAGTGACACGATGACTTTACTAATCAACGATTGGCTTTTTCGTTTAGAAGGCGGGGCTTTTTCGTCATATCGGGTGTTGCACTTTCTCCCATTCAAAAGTAATTCATAATCAGAGTGCACCGCCTATATATAAAGACTTTGCTTTCAACCAGCATAACAAAAAATGTTTCTGTAGAGAATCACCTATTGCACCTTTAACTTTTGAACTATTCATTAAAAGAATTGGCTCATAAGAGTCTTTTGTTTGGGCTAAACTGGTCACGCTGTATGTTTGGGATTCACTTGTTCACATGTCATTTGTGAATCAGACAACACTGGACGCACAATTATATTTCTTCTACATATAACAAAGACTTTTTATTTCATGGTAAACTATTTGAATGTATTATATCACATTCAAAATATAGTCTTCAGTGTCACTTGATCCTTCAGAAGTCATTCTAATCATTCTCTGATTTGCTTTAATATGCTGATTTATTTTAAACTTTTGTCAGGATTCTTTGATTAGTAGAAAAAAAAACATTAATTTTAAATATAAAATATTTTGTAACATTATAAATGTCTTTTTATCACTTTTGACCAATTTGATGTCCTTGTTGAATAAAAGCACAAATTTCTTTCTGACCCCAGTTATGTATAAATTCAATAAAAATATGATCTGTTAAAAATGTTTTATAAATTTATATATATAATATCAGCAAACATGTATCACATTCAATACAGACTACAAGTGACAGCCATAATGCAAAAGATCTTATTTGGGATATCAAGAAATAACATCAAGACTATTATTTAAGGGGGTCATGAATTGAGAAATCGACTTTCCTTTGAGCTTTTGATATATAAAAGCTCATGGTAATATAAGAATATCCTGTAAGTTTCAGAGCTGAAAACTTCCTTGTTAGTCAAAGAAAAGCATTTATAGACACCAGGCCCAGCAAACGATCGATCTCAGAATGTGCCAGGCTGTGACGTCTGACGGTGAAACACCGCCTCAACATAAGATGAACAGAGCCTGATTCTGTAGCCCCGCCCACCGACTCGTGCCACTGACATGACACAGGCCTACATAGAGCTAAACCGGATCCAACTTCTAAGCAATAAACATACCGCATAAGCTTCATTTGGATTCCAATATTATGGATGAACTTTATTTTTAATGAAGATCCCGCTCACGTGGGGAAGACATGCGTTTGTTTCTTCATTTCACCACAGATTCGTTTGTAAACAAGAGACTGGATTTGCAGACAGGATGAGATTACATGAATGAATGAAGCAACACACTAATGTGAGTAAAAATGTTTTTTATATGTGATAGTTTTATATAGATCTACTGATTATGTGTACGTGTCTAACTGAACATACCTTAGCACACTGTCAAATCCTTTATTTGTGGTTCTTGTGCGTTGTTCACTCTCTTGACTTGATATTTGAAGGAAAAATACAATCGCAGAAGTTTTGATCATGCTGTCTGCAGCGTGTGTGTGTGTGTGTGATGCACGGTTCACGCTTTTATCCACCGATCGGGCGGGCCAAGTAATAAAAAAATAACATTCCAATCAATCGCGGGTGGATGAGAGATAAATCATTGTGTTTGTTTGATAAAGAGGTTTTGCGAGCCCTATGGGACGAATCATTCCGGTTGCCATTTTCCCACATGCTTTCAAAACAATCCCTCACATTTACTTGGGAGCTGAAGCTCATTAAATATGCAAATCTTATCCAATCCTAGCCGTGGGCGTTTCCTTCCAAATCTTCAGTGTGGCACGCCCATAAAATCTGAGCGTGCAGGAGAGAGCCTCAAAACCAGGATAGAAAATAGCCTATTACTTATTCATTATGATGTTTTTGAATGTAAAAACCACGCAAACATCATGCGTTGACCAGACAACAGTATGAAAAAATGTAAAATGCCAGTTCATGACACCTTTAAATGAAGAATAATCAAACAATCAATATTTTTACCCAGCCCTACTGTTGGTATGCATTTCTGCATTGTGCTATTATCAAATGTGTTGGCTGCTGTATCACGGCGCATTTCTGCTAGAATTGTTTTTGTTATTTGAGTGTTATTTTAGATTGTGATCAACTGAAGTAGAATACTCATTGGATCTGAAGTGGTGTCAAATTCAAGGTGAAGTACTTTCAGATGTGTATGCAGGATTGTGAACTTTCTCACTTCGCAGTGGCTCAATGGCAGTCGACGGCGATTCCCCGTCAGACTAAACCAACAGCGCAGGTTAAGAGAGGGCGACATCAAAGCTTGGCTGACAGCTTAAGCAAACACATCTCATTTCCTCTGTAATTTCCTAGTTTTGTGTTCACACATAAACACGCACAAACGCATTCAACACTACATCTCCAACAATGAGCAGTCTCCTACACACAGCTGCAGCTAGCAGAAGGACGGCTGCGTTCAGCAACATCAGGTGTCGTGACACTGAAAATGAGAACCGGCTCTGCAAGGGGCCCCTCGGGGGACACAGCCAGCTCTGATGGGGACCTGAAGATGGCACATATGGCTCCAAAAGAGACCCTTATCTGATTGTGACATGATTGCTCTTTGGGAGGCCTCAGGCTGACAATAAATCAGCCAATGAAATTGTTCAAAATTTGACTTGTAGGATATTAATAGCCCTTAATTATTGCTAAAAAGACCTTTGTGTATGAAACATTCATCATCTTTATAATTGTGTAGCCTCTATTAGACACTATTAATATTATAAGTACCATTAACATAAAACTATTACAATTTCTATCTATCTATCTATCTATCTATCTATCTATCTATCTATCTATCTATCTATCTATCTATCTATCTATCTATCTATCTATCTATCTATCTATCTATCTATCTATCTATCTATCTATCTATCTATCTATCTATCTATCTATCTATCTATCTATCACACAGTTGATATCTATCCATCCATCCATCCATCCATCTATCTATCTAAAAAAAAATAAAAAATTTTTTTCAAAATGTTGGGGTTGGTAAGATTTTTTTAATGTTGAAAGTCTCTTATACTTACCAAGGCTTAGTTTATTTGATCAAAAATACAGTAAAAATGTAATATTGTTATAGTATATTGTGTAAATATTACTACAATTTGAAATTACTGTTTTCATTTGAATGTTTTTTAAAATGTCATTTATTCCTGTGATCAAAGCAGAATTTTCAGCATCATTACTCCAGTCTTCAGTGTCACATGATCAGCATTTATTTGAAATAGAAAGCTTTTGTAACAGTATAAATGTATTTACTGTCACTTTTGACCAGTTTAATGCGTTTTGCTGAATAAAAGTATTCCTTCCTTTAAAAAAACTCATAGTGACCCCAAACTTTTAAATGATATTGCTTAAATAAAAAAAATGCAATAATGTATTATGTACATTCAAATGTGATCTATCAAATGTGTTTTATATATTTCTATAATATCAGCAAAGAGTAAAAAAAGGACAAACACTGACCTATTGGCTAGGTCATCATCGACGTCAACATCATCATCGTCATCATCTTCTGGTTGGCTCTTGCCCGTCAGGTTGCCGTCGCTGAGGTAACCAGACTTGAGGTCAGCCAGGTCATCGTCCGCGGCGTCCAGGCCCTCAATGAGCTGGATGCGCTGCAGGTGACTGATCTGCGTCGGCGCTCGGATTGGCAGGGAGTGGGCGGTGACCCCAGAGGAGGGGGCGTCACCAGCTTGCAGGCGAGGGCTGGACTGGCCTTGGCGCCAGGAGAGAGGAGAGGAACGGTTGGACAGACTGCGGGCGTTAGTCTCATCGCTGTCGTAGCACATGCTGCTCTCAATACAGCTGAAAGACAACAAGACAAGGCGGTTAAAACTTTATTTTCTAAATATAAGCATACAGCAATATAAGCAAAAGTTAATTTTAAAAGAAATGCATTACTCACAAAAAGTAACTAATTTAATCAGTTACTTTTTATGGAAAGTAATGCATTACGTTACTTTTGTGTTACTTTTTCTCACCTGGGCTGGGCTGGTGAGAAATGTTATTTCAAGTAATTGGATCACTCTTACTTCAGCAATATAAACAAAATACAATGTTTATCTAAAGTCATTTTTGCTCATTCGTATGGTTGAATTGGATCATTGGAGGTCAGTAGCAAAGGCATTGGTTAATAAAGTGAGATTAAATGCATAAAGTATATTTGTGTTATTTAAGACATTTAATTATTGCAGTTTGAGTTTTCTGAGTTTTCATTTCACTGTTTTATATTAATTTAGAGGAATACTGAATCTGAAGTGAGATAAGTAAATGCTCACATTTAGTCTAGAACTACAATAAGCATCATGCATCATAAGTGTATCATGGTGTTGGACCAGTGTTATTTTAGCATAGTTGAGATACTTTTATAGTTTTTATTAATGTTTTGAATTAGTTTTCATCTTTATATTTCCCTCTTTACATTTTGACATTTTGAAATGTAATACCAAATATTGGCTCATTTTGGATTTCATGAGAGCTACACATTCCAAAAAAGTTGGGACAGGTAGCAATAAGAGGCCGGAAAAGTTAAATGTGCATATAAGGAACAGCTGGAGGACCAATTTGCATCTTATTAGGTCAATTGGCAACATGATTGGGTATAAAAAGAGCCTCTCAGAGTGGCAGTGTCTCTCAGAAGTCAAGCTGGGCAGAGGATCACCAATTCCCCCAATGCTGCGGCCAAAAATACTGGAGCAATATCAGAAAGGAGTTTCTCAGAGAAAAACTGCAAAGAGTTTGAAGTTACCATCATCTACAGTGCATAATATCATCCAAAGATTCAGAGAATCTGGAACAATCTCTGTGCGTAAGGGTCAAGGCCGGAAAACCATACTGGATGCCCGTGATCTTCGGCCCTTAGACGGCACTGCATCACATACAGGAATGCTACTGTAATGGAAATCACAACATGGGCTCAGGAATACTTCCAGAAAACATTGTCGGTGAACACAATCCATCGTGCCATTCGCCGTTGCCGGCTAAAACTCTATAGGTCAAAAAAGAAGCCATATCTAAACATGATCCAGAAGCGCAGGCGTTTTCTCTGGGCCAAGGCTCATTTAAAATGGACTGTGGCAAAGTGGAAAACTGTTCTGTGGTCAGACCAATCAAAATTTGAAGTTCTTTTTGGAAAACTGGGACGCCATGTCATCCGGACTAAAGAGGACAAGGACAACCCAAGTTGTTCTCAGCGCTCAGTTCAGAAGCCTGCATCTCTGATGGGATGGGGTTCATGAGTGCGTGTGGCATGGGCAGCTTACACATCTGGAAAGGGACCATCAATGCTGAAAGGTATATCCAAGTTCTAGAACAACATATGCTCCCATCCAGACGTCGTCTCTTTCAGGGAAGACCTTGCATTTTCCAACATGACAATGCCAGACCACATACTGCATCAATTACAACATCATGGCTGCGTAGAAGGAGGATCCGGGTACTGAAATGGCCAGCCTGCAGTCCAGATCTTTCACCCATAGAAAACATTTGGCGCATCATAAAGAGGAAGATGTGACAAAGAAGACCTAAGACAGATGAGCAACTAGAAGCCTGTGTTAGACAAGAATGGGACAACATTCCTATTCCTAAACTTGAGCAACTTGTCTCCTCAGCCCCCAGACTGTTAGAAAAGTCAATAAACTGTTATAAATGTCATCTATGTTGTATTCTGAATAAATATTGAAATTTGAAACTTCCACATCATTGCATTCTGTTTTAATTCACAATTTGTACAGTGTCACAACTTTTTTGGAATCGGGTTTGTATTATATAAACACAAACTTTTATTTTGGATGCGATTAATCGCGATACATTTTTCCCCAGCACTAGTTTATACAGTTTTGATTTTTTTATACAGTAAATTATTTATATTTAAGTTTTAGTTACTTTAGTACATGAAGTTAAACTAAATTAAAAATTATTTATATTGCCTTGATAACTAGCTTGAATGTTTTTTTATACTTTATTTTATTTTAAAATTTTGTGGGCAAAAAAAGGTCCATTGTCTATTGTCAATAGTGGAGCGATGAATGAAGCACAGCTCACACAGATATCACTTTTCAAAATCTTTTGCCCTCACACAAAATTCCCAATCGCATGGATTCCTATTGAAATGACTGTCCTTTCGTCCATGAAAAACTGCCAAACAGCGGTAAATGTGACCACACCTTCAAAGATTTCGGGGAAAAAAATTAGCCTATTTTCAACATTAAGACATCAATGGCTAAATGCTGTGCCTATTGTTGCATTCATGTACTGCTTGTCGATGTAAGTGATGCAGGTGACATAAAAAAGTACAAAAAGTATCTGACGTGACTCGTTTTCTCAATTCACCCACCACTAGCAGATGTGCCAAAAAGCTAATTTTGGACCCTAGCTAGACAGGTTTTCGCCTGAAATTAATGTGAGAAAACCTCTTTAATTCCACAGAGACATTTGTGAGAGTGCAGGCAAACTCATTCGTCATACCAGATATAACTGTCAGCTTATCACGCACACCCATTTCATCAACACATCACAAGACTCATCTCAGTCTTACACATTTTGCGGATGTGTGTCTATGTAGTCTCTGGTAAGCGATCCATCATCTGTGGGGACACAGGAGAATTTAAAGGTAAAACATGTCTGAGGATGTCTAATTTCCTTCATGCCTGGTGTAGACGCCGCTCAAGGAAGTCAGTCGCACACACACTGACCCCTGGGTGCCTTTTTTACTGATTTTGAAATAGTAGGTCACAGTTTGGGCAGCTGGAGGAACTGGCTGACCTTCTGCCGATTCAACACCCACCCATCCACGTCCTCACTAAAGCCCTCATCTGGATAAATTCATATCCTCCTGAGTTGTGTGCAATGATTTTTAATGCTCTTATTTTGTTTCCAGGTGTCCAGGTTTGGTTAATACTTTTAAGCCCGGCGGATGGATGGAGATTATTTCCCGCTGTCCTTGAGCTCAACTTTCAAAGTACAAAAAAGCAATAGGATAAAGTTCTCTCACATTTAAAGGAATGTGTTCAACTATTTCTATAGTACAAAAATCTGGGTCATTTGAGCTGTAAATGTGTCTAAATCATCTTTTTCATAATGGGATCAAAATGCAGCATAATTCACGGACAAACTGACACACAAAGTGCACGTGTTTTTATGCAGGCTACAAATACTTTATTTCTAACAGCTGGATTCACTAAAGTTTGTAATTATTTATTTATTAAATATTCAAAGACTTGTTTAAATGATATACATGTGTATTTTCTGAATGCCGGCAGTATATATGATAGTATTCTACTGTTTGCCTTTCTATTACTAATGTTATTTTTCATATATCCTTTACTGTCTCTGTTTAACAGTTCTATCAAATCATTTATTAGACGGAACTGTTAGTAAACTAATGAAGTCGGAGAACATGAGCCCCGGTGCATCAGCATTAAGGAAGGACATTTGAATTTTTAGGAATACTCTGAAATTAAAATTAAATTCTGGCCAGTGCCGATAAGCTTATAATTAAAACACAACACAATTAAACAGAACACAAAACAGTATAAAACAAAACAAAACAATACCACTTATAATTATTTAATTAATAGTCATTACTATATTACTACTAATACTTTTTTATCTTATATTTGACATTTTGGTAACCCTTATTTTAGATTTAAAACTTGATTTGTGTGATTTCCTACCATACAATTTACCAAAAAGAAAAAAAAAGAAAAGAAAAAGAAACCAAAACAAAAAACAAAATAAAACAAATACAAAACAAAATTCTGGCCAATACCGCTTAGAATTATTACAACAATAGTTATTATACTATTTTGTCGTATTTATGACATTTTGGTAACCCTTATTTTAGATTTAAAAACTGATTTGTGTGATTTTCTACCATACAATTTACCAAAAAGAAAAAATAGAAAACAATAATAAAAAATAAAAAAACACAAAACAGAACACACACACACACACACACACACACACACAAAAATAGGATTTGTTTCCTAGAAAAAGATAAGAAAAGGAAAACAATAAATACAAATTAAATACACCGGAAAGCCAAACAAAAAACAAAACAAAACAAAACAAAACAACGGAATGGAACAAAACAACGGAATGGAACAAAACAAAAACAAAACAAAACAAAACAACGGAATGGAACAAAACAAAACAACGGAATGGAACAAAACAAAACAACGGAATGGAACAAAACAACGGAATGGAACAAAACAAAACAACGGAATGGAACAAAACAACGGAATGGAACAAAACAACGGAATGGAACAAAACAAAACAAAACAACGGAATGGAACAAAACAAAACAAAACAACGGAATGGAACAAAACAAAACAAAACAAAACAACGGAATGGAACAAAACAACGGAATGGAACAAAACAAAACAAAACAACGGAATGGAACAAAACAAAACAACGGAATGGAACAAAACTAAACTAAACAAAACAAAACAAAACAACGGAATGGAACAAAACAAAACAAAACAACGGAATGGAACAAAACTAAACTAAACAAAACAAAACAAAACAACGGAATGCAACAAAACAAAACAATGGAATGGAACAAAACAAAACAAAACAAAACAACGGAATGGAACAAAACAAAACAAAACAACGGAATGGAACAAAACAAAACAAAACAACGGAATGGAACAAAACAAAACAAAACAACGGAATGGAACAAAACAAAACAAAACAAAACAACGGAATGGAACAAAACAACGGAATGGAACAAAAACAAAACAAAACAACGGAATGGAACAAAACAAAACAACGGAATGGAACAAAACTAAACTAAACAAAAACAAAACAAAAACAAAACAACGGAATGGAACAAAACAAAACAAAACAACGGAATGGAACAAAACTAAACTAAACAAAACAAAACAAAACAACGGAATGCAACAAAACAAAACAATGGAATGGAACAAAACAAAACAAAACAAAACAACGGAATGGAACAAAACAAAACAAAACAACGGAATGGAACAAAACAAAACAACGGAATGGAACAAAACAAAACAAAACAACGGAATGGAACAAAACTAAACTAAACAAAAAAAAACAACGGAATGCAACAAAACAAAACAATGGAATGGAACAAAACAAAACAAAACAAAACAACGGAATGGAACAAAACAAAACAAAACAACGGAATGGAACAAAACAAAACAACGGAATGGAACAAAACAAAACAAAACAACGGAATGGAACAAAACAAAACAAAACAAAACAACGGAATGGAACAAAACAAAACAAAACAACGGAATGGAACAAAACAAAACAAAACAACGGAATGGAACAAAACAAAACAATGGAATGGAACAAAACAAAACAAAACAACGGAATGGAACAAAACAAAACAACGGAATGGAACAAAACAAAACAAAACAACGGAATGGAATGGAACAAAACAAAACAACGGAATGGAACAAAACAAAACAAAACAAAACAACGGAATGGAACAAAACAAAACAACGGAATGGAACAAAACTAAACAACGGAATGGAACAAAACAAAACAAAACAACGGAATGGAACAAAACTAAACTAAACAAAACAAAACAAAACAAAACACACAAAAAGGACCATTTGTTTTGTTTTGGTTATATAAATGTGTATTTTCTGAATGCCGGCAGTATAGTATTAGCATTTGCCCCTCTATTATAATATATAATAACAATATTATTTTTCACATACAGTTTACTGTCTTTGTAAACTGTCTAATTTATTAGACAGAACTGTTAGTAAACTAATGAAGTCGTCCGGGGCAATAGCATTCTCCTTACTTTTTAAAAACAAAAGTCCAAATAAAAGTCACACTTCCGACACTTCTCAGCCTGAAAAACGCATCGGTCAGTGCGATAATTAAAAATGCCAAAGATCGGCCAGAGTGATATATCAGTGAACCATTACCTAAATGTTGAAATATTGAACACTTCTGGTTGGTCCTAAGCCAGCCAAGTACCTTCCTTTGGGAATGCTAAGGCTATGCTTAATTCTAGGGTATATAGTCATATTCGGAATTTACATTTATGCTTTTGGCAGACGCTTTTATGCAGTGACCTACGTTGCATTCAACATATTAATTTTTTTAAACAGAGTATGCATTCCCTAGCAATCGAACCCATATACATTGGTAGCACCAAGCTCTACTGTACATGCTGCAAA
This sequence comes from Paracanthobrama guichenoti, assembly GCA_018749465.1. Taxonomy (NCBI): domain Eukaryota; kingdom Metazoa; phylum Chordata; class Actinopteri; order Cypriniformes; family Gobionidae; genus Paracanthobrama; species Paracanthobrama guichenoti. The sequence continues at coordinate 5,028,836 of CM031965.1, read as the reverse complement.
AATGCTACAGTTTGACACAGGGGCACAACCGACACAGCATCTCGCATGTTTTGAACTTAAAGCATTCTATTAATACCCACAATGCACTGCACATTTGCGGTTATCACCATGTTCTACAAAGAGCAAAGCGCTGAGGAAAATGTCAGTGTAAAAGAAGACAATGGATTTCAGTGCATTGACGTTAATGTGAATTATCCTTTGAAAATGGCAGGCGCTTCTGTTTGCCTGACTTCTGTGCTGAATAATAACGACGGCTAAATGACAGTGATTATCATTCCTTTTATCCTTCAACGTGCGAACACGTCAATCAGAGGAAGGGGAACTATGACAAATCGAGAAAGTAGCCATTGTTATGCATCATAAAGCACTGTATGGCCACACACAAAAGAAACTTTAGGCTCAGCACATTACAGACTTTCTCTCTACATTAGTGTTTATGTGCATTAAATCAGCCTAATTATGTTAAGGTTTTAATAGAATGACTTTATAGCTGCTGAGGCAGAGTCATTTTATACTAGGAGGCAGTACTAAAATCACTCGGACACACTCAGACTAAGTGAAAGATAGATAGAGTGCTGAGATACACTACGCTTATGGATCCCCTAGTTCATCTGTTTAAGTCTGTCAGAAGACTGGAGCTGGATTTGAATTCACATCGTCCGTACGAGCACCACGGCTCAATACGTCAGAGCACCCGTGTCCACCACTGACAGCTGTTACACTGTATATTGTGTATTTCGTTTGCAGGGCTGAACTCTTTTCAGGCCTGTTGGTTTAGATTACAATAAAGCACCCTTAACAGCTTCCTTGAGCATTGCATCAGACTTCCTCTTGAAGAAGCGCTTATTGCTTCTTTAAACAACACTGTAGCAAAAACATCGCCAGTAGCTCTGATATCAATACACTAACACAACATACTGTGTGAGGTCTAGCGGTTGAGGTTTTCTGACGAGGGGCTAATCCATCCGTTTGCTGTGGTTTTTGCATGCGTGTTTGTGGACCTTGGAAAGCAGGAAACAACAGGGGGAGGGTGCTGATGTGAGAAGGACAGCGAGACATCTGCTGCTCTAGTCCACGACTGCTGACTGCCTTTGGTGATGTTTGGACTTGGACACATGTAAAACTCCTCTGAACGACATTTGTATATGATATTAAGGAAGGACATTTGATTTTTTTTTAGGAATAAACTGACATTAAATTATAATTCTGGCCAATACCGATAAGCTTATAATTAAAAAACAAAACAAAACAACGGAATGGAACAAAACAAAACAAAATGAGACAAAACGAGACGAGACAAAACAAAACAAAACAAAACAACGGAATGGAACAAAACAAAACAAAATGAGACAAAACGAGACAAAACAAAACAAAACAAAACAAAACAACGGAATGGAACAAAACAAAACAAAATGAGACAAAAGCGAGACAAAACAAAAACAAAACAACGGAATGGAACAAAACAAAACAAAATGAGAGAAAAGCAGAGACAAAACAAAACAAAACAACGGAATGGAACAAAACAAAACAAAATGAGACAAAAACGAGACAAAACAAAAACAAAACAACGGAATGGAACAAAACAAAACAAAATGAGAGAAAACGAGACAAAAAAAACAAAACAAAACAAAACAACGGAATGGAACAAAACAAGACAAAATGAGACAAAAACGAGACAAAACAAAACAAAACAACGGAATGGAACAAAACAAAACAAAATGAGACAAAACGAGACAAAACAAAACAAAACAACGGAATGGAACAAAACAAAACAAAATGAGACAAAAGCGAGAGAGACAAAACAACGGAAAACAAAACAAAACAAAACAAAACAAAACAAAACAAAACAACGGAATGGAACAAAACAAAACAAAAATGAGACAAAAACAGAGACAAAACAAAACAAAACAACGGAATGGAACAAAACAAAACAAAATGAGACAACAAAACAGAGACAAAACAAAACAAAACAACGGAATGGAACAAAACAAAAACAAAACAAATGAGACAAAACAAAACAAAGACAAAACAAAACAAAACAACGGAATGGAACAAAAAACAAAACAAAATGAAGACAAAACGAGACAAAACAAAACAAAACAAAACAAAACAACGGAATGGAACAAAACAAAACAAAATGAGACAAAAGCAGAGACAAAAAAACAAAACAAAACAACGGAATGGAACAAAACAAAACAAAATGAGACAAAACGAGACAAAACAAAACAAAACAACGGAATGGAACAAAACAAAACAAAATGAGACAAAACGAGACAAAACAAAACAAAACAACGGAATGGAACAAAAAAACAAAAATGAGACAAAACGAGACAAAACAAAACAAAACAACGGAATGGAAACAAAACAAAATGAGACAAACGAGACAAAAAAAAACAAAACTGGAAAGAATTCTGGCCAATACTGCTAATAATTATTACAGTAATAGTCATTATACCATTTTGTCTTATTTTTGACATTTTGGCAACTTGTATTTTAGATTTAAAACCTGATTTGTGTGATTTTCTAGCATACAATTAAACAAAAGAAAACATGGAAAACAGTAAATGAAAAAAAAAAAAAAAAAAAAAAAAAAACAGAACACAAAACAAAAAAACAAAGAAATTCTGGCCAATACCGATAAGCTATTAAAAAAGCTATTTTTATTATTACAAAAATAGTTATTATAATATTTTGTCTTTTTTAACATTTTTGCAAACCTTATTCCAGATTTAAAACTTAATTTGTGTGATTTTCTAGCATACAATAAAAAAACAAAACAACAAACAAAAAAAAAAATTCTGGCCAATACCGATAAGATATTAAAAAAGCTATTTTTATTATTACAAAAATAGTTATTATAATATTTTGTCTTATTTTGGACATTTTGGCAAACCTTATTTTAGATTTAAAACCTGATTTGTGTGATTTTCTAGCATACAATTAACAAAAAAGAAAGAAAATGAAAAAAATAAAAACACAAATCAGAACACAAAACAATAATAATAAAAAAATTAAAACGGAGAAAAAAAAATGAAAAAAATAACAACAAACAATTCTGCCCAATACCAATAAGCTTATAATTATTACAAAAATAGTTATAATATTTTGTCTTATTTTTGACATTTTGGCATCCCTTATTTTAGATTTAAAACCTGTGATTTTCTAGGATACAATTAACAAAAAGAAAGAAAGAAAAACAATAAATAAAAAAATAAAAAAACACAAAACAATAAAAATAAAAAAATTCTGGCCAATACTGATAAGCTTATAATTATTACAATAATAGATATTATAATGTTTTGTCTGATTTTGGACATTTTGGCAACCCTTATTTTAGATTTAAAACCTGATTTGTGTGATTTTCTAGCATTTTCTAGCAAAAAAAAAAGGAAAACAATGCATGAAAAAAATAAACAAGAACACAATAAACAGAACACAAAACTAAACAACAAAGCAAATGTGGACTGGTGTTTTTTGTTTTGTTTTGTTTTTCAAATAAAAGCTGGACTAGACGTGTGAGCTCCTGTACCTGTGGCTGAGCTGCGACCCCCGTAAGCTGGACATGGTATCTTCCAGGTTCTGCCGGAGGTCGAGGACATTCTGAACGGTGCGTTTCCTCTGGGACTCGGGATCTGCAGAAAAGAGCAGAAAGGAGAGGATGAGCGGCTGGTTAATGCAGGCATTTAGCAGTGATGTGGCCATACAAACACACCCGTGTGCATTAAGATTTAACGCTTTGTGGAGAGCGGCCAACAAAAACATTAGTGTATATCGAGATGCATGATATCGAGCTGTGTTCCACCTTTCCACTCACACACGTACAGTATCTCAGCTTTCAGGAACGACACACAAACGGCTTTCTCTCACACTGTAAGAGCGCAGAGCAACAAAGCAGTGGAATATGACGATTCAGCAAGCGGGCAGCTTTTCAGGCAGTACCCGAATGAATTAAACATTACATTTCTAGTCTGCCAAGATGCCAAAAGCACTTTGAGCTACTGTACTAGCAAGCTCACTTAAACAGGACATTAGTATTTATAAAAGGTCTCCTTTCAGTTTAATTGCTTTCTTTATTTAGGCAAATGTGCTTATACAGATTTATTTGACATTCAAGCTGTAAAACCGGGGGGAAATGCATTATACGTCTTAACTCGACACATGTTGAGGACTGTTTTAAAACAGCTGACAGTGAAAGTGCTATATTTCGTCTAATCAGCCTCCCACCCTAAAAAAACCCAGTGCTGCTCTAGTGTCAGATCGTAAAACCACATAGCGCAGTTTACAGAGAGGTTCCCCTCCGTTTATCAGCTCATCAGTTCATCAGTTCAGCTTCATACACTCAGACTCGGGTTGGAACAAAATACTAGTGTATTACTTATCACATACTACCTATAATTTATGTTGAAATTATGTGAAACAGAATGTTTTATACATTAGCATGCTACATTGTAACACGCTACAATGACTCACTATGTGTAATTTGAAATTAAAAATCGTAAATTTTGACTGATCAAACATAAGAAAAAGATTGCGGATGATATTGCTTCATTCATACAGTTCATTTGTCACACTGGTAACTGAACATGGAGCGCATTGCATTGCTAAATTATATAGACTGAAATGTATATACAGTATATTTAAATGGAATGAACGATATAGAATGTACTACATGTTAGCTTGCTTGTTGTGCCCAAGATCATGATCTATGTATGTCCACGTCATACTAAGAAACTATTATTCTAACCACAGGTTGAGAACTGTATCCAACTACACAAATTTGTGATGCTGTTTGCGAATGTTTGTTAAAACTACGCAAAATCATGTTAACCCTTAAATGCATACCTCTAGTCTTTAGTGAACCAGGACGTCATTCACAACCCTCCTCCTCATTCATTTTTGAAAGTTAGACATCAACCTTCATAGTATTCCTCAATCAATTCATTATGTCACAAACAATATAACAAGAAAAAAACAACAACAAAATTATAAAAGAATGCCTGTTTTCCCATTCATTTTTTGTGTAAAAATTGTATAGGGTCGATAATGACCCGAGGTGTGTAAGAGTGTAAGTATATTTTTTTTCTGCACAACAATGACTGAATCTCTGATGACTGAATAAGTGCAGTTCACCTTTATTCCACAAGGTGGCAATGTCTGACACACAATGATGAAGTGACGTTTCACTCATAGTTACCGCAGGCAGAAAACAAAAGAATAGGAAGAATCATCAGCAAAACTTGAAATGGCTCAGAGATTTACTGCAGAGCAAGAACTGAACGCAGTCAAATATTACTGTCACTGTCACTGATGGTGGATCTAGTGAAGAAGCTGTCAGAGGTCAAAATATTGATCTTGAAGATGCTGAAAATGATAGTTTTGAGAATATGTTTGAGATGGTGAATATGAGGCAGATGCTGAATGAACTGAAATGAGCTCTGATGAGGACAGTGATGATGGTATAAAACAAAAGATAACAAACTATGCTTTATTTTACTCTTCTGCAGTTATTTCTCTAATATCAGGAGAGTTTTATATTATCACGACAGGTAGAGATCCATCTGTGTTAGATATAGATCCGGGTCGCTAAAGACCCCAATATGTAATAATGACTGGTGAAACATTTAACATTTAAGGGTTAATAACAACAGAACTTGCAACTATAGTTGTCTAACTATGCTTTTGTTGAACGTATCCCCAGACTGAAACTAGTGATGCACTGACATTTTTTTACTGAAAATTGAAAATATTCTGCCAAAATAGCAAAAATTAAATAATCTGTTTCAGCCGAAATGGTTTTAGAGGGCTGAAATTATTAACTTAAATAGTTAGCTTTCTCAGATGACACATTTTATCTTTGTCAGAGACTATTTCATGCACTCATTCCATGTGGATACTGTAAGCTACAACATGTAAACATGTCAACAGTGTGGACGGACTTGCAAAGAACTACTACGACTGGTTTATCACCTGAGAACACGATACCCTGAACAACATCAATTATCAAATTACATAAATCATTTGCCGGCAAATCAGGCTGGGTTTACAGAGTCTAGCATCCACTTGGATAATGCAACGGCAGCCATATTGTGGCAGAACGCCCACCACACACCAGCTTAATGGTGGAGAGGAGAAGCGAATGATGAAGCCAATCAGTATATATATATATATATATATATATATATATATATATATATATATATATATATATATATATATATATATATATGGGGATGATTAGGAGGACATGATGGACAGAGGCCAATGGGCAAATTTGGCCAGGATGCTGCGGGTTACACCCCTACTCTTTTTCTAAGAATATTGTGGGATTTGTAATGACCACAGACAGTCAGGACCTCGATTTAATGTCTCATCCTAAGGATGGTGCTCTTTGACAGTATAGTGTCCCCATCACAATAATAGGGTGTTAGGACCCACACAGACCACAGGGTTAGCACCCCCTGCTGGCCTCACTCACACCTCTTCAAAAATGTTATCTTCAAATTTGGTTTTCGCCTTTTCAGCGTTTTAGGGAAATAAATATTTTGTTACATGACTAATTGGAACTACTTACATTATGCACAATACATATCCGACAGCCTGTGAATTTGGTGGGATTTGTCTCTACCTGTCCCTGCCACCTCACATCCCTCCCAAAACCTCATCACTCACACCATCTTGTATGTTTCCCCTGGGGTGTGTTAATCCTGAAGCTTGACCAGTCAGCACAGCAGGACCTCATGCCAAACCCTCTGTAATGACATCCAGACTGGCATTAGTCAAAGTCCTACTCTTAATTCACTTTAATCTCCACCATAGAAAAATGATTGAGTGTGTTTGTGAGGGTGTGTGTAGTGGATCAGTACAACACATGGAGGTGGCCCATGGCTTTGTGATGAAAATGGAGAACCCCCCCATGTGAGCCCCCTGTGGAGTGTCTCTTCATTCAGGCATAATCTCATACAATTAGACTCATGAAATACAATGAGTCTCCCAGAGTGGTTCAAATGGGCTGCTCTGCAAGTGATGATGGTGGTTTGGTTTAAAGCTAGTTGAGCTTGTACTGTACATAACTCAGCCCTCTATCACACAGTTATGTTATGCTCTCTTAAAGGGATAGTTCACCCAAACATGACAATTCTGTCATTAATTACTCACCTTCATGTCGTTCCAAACCCGTAAGACTTTCGTTCATCTTTGGAACACAAAAGTTATTTTTGATGAAATATCTCAACCAACAGTGTAAGTATGGGGCGGGGCTATCTGTTTGGCTAACCAATGATAGCTAGAAGTATTAAAGCAATCCTTTTGGAAAACATTTTACTTCGTAATTTTATGCCATTTCTTTGGATATCACGTACATTTAATTTTGAATTTCTTGTGTCATAAAAGCAAAGATGAGTAGAAATTAGAGCAGGCTGACCACAACCCCCCATTGACAAGATGACAGTGATGGTGTCGGAAACAGTCCGTCTCTGAAAGGACCATTAACTCTCTGCGATAGCATATAGCATTAAGCTGTGAGAGGGTAATTACCAGAAAATGGACAGATTTGAGAGAACATGTTGGAGCCAGTGGACCTTTTACACCGAAAACATGCATAGCGGATTTGCTCCCATTCATTAATGGATTCAGTATTCAAACCTGTTGAAGATAAGCATGCGTTTTGAAGAATTATTTATAGTTCTATGTCCAAAACAACATAACCATAGCCACTGAGTTTCCTCTCAGTAATATGACATTGTACATGGATAGTTCCAGTTGGCAGTGGATACATGTGAATTGTGCTGTTGAGCGCTGGTGTAACTAAAGGAGACTGAGAAGATCATCACACTTCCACCCCCACGTCCACGGACCCCTGCGGGTCAGTCCAGCTGGCCAGTGCTGGAATGACCTATGCAGAGAAAGAGAGGTCATGAACCTAAGAGATGTCCATCACCCTGATGGTTGTAGCCTAAGCACAGCCAGTCTGGCAACACCATTCAATGCTGCAGTGATTGTGAGAAACATGCTCAGGAAAACATATCACATTGATTTCACCATTAAGAGGTGTGACATATAAGAAGTATTGATTTCAGTGGCTTTGGGAATTAGATCAATACTGAGATGATGGAGTCACTGAATGCACAGAACCGTTGCAGCTCCATGTGCCAGTCAAAGTGGTCAAGCTGTTGAGATTTGAAAGGTTATCCCCAGTGGTAGCAGAGAGGGTGCCAGAAAAATTGTGGTGCTTGCTTAGAGGTAACCACCCTAAACACACAAACAATCACCTAGCAACCACCAGAACACCTTAGCAACACTATAGCAACCACCTAGAACACAATAGCACTGGCCTGGTAATCGCAACAGCCTATCATCCATGTGAACATCACAGCAGCTGCATAGCAATGTCCTGGCAACCACCTTAAACACACACAAAAATAAAACACTTAGCAACCACCATAACACCTTAGCAGCACCCTGACAATCACCCTGAATACATTAACAACCACATAACAACTACCAGAATACCCTAGCAACTGTCCTGAACACTGTAGCTCTGGCCTGGTAATCTCTTGGAACAATCTAACAACCACCCTAGCATCCACCTGAACACCACAGCAGCTGCATAGCAATGTCCTAGCAACCACCCTAAAAACACAAACAACCACCAGAACACCTTAGCAACACCCTTAACAACCATCCTGAACATCATAGACTAGCTTGGCAATCACCTTGAGAACATTAACAACCACATAGCAACCACCAGAATACCTAAGCAACACCCTAGCAACTACCTTGAACACCGTAGACTGGACTGGAAATCCCAAAACATTCTAATAACCATGCATCAACCCCAGAACACCATAGCAACTGAATAGCAATGTCCTGGAAATCATTCTGAACAGATTAACAATCACCTAGCAACCATCCTGAAAACCACTGACTAGCCTGGCAATTATCCAATGACCACATAACACCATGGCAACCACCAGAGCACCATAGCAACTGAATAGCAATGTCCTGTCCTGGCAATCATCGTAAACACCTTAACAACAACCTATAACAACAACTAGAACACTGTAGCAACAACCTAGCAATCACCATAAACACCATAGACTGGCCTGGTAATCACTCAGAACACCAACAACCATGTAGCAACACCCTAACAACCACCATAACACCACAGCAGCTGCATAGCAATGTCCTGGCAACCACCATGAACATATTAACAACCACCATGCCTTTGCAACCCCCTAGCAACCACCCTGAACATCATAGACTGGCCTGGCAATAACACTGAACACTCTAATAACAGCCACTAGAACACCATAGCAACTGCATAGCAACATCCTGGCAACCATCCCAAACATAGTAAGAACAACTTGGCAGCCACTCAAAACAAAACCCTAACCACCACCCAGAATACCTTAGGAACTGCACAGCAATGTCTTGGCAACCATCCAAAGCACTCTAGCATCCTGGTGCAAGTTTTGCACAATTAAACAAAACCCACATATTCAGAAAATGTATATTCGATTGTATTCTGATCACCTCATATGACCACTGAAAGAACAGATGTAAATGTTCAGAATAGTTTAGACTTCTACTGCTGTTTGGTAATCATGTCTGCTACCCTACACTAGATGGCACACATGTTTGGGTTCTTCCCTCTTCAGCTTAGCTGAATCAGTGCTTTAAAGATTGGCACACCATCCAAAATGCCCAAGAGTCACATTCATTCACTGAGCAGTAGTAGTTAAAATCATATTAGACACACTTGAATCGACCACTCTAAGACAGTTCATTTCATTTGTGCTTGATTTAAATCCGTTCCTCTCTACATTCATCCCAAAGAATGTACCAGCAGGGCAACCAAAACTAGCAACAGAAAAACATTGGGGGGTTCTATAGCTTTCTCCAGGGTTTCTTATGAGTATAATGAGCAGAATTGTTATGTATTAATTAGAGGCGTTTTCTCTGAGAGGGCAAGAAAAGCAGCGCTTCCTTTAAAATTTTGATGAAAAATAATCAATAATTGTTGAAAAATGAGTGGAACTTATTTTTTATAAAACCACACAGTTCTTGTGAACAGACCACTTGGAAAATAAACAACTCAGCTACCCAGATATCACCATTTCAGTCGCATCTGAATCAATATGAACTTGAAATAACTCAAAACATGAAGTGTTTGTTGATGAGAATGTAACTATAATAACAGCTGAACTGTTAGTAGTAACAAATAAAGACTTTTGTATAGAACATTTGTGAACACCACTGGAAGTTATGTTAAATGGGCTTTCTCTAAGACCGTCTGCCTGTGCCAATGGAAGTAGCACGAGAAGCTCTGTAAAAAATTCTCTTTGTCCATGTTCAGTCATGCAACCGGCTGCAATTACGTCCCTCTGATCTTTAGTCACATGACTTACAGTGCAGACTGAACAGCATTAAATAATTATTAAGCATTTCTTACAAGCTTCAGCTTTAGCTGGTGCCCTTTCTTGATGTAAATGTCTGCTCTAGGATCCAAAACAGGGATGTATAATGTACTACACCCTGAAACAAAAGAACATCAGCCAGTGTAGAAGGAGGGGGGCCACCTCCCCAATCCTCTGCTGCATCTAATCGATTCCACGCGGTTGTTAAGCACAGCTCTCGTTTATGGTAATTAAAGCCTCCCCACTACAGGGGTAAGGTTGACGGAAAGGTCCAAGACCGTCAGACTTCCTGTTTTCCAAATCGGCCCGGGCCCAGAGGACCCAGCTGCAGCCGGGGTGAGGGAATGAGGAAATTAGGGATGCAAATTTCTCCCCCCGTCGCAAACACATTCTCAGGGGGAAAGCTAATGAATCCAGGCTAGCTGGTTAAATGTGGATGGGGGGACTGCAGTACACCTGCCTCCCCCACTTTACACCCTCATCTACTTGTGATGGGGTGCTAAGAAAAAGAGTTGAAAGCAGCCGCTACCAATTCAGACGTTCTATTTTCTCTGCCTATTCAGGGGTATACAAGTTGATTCAAGACGGTCAGTGGAAAAGCAGGACACTGGGAGAATTTTAATGGTACATGCTTTGAAACAAAAAGTGGCATCAGGCCGACAAACAGAGAACCAACAGTAGCTTAGTTGGCATGTTACAATAATATACTGTGATGACAAAGCACTGGGAGAATGGAAGCTTCCAAAGGAATGGGAGGACTCTACTGTATATTTAGCTCAAAAGAGAACACAATAAAAGAGACGCTGTAAAGTGTGTTGCATTCTAATGGGATACACTAAACCCACATAAAGAACTTGTCAAATGCTTGCACTGGCGAAGTCACACCTCATTTAAAGGGGTTTAAAAATGACCGTCTATCACAGGATGAAAGATTAACAGTAATCCCATAATTACAGTTGGCATAAAATTGGGATTAATGGGGTCCTCAGAAGTGGCTCTAGAACTTGGACTGTGATTTCATGGTCTTTATTATTTAGAAAAGATTTGGGACATGCAATAGATAAATGTCCAGCAGATAGCTAGAGCCATTTAAATACAGTTTCCTGGTTTGAGTATGCCCTCAACACAAAAATGTTAACAACATTCCCCTTTAAAAAGACAACTCTACCATTGAGGACGACTGATGTGAGCAGTCTTGGCTGGTCCCTGCAGCGTACGATCACACCGATGTGATCAGTCTTGGCTGGTCCCTGCAGCGTACGATCACACCGATGTGATCAGTCTTGGCTGGTCCCTGCAGCGTACGATCACACTGATGTGATCAGTCTTGGCTGGTCCCTACAGTGTACAATCACACTGATGTGAGCAGTTTTGGCTGGTCTCTGCAGTGTACGATCACACCGATGTGATCAGTCTTGGCTGGTCCCTACAGTGTACGATCACACCGATGTGATCAGTCTTGGCTGGTCCCTACAGTGTACAATCACACTGATGTGATCAGTCTTGGCTGGTCCCTGCAGCCTACGATCACACTGATGTGATCAGTCTCAGCTGGTCTCTGCAGCGTACGATCACACCGATGTGATCAGTCTTGGCTGGTCTCTGCAGCATACGATCACACCGATGTGATCAGTCTTGGCTGGTCCCTACAGTGTACAATCACACTGATGTGAGCAGTTTTGGCTGGTCCCTGCAGCCTACGATCACACTGATGTGATCAGTCTCAGCTGGTCTCTGCAGCGTACGATCACACCGATGTGATCAGTCTTGGCTGGTCTCTGCAGCATACGATCACACCGATGTGATCAGTCTTGGCTGGTCCCTACAGTGTACGATCACACTGATGTGATCAGTCTCAGCTGGTCTCTGCAGTGTACGATCACACCGATGTGATCAGTCTCAGCTGGTCTCTGCAGCGTACGATCACACCGATGTGATCAGTCTTGGCTGGTCTCTGCAGCGTACGATCACACCGATGTGATCAGTCTTGGCTGGTCCCTACAGTGTACAATCACACTGATGTGAGCAGTTTTGGCTGGTCCCTGCAGCCTACGATCACACTGATGTGATCAGTCTTGGCTGGTCCCTACAGTGTACAATCACACCGATGTGATCAGTCTTGGCTGGTCTCTGCAGTGTACAATCACACCGATGTGATCAGTCTTGGCTGGTCCCTGCAGTGTACGATCACACCAATGTGATCAGTCTTGGCTGGTCCCTACAGTGTACAATCACACTGATGTGATCAGTCTTGGCTGGTCCCTGCAGCGTACGATCACACCGATGTGATCAGTCTTGGCTGGTCTCTGCAGCATACGATCACACCGATGTGATCAGTCTTGGCTGGTCCCTACAGTGTACAATCACACTGATGTGAGCAGTTTTGGCTGGTCCCTGCAGCCTACGATCACACTGATGTGATCAGTCTCAGCTGGTCTCTGCAGCGTACGATCACACCGATGTGATCAGTCTTGGCTGGTCTCTGCAGCATACGATCACACCGATGTGATCAGTCTTGGCTGGTCCCTGCAGCCTACGATCACACTGATGTGATCAGTCTCAGCTGGTCCCTGCAGTGTACGATCACACCAATGTGATCAGTCTTGGCTGGTCCCTACAGTGTACAATCACACTGATGTGATCAGTCTTGGCTGGTCCCTGCAGCGTACGATCACACCGATGTGATCAGTCTTGGCTGGTCTCTGCAGCATACGATCACACCGATGTGATCAGTCTTGGCTGGTCCCTACAGTGTACAATCACACTGATGTGAGCAGTTTTGGCTGGTCCCTGCAGCCTACGATCACACTGATGTGATCAGTCTCAGCTGGTCTCTGCAGCGTACGATCACACCGATGTGATCAGTCTTGGCTGGTCTCTGCAGCATACGATCACACCGATGTGATCAGTCTTGGCTGGTCCCTGCAGCCTACGATCACACTGATGTGATCAGTCTCAGCTGGTCCCTGCAGTGTACGATCACACCAATGTGATCAGTCTTGGCTGGTCCCTACAGTGTACAATCACACTGATGTGATCAGTCTTGGCTGGTCCCTGCAGCGTACGATCACACCGATGTGATCAGTCTTGGCTGGTCTCTGCAGCATACGATCACACCGATGTGATCAGTCTTGGCTGGTCCCTACAGTGTACAATCACACTGATGTGAGCAGTTTTGGCTGGTCCCTGCAGCCTACGATCACACTGATGTGATCAGTCTCAGCTGGTCTCTGCAGTGTACGATCACACCGATGTGATCAGTCTTGGCTGGTCCCTACAGTGTACAATCACACCGATGTGATCAGTCTTGGCTGGTCCCTGCAGTGTACGATCACACCAATGTGATCAGGCTTGGCTGGTCCCTACAGTGTACAATCACACCGATGTGATCAGTCTTGGCTGGTCCCTGCAGTGTACGATCACACCAATGTGATTAGAACGTTCAGTGCATCACGTGATCAACTGATAAATTTGAATGAGCTTTCGCACTTTGGCTGGCGATGAGGCAGAATCAGATGCACTCAGTGCTTGTCATATACAACAACTATTCAGTGTTTTCAAACACATGTTTACTTTAGGTTTCAGACATTTAAGGCGAGACACGGCAGGTGAAAACATAGTTTTTCATGCAGTGGCCAATTTTTTGATTTTGGGCCAGTTTGCTCCCTTAACATGTAAGCTTTCATGTCAAAATAAAAATATATGCCAACATTACACATTAAAGTGGTTATTTCATTATATTTTGTCAACTTGCGCCTTTAGATTTCTACCCAAAATCACCAAATGTTAGCATTCTAATGCGAGCTCCCGTGCCGTCTCCATTCACTGAAACATATCATGCTTGGGATCAATATAAAGCTCTCAGTCTCATACACAGCGCTGTCTAATCCAAATATGGCCATTTCCTTTGTAGAACTAACCAACTGCGAAAACTACATCTGATTGGTCGATGTGAATTTCTCACTACGTGATACGCTCTGCCGCTTCCTTGTGTATTCTCCGCCTGAGAGAAATGCAGACAACGCCGAAACCAGCTCATAAACGTTCACAGAAAAGACCAAGTAGCAATTGTAGCAAATCTTAAGAGCTGATAAAAAGAAAGTAAACAACAACAAAGTAGACGACGAAACCCGTCAGAATTAGATATAGTTATAAATAGAATTCAAATAGTTATAGATGGACATACAAACAAACAGGGACAGTTTTTTGCAGTTTTTGTGACTGTTGTTATGTGTGTTTGTTAAGGTAGTTCTCTTCAGCTTAAGGCTATTGCTATTAATAATGTATTAATTTATCAATTTTCATGTGTTTTAAATATTAAACACTAATATTAATGAACTGAATATATATTTAGTTTGTAGGTTGGGAGTTTCAATAGAAATGTATGCAGTTATACAATATAAAACTTTAAAGGTCGTTTTCTCAAAATGAGTTTTCCTCACAATCAGAGTTAGATATATCCACTTCAGTAGCACCTTACAAGCACCAACTTTTCCAGTCTTATACTTAACTATATTCAGAAGGCTTTTACAGAGGATTTGTTGATATATCATTCTTATCCTGAGTTATAGGTCCTTTTACTCCAAAAAACATGGCGAAAATTGATTTTTAAGGCTATTGTCAGTACTCTCTAATTTACTAAAGCACAAAATAAGATACCCAGAATCCCCTCTGTAAAAGCCCTCTCATCTAATATGTCAACAAATAGAACCAAGAATTTTAAACCTGGTTCTTTCCAATTTCAGATTTTGTTTTTGAAATATATGCAAATGAGCGCATATTTAAGTATATAAGGCCTCATTAGCATATTAAAACATTAATTTACACAAAACTTGTAATACATTTTTTTCTTATGTTTATGCCAGTAATAAACTGGAGAAGTTTCACAGTGATATCTTCATCAGTGTTTTCATCAGTGATATTCACCTGTAGCGTCTCGCCTTAAATATACATAAAGTACCAGCAAAACCATGCATGGCGGCACCCATCGCGCATATCTCAACTAACGCGATCGTTACAAAGGTGTTTAAACAACAAAACAGATATTTGCCCATATTTGACAATCACAATATCAGCTATTTCATGCTATAGGTAACAAATTTGTGAATATTTTTAAGAAATATTTTATTGCTGATTTGAAATAATGTCATTTAATTGTGAGTTCGGCAAGCAGTTTTTGAGATTCCATGATTCCCCCATTCAAATAGATAGGACTTGGTCTTGTATGCCCGCAATAGCTGCCCGGAGGCATTGCAAATATGGCCGGCGAGTGAACAGAATTTCCTTGAAAGGGACTTTGGGGAATCACAGTTCCAGTAACTGAAACAGCATGCAGAACTTCCAAGACATTGTTGCAGAGAGTCGAACCCAATATTACAACATCTAAACAGAAGATTGTTTCATCTCTGAAACACACTACCAACTTAAAGTACCATCTAAATCCATGGCTGCCACACTGTCTCCACAGCTTAAAAGACCAACAGTGTCTTCCTAATGAGTAACTGAAGCATAGCCTGTCAATAGAGAAGCTAATAGGGTGTAGACAGATGCTTACTGGAACATTCTTTGGCCTTTCTGAGAATGCTGTGAGAGCAATAAGTAAAATGGACAAACTAAATGGATGTCAGAGTGCTAACAGCTCTGAAGACAATTTTTGGCAGAAATACACCACTTTTCTAAGAGGTCTTGTCTGAAAAGTGTACAGTGCGAAACAAAGCACAGCATGGCGTTCTTGTTGGATCCATTGGTCTTTACAAATGATGGTCGATTTCCATTCATTATCGTTTTAATTTTCCATGTTTTATTGCCAGAGCCGAGGAACAGATGATGTTTAATTTGTTAATTAAGGTATACTGGGTGACAGGGATCTAAATAAGGCCAAATGAATCCCAAAGGGAAGTTAATGTAGTTTAATGGCCTAGCATTGTGCCAGAGAAACATTTGTCACACTCTGACAAACTGGCTAATATTTTATTAACAATGCACTGCTTCCCTGAGTAGGAATTCATTTCAGACTCATTTATTTTGTAGGGGGAAGGGCATAGTTACCTGCTTCTCCACCATAAGGTTGTTTCATTTCTAGTTTACCCTATGACTCTGCGTCTGTGTTTTTCAACTCTACTCCTCTACTCCAGTCAGGGTGCTTTCAGACAAAGTAGTGACCTCGACAACATGAAAACAGGAAGACACGTACACATGCAAGCATACTGCATCTGGTCAATGAAGGGACTCTTAAATAACAATAGAATGTCCTGCAGACATTTCAGCCAAATGGTAGAAGACACATAGCAGGAAATGAGAAGACGGACTGGAATATCCGCACAAAATCACAATAATATCCTTGGGGAATAACTACAGAGGAAAGAAAACTGTGATGCTCTGGTCTTATCATGCCGGTGCTGTTTCCAGAAAGTATTATAAGACTTCCTTATCTTGCATCACTCATGTGGCAATCCCATGACACTTTTTAGAAGAAAACCTTTTGTAAAATCATGCGAGAGGCCGAACTGAATCAGAACAGCTGAGAAATTCTAATGAAATAGTCGCCAATAAAAAAGACCTACTGCCATGACAAATCTGATTTGAAGTTCAGAGATATTCAGCCAAGAAAGAAAAGCAAAGTGAAATATTTCTCACAACACCAAGGCTGGGAAAACTGTAGTGACATAAACACAATAAAGCCAGGCTGCAACACTGCATCCACCCTAGACACAAGTTTTGAGCCATAGTGTCAAACATAATGTCTTTCTTATTGTCACACTGGAGAAGATGGCTTCCTATTCATGAATGCCTCTGTCATGGCGAAGGGAAATCCCCTTTCTAAACTTATTTTAAGTCGGATAGCTTGATCTTTTGACAACATGTAGCCTACTGTGCTAGCTTGTAGTCAAGATTTCAAACTGTGGCACAAAGACATTTACACAGAAAAGGTAATTGTATAGATTGGCCCAATTCACTTCAATTGAAAAAGGAGGCACAAAAGGGAAGCTAATGTTTGTGGTAATCAACATTTTCCATTTTCAAATGGTGTTGACTGAGCTTAACGTGTAGTGAATATGGAATATTTCTTTAATGCATTAATTTCCAAAGGCCATATCCCTGTTGAGATAAAGAGCATATGCTGGTTAGGTATGTTTTGAAGCATGGCAGCTGGTTTGAGCTGGTTTAGGCTGGTCCTTAGCTGGTCATGAGCTGGTTTATGCTGGTCAAGTGCTGGTCCTAAACTGGCCCTATAAGAAACAAGCTCCAGATTAGGACCAGTTTATACCTAGCTCAGGACCAGTTTAAACCAGCTCATGTCCAACTAAAGACCAGCATAAACCTGCTCAAACCAGATGCTTCAAAACATACCTAACCAGCATGTGCTGTTGTTTTTAACAGGGATTACTTGACAATTATGATTCTGCTTATGCTAAATATCTTCTTGCTCAGTGGAAGAGTTGAAAGTGAGCTTACAATCAAGTGTTTTGTTTTGTTTTGTTTTTCTCTCAGGGAAAGCTTATTCCACTCCACTCACAACTAACCAGAAGCAGTCATATTTGGTGAAGAATCCCTACATGCCCACGGGCAGGGGAAATTGAAGTGAGAGTGATGCCTAAACAACCGCAGGGTTTATAAACTGACTGGTGCAGAGAAACCTCACAAACACCACAGCTGCATCTCTTGCAAGCCTCTCAGGACTTAAGGAGGTCCACCCAGTTGTTGTTGTGCCCAATCACTACGACCAGCGGATACTTTATCAATGAAGACAGTGTCGTAAAAGAGGTCCATGTGGAAGAATGTTTTCTTGCCAAAGATTGAGCACAAGTGTTGCTCAATGTCTTCTGAAGCTCAAGGAGGCAAGAGGTGGTGTAATGCTGTGTGACAAACAAAAACATCATAACTCTGAAATGACCTCAGGCCAGAGTGATCCCATCACACCATGGAGGGTCAAAGAGACCAGCTGCAGAATTGGAGACCATGTGTGGAGGGAACATGAGATCAGACGCTTCTTTCCGCTTTAGAGCGAAATTATTGCTTTTAACAAGGGCTCTCCAGTCTTCTTCTCAAAGCAAAGATGAGGAGATCTGGCAGGCCTGAAATCAGCCACAAAGAATATTTGCAAGCATAGTATGCATACAGGGTAGACAGAGAAGACATAAAAAAATGACATTATTTTCAATGTTTTAAGAATTTCTAAAATTCTAGGGGAGATTAAAAATGGTCATTGATTAAACAGGCTTGGAACTTTATAATCTGAGGACAACTTTAAACCCAAATGCTAATTCATGGATTTGAGTTGAACCAGGTCTAAATCTGGCCAACGGTGGATGCCTGATTGAACCATGACTTTAGCAAAACTGTGGCTCTTTTGGCACACAGGTGTCAAAGTCATTGTTAATGGAGAAAAGAGAGATGTTGGGATGCTTGACTTTATAATGGCTTGTGTAAAGATATGGTGGCAGCTGTGCTGTGGTGTCTTTATTGCCATTGACAAACAACACATCTGTGACAAAGACCAACTCTCTCAGCGTGTGTTTACTCTAGACCAGTGGAGTTTTTAAAGGATGTGAGCAGCCTCACTGTTTAGTTTTATACATTGGCAGCTGCTGTTTAATGGGCCAATGACAGTGATCAGAAGTAAATCATTTTCAACAAATTTGGGGCGACATTAGCTTTAGAGTCCATTGGCCATGTGATAAAATACCGTTTTGAGTACAGAGTTTCTTTAGATACAAGTACAGCAGCATTAGTACATAAATAGTCATTTAAAGTTTCATTGCCTGGGTTTGTTATCTGTGATACGAGAACAATGAGAACTTTAGTCACCATTAGTGGCTACTGGGAAAAGAGTTGAGTTCTTGCCTTTTATTCACCCAGGCAAACCTAAGATATGTCCTCACATAAAGCTGAGAAAAGCTTACACAATCATTTCCCCTCGAGTGTTTCAAGCAGCCAACATCCAGGATATACGACAGGAAAACGGAATGGTGTTTATGTGGTGTTTTTTAACGACTGAAAAAAGCTGTAACGGCGGAGGCCGTCTATACCGTAAAACAATTAAGGCCTTCAAAAACAGGACTGCGCATAAACCACCACTTGACTTGAAAAATAACTGGACATTTGAGCAAGACCCACAAAACAGCTCTCACTTAACTGACATAAAACAGGCTAAATATGTGCATCCATCCAAGAGTTGACCATTTTACATGGAAATGTCCTGGAAAGTATTGCTCTTTTGAGAGTTATTTTACAATGTGCTTAAATATAGGGCTGCTTCCAGCTCAAGTTTGTTGACGGCTAAAACTGAGCTGTGCTGAACAGGCTGAAACAGCAAATATATGAACAAAACAAATCAGAAACATTTCGCAATATTTCTGAATGTTTTAAGAGATAAACAAACATTATTTCCATGTTGCATGCTTGCATAAATGAGCAGATTTTTTCCACTCCTCCGTTTTGCAGACATGCAGAAATTCGATTAGGACTTAGATTGCATTAGTCGCACACAGCATGCTGAGGCATGGAGATGTTGGTCATGACAGTAATCACATTATGAATCTGTTGGCCGTCAAAACAGTACACAAGTCATCGACTCATTGCTCACAAAATGGAGGCGGTCGGGTTGTGCGTGTTTCCATGTTAGCGGAGGTTGTTGATCCAAAACTCAACCTTTATTTGTGGTTCCTCTTTCAATTCCTGTTCTCACCATGTTTTGCTATTATGTGTAATCTGGTCATCAGGACCTTATTTTGGTCAATGGACAAAAAAGTTATGTATGTATAGTACATATGATATATGTATGTATAGTACATTGTGTGTGTGTATATATATATATATATATATATATATATATATATATATATATATATATATATATATTCACACAACAAACCCGATTCCAAAAAGTTGGGACACTGTACAAATTGTAAATAAATAAGAATGCAATAATTTACAAATCTCATAAACTTATATTTTATTCACAATAGAATAAAGATAACATATCAAATGTTGAAAGTGAGACATTTTGAAATGTCATGCCAAATATTGGCTCATTTTGGATTTCATGAGAGCTACACATTCCAAAAAAGTTGGGACAGGTAGCAATAAGAGGCCGGAAAAGTTAAATGTACATATAAGGAACAGCTGGAGGACCAATCTGTAACTTATTAGGTCAATTGGCAACATGATTGGGTATAAAAAGAGCCTCTCAGAGTGGCAGTGTCTCTCAGAAGTCAAGATGGGCAGAGGATCACCAATTCCCCCAATGCTGCGGCCAAAAATACTGGAGCAATATCAGAAAGGAGTTTGAAGTTATCATCATCTCCAGATCTTTCACCCATAGAAAACATTTGGCGCATCATAAAGAGGAAGATGCGACAAAGAAGACCTAAGACAGTTGAGCAACTAGAAGCCTGTGTTAGACAAGAATGGGATAACATTCCTATTCCTAAACTTGAGCAACTTGTCTCCTCAGTCCCCAGATGTTTGCAGACTGTTATAAAAAGAAGAGGGGATGCCACACAGTGGGAAACATGGCCTTGTCCCAACTTTTTTGAGATGTGTTGATGCCATGAAATTTAAAATCAACTTATTTTTCCCTTAAAATTATAAATTTTCTCAGTTTAAACATTTGATATGTCATCTATGTTATATTCTGAATAAAATATTGAAATTTGAAACTTCCACATCATTATATATATATATATATATATATATATATATATATATATATATATATATATATATATATATATATATATATATATATATATTGTTACAGCACTATAATGTTTTCTGCACAAACTATTGTATATATTACATAACTGCCTTGTATTTATGCTATATTTTTGTCAATCCTTGTGAGCTGCTAAACAGTCTTTCGTTGTTTTAATGACAATGGCAATCAAGATCCATTCTATTCTATTCTATTCAAATGTGTAATCATGTCCCATAAGCAATAAATCGAATGCATAGAATTCAGTAATGTTGTAGTCCTTATTATGCACATCATACAATCAATACAATCTATGATACACTGGCTCTGTTTTAAATCTTGTGTGTCCACTCCTAGCTTTCTTCCAAGGGAGCATCCTGAAATAAAACTTCATAACATTTTGAACACTCTACATAGGCGGCAACTCCAAGTAGCACACATAATGCACACAGCAGAATCAACTCACCTTATATATAGTAAAAACTGCACCATTTTAATTTATTATACCTAGTATTATTCTACTCGTAGGCATGAATTGCATACACACAGTTTATACTAAGCTTGTTGCAATGCTGGTTGCAATGTTGGTATTGCCTGCTCCCCGAGGATACACAATATATTGCCAAAAGTATTGTGACACCCCTACAAATCATTGAATTCAGGTGTTCCAATCACTTCCATGCTCACATGTGTATAAAATCAAGCACCTAGGCATGCAGACACTTCTACAAACATTTGTGAAAGAATGGCTCGCTCTCAGGAGCTCAGTGAATTCAAGTGTTGTACCGTGATAGGTTGTCACCTGTGCAATAAGTCCATTCGTGAAATTTCCTCATTACGAAATATTGCACAGTCAATTGTTAGTGGTATTATAACAAAGTGGAAGCAATTGGGAACAACAGCGACTCAGTCACAAAGTGGTAGGCCATGTAAAATCACAGAGCGGGGTCAGTGCATGCTGAGGTGCACAGTGCGCTGAAGTTGCCAAGTCAATAGCTGCAGACCTCCAAACTTCATGTGGCCTTCAGATTAGCTAAAAAAATAGCTCAAGCTTCATGAAATGGGTTTTCATGGCCGAGCAGCTGCATCCAAGCCTTACATCACCAAATGCAATGGAAAGCGTCAGATACAGTGTTGTAAAGTACGCCACCACTGGACTCTAGATCACGCTTCTCTGTCTGGCAATCCGATGGACGAGTCTGGGTTTGGCGGTTGCCAGGAGGACGGTACTTGCCTGACTGCATTGTGCCAAGTGTAAAGTTTGGTGGAGGGGGGATTATGGTGTGGGGTTGTTTTTCAGGGGTTGGGCTTGGCCCCTTGGTTCCAGTAAGAGGAACTCTTAATGCTTCAGCACACCAAAACATTTTGGGCAATTTCATGCTCCCAACTTTGTGGGAACAGTTTGGGGATGGCCCCTTCCTGTTCCAACACCAGTGCACAAAGCAAGGTCCATAAAGACATGGATGAGCGAGTTTGGTGTGGAGGAATTTGACTGGCCTGCACAGAGTCCTGACCTCAACCCGATAGAACACCTTTGGGATGAATTAGACCGGAGACTGTGAGCCAAGCCTTGGTGCAATCAGTGCCTGACCTCACAAATGCGCTTCTAGAAGAATGGTCAAAAACTCCCATAAACACACTCCTAAACCTTGTGGAAAGCCTTCCCAGAAGAGCTGAAGCTGTTATAGCTGCAAAGGGTGAGACAACTCCATATTAAACCCTACGGATTAAGAATGGGATGTCATTAAAGTTCATGTACATGTAAAGGCAGGCGTCCCAACACTTTTGGCAATATAGTGTATGCTATGCGTCATAGTTTTACTAAAACAGTATCTTGAAGGTATAATTATGCTGCCTACCTTTTGAAATTTTTGTGTTGGTCCAGTGACTATGACGCCTAAAATTGCTGCCTACATAGGGAGGTCTTTAGGTTTGGGAACAGAAAACTAATGATGAGCACCACAAATAAAATATACACCTTCCTTCATACATTTAAGAAAAATGCTGTATGCATGGCTGTATGCCTTTATGTCTGTTTGTGTGGTTTCCCTTGAGATCAGCTCTTACACAACCAGACCTGGTTGAAATGAAATCATGTGTGCTGTGAAGAGGAGGCCTGCAAGCATGGTGGGATGTCAGTCAGTTTGACTTTAACCCTTGCAACAATTTCCTTTCTTGCTAAGCACAGGAAAACATAATATACACAGCAAAACCACTGCATTTTAGTGATGGTTTCCTTTTAAAAGGGGCTGTTTGAATTAACAAAACCATTTCCTGTACATTACCATTTCTCTAACTGCCCAATGCACCGGTCTACAGGCAATTTAATGTGGAGACACATTTATTGTGCATAACAACCTAACAATATCACATACAGGAAATGAGGAAATCCTGTGCCATGACTTACAAAATGCTTCCAGGTCATTGCGCCTTATACTAGAGGAAATGGATTAGATTGACTGCAGTCTTAACACGAATCCGAGATACATGTATTGTTTTATTGTATCATTATAATTGGGCTGCCAAGTTCTACTTTTCTACTGTAGTTTGTAGATCAGTACATGTACAATAACCTCACCCTGAATGCAGCTTTCAGCAGCAATCATGTCCAGTCTAGTGCTACTGCAACCCAGATCTCAAGCCAGGCAGAGATGGAAATGATTATGAAGAAGTAGTAGTAGATAGCAGTAAAGTGCCCCTGGTAAGGAGGCTCTCAGCTCTAAGACACACCCTTCAATAGCAGAATGAGACACTGAGCATAAATTGTCTCATTAAATTAATAATAATGCAACATGTAATAATAATCTAATATTGTATACAGTGCAGATTAAAACTAAATACAATATAAAACAAAATTAACTTCTGTAATTTAGCACATAATGGAGGGTGGGGCTTGGTTTTATTCATCAGGATTTTACTGGATTGTTAAAAGAATTTCCAGAGGCATATTATGAATTAAAACTATTTTTGTTTTCTGCCCATGCATCTTGGTTAAAAGAGCAAAAAAACATAAATAAACATTTTTGCAGCACTGTTTTTAAATTAAACTACAAACATTACTGAATGTACAGCGCGAGTCTTCATTATCTTCACGTGCAGTTAATCCTAAAATCCAAAAGCTGTGGTTTGATTTATTTAAAAGGAGTTTTAGTGCACACGTTAGGATAAATAGTTTGATAAAGCTCTTATCGACACAAAGTAAGAAGCATCTGTCAAGTTCCTTAAGTATTTAGAAGACATGTTGGGGTTTTCTATCTGAACTTAGTAGGGATTCTCTTAACCCTCCATGGGTGGCTCCCAAATGATACCAAAGGCATCTGAGCACTGAAAAGAGATAGTTTGCCCCAAAAATGAAAATTACCCCATGATTTACTCACCATCAAGCCCTCTGTATATGACATTCTTCTTTCAGACGAATACACTCTGAGTTTTATTAGTAAATATCCTGACTAATCCAAGCATTATAATGGCAGCCCAAAATTTCAAGCCCAAAAAAGTGTATCCATCCATTATAAAAGTAATCAATACTGCTCTGGGGGGCCAATAAAGGCCTTCTGAAACCGAATCGATGGGTTTTTATAAGAAAAAATATCCATGTTTAACACGTTATAAAGTAAAATATTTAGCTTCCGGCGCCACCTTACGAGAAAAGCTGTGAGAGGTGCTACACTTTCTTCGTAAGTTGAATACGGAACACAGTCCGCCTGAAGCTAGATATTTTACATTATAACATGTTAAATATGGATATTTTTCTTCCAAAAACCCATCGATTTGCTTCAGAAGGCCTTTTTTTCAGAAGGCCAGAAAGAAACTATTTTATATGGGGCAGTACTTCATATTGACATTGGCACAAAATAATCCCCCATAACAACCAGTGTCACAACAACACTGATTGGAGACAAGGAGTAATTGAGTCAAAAGCAGAGGCAGTGGCCAAGCAATACTAATGCAGTCAGTCACACATGCATGTTTTAAACCCTGGAGGGAAGCTTTGAACCTTTGCTTGCACAGCTAACCCCGGTGGGCAGCACAAGCTAAAGGAATCAACAGTAATGTACGGAGGTCAAGATGTTGAAAGGAATATCAAATCCGGATCAGCTGTACAATACAAGACTTTTTTTTTTCAATTCTGCCCACCCCCACCGCTCAGCAGGTGTCGTGCGGCAAGGTCAAAATAAGCTCCAGGGAAGAAGGGGAAATGAGAATAGCTAATAGACTGAATTCCATTTTCTCATATCTCAACTCAATGGATTCACTTCACACCACATCTTTCTGGCCATCCTAACATTAAAAAAGCAAATACATGTGTCTGAGGCACAACCATAGAATTTAGACTACTGTTCAGTGTCAGATTGTTGAGAGAATTGCTAATCAAACTCAAATCAACACTTAAAAAGTATCATGTGAGGGAAGACCAAAAAATAGCTGAGTGCAAAGGTAAATAGCTAATAAGTCACCGCACTGTTAATGTATTCTTAAATAGAAACAAAACGTACAATGTTCATGTGTCGTTGCCATCTCATTCTGAGTCACTGACCTTCTCAAAGAGTGTGACATCCCCATTATTCTCTTTTGAAGTACCCCGGTAACAGAAAGAGGGAGAGGGAAGGGCAGAGAGGAAAAGAGAGGGGGACCATCTGTCAACTGCCCCAGAGATCAATGGCACCAGCGGCAAGGCTAAATATGTTGCCCACCATGACTTGAATACAATTCAACCCAGTGAGGTTTATTTTTAAGTTCCCACAATGACATTGAGCATCGTTTATTTAACTGTTTCTAGAGTTCACATTATTTACAATAATGTATGCTGAACTGAGGTTTATCATTGAGGTAATAGCTGCAAAAAAACAAAAATAAATCAATGTAGCCATCCAAAATAGCAGCTAAGGATGCACATTCTGAAGATTAGGGCAGTATGTCAATTCTACTACAATGGTAAGGCAAATATACCCCTGGATAAACCCCCTACCCCCTGATTGGAGCGCAGATTGGTCTCATCCAATACGTGCACAGATGCAAGACATGAGCTTGCAATGTAAACAAAAAGGGATGCAGCGATTGTTCAATGGAACCACGCAGTGTTTGAAATGCAACAATCATAATCGTTAACATGCAAATGCAGCTTTGAGCCGAGAATAGATGAATGAATAAAGAAAATGTGCATAGTTGTGTGAGCAGCACAGAATGAATAAGAAATACAAAGCAAGGTGGTTGCTAAGCAAGAGTAGGGCTGGGTTGAGCTATGAAGGTGATGCTGGATCCGTCAGCCAGGCAGCATTGCTCATTCCTCGGCATTGCAAGCGGATTAGTGGATCTTGTAATTACTTACCCAACATCTGACTGAAGAGAAGCTGTTCCAGGTCCCCAAGTACCGTTACAACCAGTTCAGGGTCCACCTTTAGGAATGTCTTGTCTCCTTCCTCTGGTTCTGGTGCATCTTTGCCCCCTCCACCTCCACCTGGGGTGGCTGCTCCAGAGGTACCAGTTACTGATTTCTTACCATTAGCCTTAGCCTTGCTGGACAAGATCTCATCATCTGACTTGATATCATCTGCCAGCTCTTGAGCTTTGCTAATGGGTTTGACCTCAGCATAAGGACCCTTAGGTATCCGACTAGGTTTCCCCAGCTTGGAAGGTGGGCTAAAGGGTTTTGGCTTTCCTAGAAACAGTGAATGTTCCGACTTGGAAAGGTTTTTAGAAAGAGGGATACACTTGCCAGTACCCCCTCCGGCATCTTTGAGCTTGCCTGACTTGTTCTGACCTGTCCCAGGCTTTTCCATGTCATCTGACCACTTGGGCTGGTACAGGTGCATCTTCTTCTCAGCATCCGTAAGCACACATAGATTGGTCAAGGACTTTTGCTTACGCAGGTTGCTAGGAACTGGAAGACGACCCTCAGAGTTTCCTGCCCGGTAGACCTTTAGCTCAGCCCGTGGAGTAGCCTGTGGGAGCCCTGACTTGCCCCGTTTCGCAGCCATGCCCCCAACTTCCTTGGCACCCGCCTGGCCCTGTGGGGTCTTGGCTTTGGAGGTTTTGTCAGCCTCGGTCTCCAGATCTACTCCTTGTCCTCTTGGGCTACCCCCAAGCATTCCTCCTGCGTGAAACCACGTAAAAGCATCAGTGAGTCAAATGGTTTTACAATCGAGCAAAAAAAAAAAAAAAAAAAAAGAGCTCTGTCGCGTGTTGCCAAATCCTTATCACAGGGAGAACTAGCTCTCCAATAACAAATACAGAAAGACCAGTCGGTAGATCCTGTATTGAAGAGGTAATCCGTGTTTCTGGTGCCTTTAGCGTGTAAATCCAGCATCTGGGTCCTCTCAGTTAGACTGCCTCAGTTGCAGCTGCTCTAGTGCTACCCAGTCACTCATTTTTTTTCTCTCTCTCTCTCTCTTTCTCTCTCCTCCCTTCAACAGTGTCTCGCTGCTTTGCTGTGCAGCAGCAGAATGACAGAGAAGACAGACGCAGAAACAGTCCCTCCCCTTGCTCCCCCGCACTCATTCAACCACTCACACCCTCCTCCTCCCCCTTCTCTTCTGGCTCTCTCTCTTTTCCTCTTTCTCTCTCCAACACACCCACTCTAAAGATGCTATACTGCTCCCCTGCACAAGTATTATAAGTATGGACCTGTGATAAATTACAGTGTCTTTTTAAACAGTTCCCTGTCAGCATGCTTCCTCTACTAGCCCTCTTTGGTTCCCTACAGTGCTCTGTTATTATAAAACTAATAATATTTTCACTGCAATGGCACTAGTAACAATATGCTGTCAGACTTGTATTGATTTTAAGAAATGTTACATTGCAGAAGCTGATTTAAATTATTATTTTATCCTCTCTATGAGAAAATTGTGTTTGCTGCATGTTAATTACTTGTCAGAATCTTAAACTCTCTGTAATGGCTATGACCGAAAACATCATACCATTACACATATTTTATCATTCATTTGCACGTATACTACGGGGCTGTTGAATGCTGTTGAATTCTGATTGGTTGATGAACATTCTAAGGTGTGCAATTATTTTCAGGGAAACGCACGGCTAAAGCAGTTCCAGGCAGGTCTTGACCGCATAACAGTTCCATATAACTTTGCCAAATGATTTCAGTTATTTCAAATGTCTTTACAGCCGACAACAGCAAAATAACCAAAACCCACAACACCACTGACCAAGCAAATAAATATAGTAAACAATAGGATAAAATAGGACAACCACAAAATGACATTTTATTAAGTATAATGCATGTATTAGTTATTATGGAAAAGCACATATCTCTTTCACACACTCTCTCTCCCACTCAACGCACACACATACAGTATGGACACACACTTGTGTGTTGTGGCTCAAATCTCTGTTACTAGCTCTAAAATGACGTTTTGGAATTAGCAACAGAGGCTTGGGCCGAGATAAGAAAATTAAGAAAGAAATTAGTCCCACACAGAATAGTGTTTTAGCCCTTAAAAGCATAGCTGGGGTCTTTAGTGGGGTCATTCACTACCCTCCTCCTCATTCATTTTTTTTAAAGCTAGACATCAACCTTCTTAGTATTCCTCAATCAATTCATTATAAACAATATAACAAGAAAATAAATTATACAATTATAAAAGAATGCCTGGTTTCCCATTCATTCATTTGTTTTTATTTTTTAATTTTTGTAAAAATTTTGTAGGGTCACTAACGACCCGAGGTGTGAAGTATATTTTTTTCTGCACAACAATAATTGAATCTCTGATGACTGAATAAGTGCAGTTCACCTTTATTCCTCAAGGTGGCAATGTCTGACACACAATGATGAAGTGACGTTTCACTCATAGTTACCGCAGGCAGAAAACAAAAGAATAGGAAGAATCATCAGCAAAACTTGAAATGGCTCAGAGATTTACTGCAGAGCAAGAACTGAACGCAGTCAAATATTACTGTCACTGTCACTGATGGTGGATCTGGTGAAGAAGCTGTCAGAGGTCAAAATATTGATCTTGAAGATGTTGAAAATGATAGTTTTGAGAATATGTTTGAGATGGTGAATATGAGTCAGATGCTGAATGTACTGAAATGAGCTCTGATGAGGACAGTGATGATGGTATAAAACATCTGCTCAAACTGAACCCTTACAAGCTCCAAAAGGTAACAACATATGCTTTGTTTTACTCTTCTGTAATCTAATATCAGGAGAGTTATATTACTGCGACAGGTAGAAATTCTATGTATTGAATTCTATGCCGTTGAATTATTCAAAAAATTATGCAAATAATGCGCATTATTTTTCGAATAATTCAACGGCCAGGAGTCATTTATTCCTTACATATAAAAAATGCCAGAGATCACCCATTCACATACCTAAATTTTGTCAGTCCAATCGAGTCACACCTTCCAAAGATAATTTGCTTTATAAAAGAGAATTAATCTACCCACACTTAGATACAGTATGTCACTTAAAACTGAACAAAAGTTCATTTCAATAATTTTGCTAGATTCATATAAAAACATTATATATGATATATTAAATTTGCTATTTGCATGCTAAAAACATAACAAATTATTAATAATATCTTTATTAATAATATCTTTATTAAGTAGTTAATTAAAATTAAGATTATTTAAAAAAGTAAATATATATATATATATATATTTTTTTTTTTTTTTTTTTTTTTCTCTAGTCATATCTTATCTTATCAGGGGAGCCAAGTTTGCCAGGACTGCCAATAGTGCCCTGTCTTAAAAAAAATAAAAAAATAATAATGCATGACACTCCAGGCTATATGTATAGACAATTAGGTTCTGGCTCTGATGTGTCACACTGAATTACCCCAAGAAAAAAAGACTGAGCTTCGGAAGGAACAGCCTCCATTCTGTCAGAGGATGGCCCTGCTTTTTCACCAGCATTTGGAAGAGGATGTCACAACAGTACGATACACACAAGACCGCACACAGTTCCTTCCTCTGAAGCCGAAAGGGATCTAGGCATGTTTGAATCAATTTTTGAGAGTGCTCTACTTAGTTCTGTCATTTCATCTCAACAAGGCCAAGCTCTACCAAACAGACCATCCAAGTGGAAATAACTGACCTCATACAACATCTTAGCTCAAGGACACAGGGTTGATAAAGCAACTAAATTTCTAAATTTTGCAAATAACTCTAGAGGCACTACTACTGCACTTAATAACATAAATTTAACATGTCTCAACATTTATCTTCCAATGAATCAATAGGCTCAAGTAGAGTGCATGCTTTCAGGGTGGTACATTACCTTATCCATTAATATGCTGTGTTAATACATCAGTTTCTTCCCATCATGCACTTAATGCACTAATTCCTGATGGCAAGTCAATAAGAAAATCGCTGAACAAAGTCTATGAAAGTTCCTGAAATATCTTTGCCGTTTTTGGAAGAAATCCAAAGAGCAAACGGAAATATTCAAATGCAGCAAATAGCTTTAAATGAAAACAGTGTTGGTGCCACTCTTTAGAGACCGTTATGAACATTATTCAAAAATATTTAATTTGCATACCACTGGTCAGTCAAATTTCTGGCCCTTTATGAAAACCACCAAAGCATTTAAAAAAATAAATCTACTCTTAATATTTTCGGAAGGATTTCCCACTAAAATGGTCTGATTGGGTTCTAGAATGTTGCTATGGAGTTGCCATGTACTGGGTAGTTGCTAAGATGTTGCTAGGAGGTTGCTTGCTCAAAAAAGCCCATCTCATTGAGAATTCTGGTCTCTAAATGTGGCTTGAGTCTCTCCTTCAAGTCTAAGATTTCTTGCCTGCTTTACCATAGGAAAGCAACAGCACATGATTTTAAGTATCATTCCATTTTAAAAACAGTCCAGGATGAGTTACACAATGTATTTACACCAAATGTGTTAACCTAATTCTAACTTTGTGTTTCTAATGTCAGGAGGCAAACAGATCCAAACCAGCAGGCTAGTCCAAAGTTCCTCCCAGTAGAGACATTAATGTCACACCAGATATAAAGTGGAAGGAATAACACACAGAGCTCGATCTGTTCATGGGGAAGCCCATGCTTATAAACAGCACTCTGTTTTGACCATGGGCTCAAGATAGCGCACTCACGTAAATTTCACCACAGGTCGCCACCTCGTCTCTTGCTTGTGGGGCTCCAACACTGAGCCGACTGTCCTGTGCTGACGACCCAGACACCATTGCAAAATTGCTGGACAAACTTCAGAGTATCTCAAAATTTAGCTCGAGTCAAACATTCAAAGTGCAATTATATGACTCATTTATCATTTTGTTAACTTTCCAAAGAGATTGCTGTATAAAAGTGTCTTGTCTAACGTGTATCAAATTATTTTTTGTGGAGGGAGTGTCAAAAACCTTTAGACCAATTATTTCTATAAATATTACTCTTAAAAATATAAATATAAGCTGTTAAAGTTATATTTAAAAAATATTTTTTTTATTATTTTTTTATTTATTATACACTCTAAAAAATGCTGGGTTAAAAATAACCCAAGTTGGGTTGAAAATGGACTAACCCAGCAATTGGGTTGAAAATGGACTAACCCAGCAATTGGGTTATTTTAACCCAGTGGTTGGGTTAAATCTTTGCTTAAAACAACCCAATCACTGGGTTAGCCCATTTTCAACCCAACTTGGGTTATTTTTAACCCAGCATTTTTAGAGAGTATATATATATATATATATATATATATATATATATATATATATGTGTGTGTGTGTGTGTGTGTGTATATGTTTCATGATGACTTGTACCTTTGTCTACACTGTAAAAACAAACAAAAAGTAAATAAAACTGATTATTGGAGTATATTATTTCAGTCTACTTTACTGCCATTTCTTTGTAATTATTTGTGAAATTTACTACAGTGAAAATTAAGTAAATCATACATACAGTACATCATTTTTGTCTTCAGTGTATTGTTATACTAAAACAACTTTACAGAGCAAGACTGCACTAAAGCCTTAGAGAATGATTTTATAAAATGTATTTTGCGATCACTGTTACCATGGCCATAAGTGTCCAATATTCCCAAATATTCCCAAAATATGGAAGCAATATAAAAGGCAAAGAAAGCAAAAAACAACAACAACAACAAAGCTTTATGGGGTGATAATATTATGTATTTCATTCAGCTTTAGCCACAAGTTCTGCCTAAAATTGACACAACACGTCGTGGTTGAATAAATGTATCTCTTTGGCTTAAAGTAGGCCTCTCTGTTTACTTGTTAAAGCTTTCTTAAAAAGGAAAAGATCTATTACTGATGGCTAAGCTACACCACACCCGAGTATGACTCAGTCCAAGGGCCGAGGTTTCCAAACAAAGCCACAGAGACCAGAGGAACTAGGAGGAAATCCTCTCTACACGCCAGACTAATGCTGGGCCATAGATTCATGACCTCTGTTTCATTGGCTACCTACTCATGTGTTCTCGTATGGCTGTGAGTCAATTCCTGTAATATCCTACACATACTACTCCCTCACATACTGTAATTCTTTTCATGGCTGTAAAAGATGGTTATGATAGAAAAATAGAAAAATATGACATTTCTCTCCACTGTCCCGCTCAGCAGTGTTAACTGATCATGCCATGGCTCTGTTCTACTGAATTGAAAAGAACAAGATGACCTTAAAGAAATACACTCCTGCAGGCTGTCGGGCAATGTTCTGAGCCAAAAAACATTTCCCTTTCCAGATATGAAAACATTTCTTCTTTAGCTAGCTGCAATAAAATCATAATTTTTTAACATTTAATTTAATTTAAAAAAATATATATTTTATTTTATTTCAAATTGTATTTTATTTAATTTATTATATGTGAATAAATATTACGATTCAGAAGTAACTATCTTCTGAATCGTCTCTCAGAAATGTCTCCATGGTTACAAGGCACGTTCCTTGTGCAAGCAGGTTGTCACGTTGGCTATGTTGACGGAAGTTAGCCTATTTTCAGGCGCTGCATGATATCATTGCGCCGCTGCACCCATGGTACGGCCGCAAAGTTCCTTGATTATTACGCAGGAATGAGAGTATAGTCCCTAGCCATATCGGTCTAGAAAATCGCAACTTTTAATTTTCCGTCTGTCTTAGTACATGATGTAACTACAGAAGAGTCAAGTTTTAAATAGGAAAAATATTAAAACTCTTTGGTCATTTTTTTTAGCGAGATGCTAACGGTCTGATCAGAATCAATGAATTATGCTAAACTATGCTAAAAGTGCTACTGCCAGACCCGGAGTTCAGCTGAATGGATTAGAAAACCGTAAAACTCAACTGTTCAACTCTAGGGGAGTTGGAAAATGAGCCTATTTTCAAAAATAGTGGCATGTTCCTTTAATGACTAATCACGTCTGTCACTGAAGCATTCTTTATCTTGCTTTAGCAAATGGCAATATCCCGTCTGTGCATCTGAGCCCTAATGTTTAATCTCCATCTGTATCTCTGCCATGTCTGGTTAGCCCCATTTCATAGGCCTAGGATGCATCACTGCAGCGTTATTATCTGATTACCACTGTGATCACTAGTGAATGATTTAAAAGGATGGCACACCATTGTTATGGTGCAATTTAAAGGGATAGTTCACCCAAAAATGAAACTCACTCTCAAGTTGGTCCAAACCTGTCAGTTTCTTTCTTCTATTGAGCACAAACGAAGATATTTTGAAGAATGTTGGTAACCAGACAGTTGCAGTAGCCAATGACTTCCATAGTATTTTTTCCTACTATGGAAGTCAATGGCTACCCCAACTGTCTGCTAACCAATGAACATGGAACTATGGCTTCAGGAAACGCGGCTTGTTGAACTATACTGATAACAATGGAACTTGCAACCACAGTTGGCTAACGATGCTTTCAGGAAAACCAACTGCATAGCAACACCCTGGCAACCAGCCACAACAACAAAAAAAAAAGATTAAAAAACCCTGTAGTAACCATATCATAAAACCCTGGCAGCCACCCTCGCATTGCATGTGCAAACACCACTCACATTTTCTTTAGAAAATAAAGAAGCCTAGCTAGCAAGCCAACATAGACACATTTTTACTAAAATAAGTGTCCGTGTCAAACTGAGCATAAGGATACACAGCCACAAATGCACACCACCCATGGTGACACTGCCCATTACACTCGTCCCTCCCGGCATCAAGACAATTAGCATTTATAGTGGCTCTAGTTTAAAGTTTGCCAAGAGCACCTGTTTTTCAATGCCAAGTTTCATGCATCAACCACTGGAAACATGATGTGAGATTCCATTTAAAAAAATGAATGTTCCTCTGTGTTTGTACAAACAGTCCGTGTCAGGGTTTATGATGTGCGCTAAACTTTTCTCTGAGAATCTAAGCTTTGAAACAGGTTCAAAACAGGGATTAAGATCAAGCTAAATAAAGCATATTAAAACAGTGAGCGAGTGGGGTGCCAAAGCAAACGATTAACAAGCAACAGGGATGATTCCCTAAAATCTGATAGGCTTCTGGGTAAACATGTGTTAATAGGGTTAGCTGGCATAAGTTCATCATTATGTGTGTCTATGAAGCCATTTTTGATGTCAATTCACATGCATTCTAGTTCACTGCAGATTCTCGAATTCAGCAGATGAAATATGTATGCTGGAGAAGTCAAATCTGATGAGTCAACTTTAAAAAGAGGCCATTGCTGATTTGCGTTTTGTCTTGCAGCCAGTGGGTCAGCTTTTGCCTCCCTCTCCCCGCCATATGCTAAAAATTAATTCGGCCTTGATGCCTGCATGTAATCTGCCAAAAACGTGCATGCATAGACACTAAAATCAGGGTTTTCTCCCAATTAATTGCCATAAAACCAGATCTGGCAGCTTTTGGTCTTCTATCCTTGAAGCATTTACGAAAGCTACCATGAGAATTAAGAAAATCTCGAACAAAGGGATTACACTTCATATAGATGTTAAAGTCCTCATGAAATCAAAATTGACCCTATTTACTTTGTTAGCACACATTACAGGTCTTAGGGTGAACAATTAATCCGTGCAAGTTAATACACAGAAAAAAACTGTTTGTCGCAGTAATCTTTAATCAAAATCTGAAAAGTAACTTCCGGGCTGGAAACGGCGTTCCTTCCCAGATGA
Organism: Paracanthobrama guichenoti; assembly: GCA_018749465.1. Lineage (NCBI taxonomy): Eukaryota > Metazoa > Chordata > Actinopteri > Cypriniformes > Gobionidae > Paracanthobrama > Paracanthobrama guichenoti. The sequence continues at coordinate 4,993,649 of CM031965.1, read as the reverse complement.
TGTCAGTTTGACGGCTTAGGTTTGAAAACGCGTAACAACTCTCCTCCAACCGTTAGTCTGCTATGAGCCGAGCAGGCTACTTTAACACTATTGCTGCGGGCTGTTTTTCATGTCCGCGGGTTGAAGCGACCCCAATTATGTGATATTTAGCACCGGGAATGCGAATTTTAGCAGGGAACCCTGCCAAAAAACATATATTTTAGCCCCAGAACATGATTCCCCGGTTGGGCTTGTTTTGGGCTAGTTTTGAGTAGCAATTGGGCGGATTTTGTTGTGAAAATCTGGCAACCCTGGAGCCGAGAGATGGAGAGGAGGAGCGCTGAAGTAAAACCCTGCCCTCTAGTCAATATTCCGTTTCACTTCGAAATACGTCACAGCACTGAAGAAAACTCACTTGCTACTTCCGGTTCACTGGGACTCACATTTGCAATATTATTATAGTAGATAAAATCCAGCATCAGCTTCTAAGAGTGCAAACTTAAGCTCAGGGTAATTTTTTGTTTAAATGTGAATTTACAGTATATGGAAATTGAATGGGCATCCAGTTATCATCTCAGAATGAAAAAGTTATTTTGCATTTTTAATAAAAGTTTTGTTTAAATGAGTCAAGAAGGAGGCTATATTCAGAACAGCTAGCATCCTGCAGAGAAGACATACACAGAATACTGCCTACTATTTATATTAATAAAATGTGTGAGTAAGAATGTGTAACAGACATAGGCAAGTCTTTAGCATTCTTGTTAGGACACCCGCCTCCCACGCCGGAGTCCCTGGTTCGAATCCCGCTCAGAGCGTGTTGAGTAGGACCAGTTACATGTGGTGCCGTGACCTGGATGAGAGTGAGTTTAGGGGGGTAAGTATAACTGTCGTAGGCCAGTAAGAGCTGTGCATGTAAACCTCACTCCCCTGATCGCAAGAGCCACGCTAGCGACTGATGCTAGAGGCTGCGGTCTTTAGCTTCCTTGTTAGCACACCAGCCTCCCAAGCTGGAGACCCCAGTTTGAATCCCGCTCGGAGTGGGTCGAGTAGGACCGATTACAAATGCATTATGCAACATTAGACATTTAAAATAGTATTATGCTAAATTGTTGTCACGTGACTTCATTGCATGCACATTTAATTAAGAAAGTGCCATCCAGTTAACTGGCAGTTTGATCAATTAATGAATGAAAAGGGCAATGTTAGGAATGGTTTATTAGCTTCCTGAATACTGTGCAGCATTCATGGTTTACTATAATTGAAATAATAATAATAATAAACCTGTTGTGGTGAAGAAGGAGCTGAGCTGTAAGGCGAAGCTCTCGATTTACCGGTCAATCTACGTTCCTACTCTCACCTATGGTCATGAGCTGTGGGTCATGACCGAAAGGACAAGATCCCGGATACAGGCGGCGAAATGAGCTTTCTCTGCACAGGGTTGCTCCCTTAGAGATAGGCTGAGAAGCTCAGTTACTCGGGAGGAGCTCAGAGTCAAGCCGTTGCTCCTCCACATCGAGAGGAGCCAGTTGAGGTGGCTCGGGCATCTATTTCGGAACGCCTTCCCGGGAGGTGTTTCGGCATGTCCCACCGGGAGGAGGCCCCGGGGAAGACCTAGGACACGCTGGAGGGATTATGTCTCCCGGCTGGCCTGGGAATGACTCGGGGTTCCCCCGGAAGAGCTGGAGGAAGTGGCTAGGGAGAGGGAAGTCTGGGCGTCTCTGCTTAGACTGTTGCCCCCGCGACCCGGCCCCGGATAAGCGGAAGATAATGGATGGATGGATGGATGGATGGATGGATAATAATTGAAACAGTATGAATAAACTTTTTACAATTTTTTAGCATGCAACATTTGTCACATAACCTCATTACCACATCAAATTTAGAATTTGGGATCCAATTTGGTATAAACATCAATGTAAACTTTGGGTTCGTTCATCACCATGAAAATGGATGGTCACATTGAGTGAATTGTGGGATAGAGAGAGATATTTGATGCATTGCCTCTAAATTGGCATTCTTTGCCTACTATACTAATATGTGAAATATTGGTTAACAATGGTAGTTGTTTGGCCAGAGCATTCGATCCCAAAAGCACGCAGCTGAGCTGAAAATGTGACTGAACATTTTGGAACAGCAGAAAAATGTACGCAAAGATGCCAACTGATTGGCTAATGGTATGTTTCCTTAAAAATATAAATTATATGAAAGCTCTCATTATTAAAACTCATTGCTCCATGCTAGTGTATGAGCTGTGACGTTTTTCTCAATATATCAAGAAGTATCAACATTTATCATCGACATATATTGACAATATTGATGCCCAAACCTTTTGTTGTTGTTTTTTGCCACAAAAATAACAGCAAACGTCATTTTTAGAAGCGCCAGAGGCGGGTAGTACTTTACGCTAACTTAAAATTTTTTGGGTAACTTGTACGTTTAGAGTATATTTAAAGATGGGTACTTTTACTCAAGTACATTTCTTGTGAAAAAACTGTACTTTTACTTTGTTACATTCGGTGGCGTTCCTCCGCTACTGTCAAATGGTAATTTGTTTAATAAGTTAATATGATTTGTTCGCAAGTCTCGCGAAACGTTGGAGAGGCTGCTTCGCGAGAGGTGGCTACACATCGCCCACTTATAATAGCGTGCGTTTAGTCGGAAGATGATGGCCGAAGCAGAGGAAGATGTGTGTGAGGCAGATCACGTGGAGGTCTAGAGTCGGTCACTCTCGACGCCACGTCGTGGAATAGGAATCCTCAAGCCAATCTCAGTCTGTGCTTCAGCATCAAGGAGGCGTCCTTCTGAAAGAGCTTACACAGATAGAGCTTGCGTCTTTTTCAAGATGACATTCTATCTGTGTGTTTCTGGATGCGGTGGTTTCCTGTCACCGAGGATGGTCATCAGCGCTGTATCTCGTGTTTGGGCGTTCAGCACGCTGAGGCAGCGCTGGTGGATGAATCATGTTCTCACCTGCGGGAACATGACCATCTCGGAGTTGCGATCGCGGCTCTGTCTCGCAAGGGGCGGAGCCTCTGTGCCTCTGCCGCGATCTAACTCTCCTCAGAGAGTTACTTCAGGCAGTAGCCCGGCTGATTTGAGGGTTACGGTGAGCGCGTTTCCCCAGGGAACCAACCCCGGGAACCCTCATCCCTCTCGCACTCCGCAGCCAGTAGAGCTGCCATTGGAACGCATGGTGGGCCGTCACGAGATGTGCACCATCCGTATCCTTTGGGGCTCCCCCTTGAGGACCAGATGTCCATCGCTGCATCGGAGGGAGGTCAGAACTCTCTGGAGAGGATGTGTCGGCGCAGAGGGCTCCTCCGGTAGACCCGCTGTGCCCGATACTGATCCGGAGATGATGGTTATGCTTGCCGGGCCGCCGAGAGAGTCGGGCTCGTGTGGAACCCTCCACCGTGTCCCGAACCCTCAAGGCTGGATGATTGGTTTCTCGGGGTGGCCTGTGCTGGTTCTCAGCGCCCCACCCGGAGGTGCACGAGGAGCTCAAGAGGTCGTGGGCGGCACCTTTACTGCCCGAAACCGGCCTAGTGGATCCTCCTCCTCACCACCCTCGATGGCGGACCTGCAAAGGGATACACACAGGTTCCCCGTGGAACGGGCCGTTGCTATGCAACTGTGCCCTAACTCCACTTCCAGGTACCAGAACCCGTGTCTTCCCTCCGGGGCCTGTAGGTACTCATCCGATCTGATCGGGAAGGCCTACCTGGCTTGCTTGTGGAGAGGCAGGCTCCGCTTTACACGCCACGGCGTTGTTGCAGGTCCATCAGGCCCCGGCTCTGAAGACCTTGCACGAGGGTGGTCACGATCCCGCAGTTCTCCAGGAACGGAGAACCGCCCAGCGGACCTCGCGCTTTGTGCGGCGAAGGTTACTGGCGCGGGCCGTGGGTCGTCGCGATGTCCACTATGGTGGTCCAGGAACCCCACCTCTGGCTGTGTCTGGCGGACATGAGGGAGACCGACAAGCTCAAGGCCAAGGGCAAGCTGCCACGAGACGGGCGACCCGGAGGTGAAGAGGACTGCTCTTCTGGAGATGGTGACCACACCGCTCCATCCCCCGGTGGAGGGCCGGGAGGAGAATCTTGTGTTCCATTTTGTTTCTGTTCCGCCACTGGGCTCAGCCCCAGCGGTACCCAAATTCTCAACACAAGAGCAGTTCCTTCCATCTCCGGGTCTGCAGGGGCTCGGAGAGTTGTGGCGGTCAAGCGCCGGACCACACTCATCCTCCCTCTCTTCGCCAGTGGGCAGCAGTGGACAACCCCTCATGTTCCTGCTGCCCACCTGTGGAAGCCTCAGGTAAGTGTTGCACGGCACTCTCACCTCGCTGCGGGCCGCCTCCACGAGACAGCCGCCCCAGTCCGGTACCTGCATTCCACCTCGCTGCCCCACGGTGGGTACGCCGGTGGTCCCTATGGTCCTGCTTGCACGGTCCCTGGGAGCCTGGCTAGTGCTCCTCGGTCCGTCTCGCTGGCTCATTCGGACCATCAGGCTCGGCTCACGCGATTCAGTTCGCCTGGCGCTCCCCAGGATCAGGGGCGTCCGCTCCACTTCCGTGAATGCTGCAGATGCCCATGTCCTGCGTGGGAGATCGCTGTCCTGCTGGCAAAGGGCCGCGATAGAGCCGGTCCCTCCAGCCGATATGAAGACCGGCCTCTACAGCCCGTACTTCATTGTACCCAAAAACCGGTGGGTTACGGCCAATCTTGGACCTGCGAGTCCTGAATCGGAGCCTCCACAAGCTACCCGTTCAAGGCGCTCACGCAGAAGCACATTTTTGAATGCATCCGTCCCCAAGATTGGTTTGCAGCGGTCGACTTGAGCGGTCCTTCTCCGACACAGGCCATTCCTGCGATTTGCGTTCGAGGGTCGAGCATATCAGTACAAAGTCCTGCCCTTCGGGCTGGCCCTGTCCCCATGTCTTTCACGAAAGTCACGGAGGGGGCCCTCGTGCCCATGAGAGGCAGGCGTTCATCCTCAACTATCTTGGTGACTGGCTCATTCTAGCACAGTCCAGGGATTAGTTGTGCGAACACAGGGACCTGGTGCTCAGACACCTCAGCCAGTTGGGTCTTCGGGTCAACTGGGAAAAGAGCAAACTTCGCCCGGGCAGAGGATCTCTTTTCTCGGTATGGAGTTGATTCGGTCGAGCAGGCAGCGTGCCTCACAGAGGAGCATGTCCAGTCGATGCTGAACTGCCTGAACACGTTTCAGGGCAGGATGGCTGTTCCACTGAAACAGTTTCAGAGGCTCCGGGGCATATGGCAGCCGCGGCGGCAATGCGCCCGCCGGCCTGCTTCATATGAGACCGCTTCAGCATTGGCTACACAGCCAAGTCCTGAGATGGCGTGGCAACGCGGCACTCTCCGGGTGAGCATCACACCGACCTGTCGCCAGTCCTTCAGTCCGTGGTCAGACCCGCCCGTTCCTTCGGGCTGGAGTGCCCCTGGAACAGGTGTCCAGGCATGCTGTGGTTTTCACGGATGCCTCCGCCATGGGCTGGGAGCCACATACAACGGGCATGCAGTATCAGGGGTTTGAACGGGCCCGCACCTGCATCAATTGCACATCAATTGCCTCGAGTTGCTAGCAGTACATCTTGCTCGAGCCGCCTCAAAGGGCGGTTCTACGGGGGCAAAGATGTACTGGTTCCGCACGACAACACTGCGGCCGTTGCGTATATCAACCCGACAAGGTGGTCTAGAGTTCGGGCCGGGTAATACCCACGTGGTACTAAGGCCCCGGCCTGGCTATGTGCCCAAGGTTCCTACCACTCCTTCAGGGACCAGGTGGTGAACCTGCAAGCGCTGCCCCCGGAGGAGGCAGACCCAGCCCTAGCTTTGCTCTGTCCCGTCCGTGCTCTGCGGATCTATGTGGATAGAACTCAAAGCTTCAGGACCTCAGATCAGCTCTTTGTCTGTCACGGAGGCCAGCAGAAGGAAGGCTGTCTCAAGCAGAGGATGGCCCACTGGATAGTGGATGCCATCACCTTGGCTTACCAAGCACAAGGTGTGCCCTGTCCGCTCAGGGTGCGAGCACACTCTACTAGAAGTGTTGCATCCTCCTGGGCGCTGGCACGTGGCGCCTCGCTGTCAGACATCTGTAGAGCTGCGGGCTGGGCGACACCCAACACGTTCGCTAGATTCTATAGCTACATGTAGAGCCGGTCTCCTCCTGTGTTCTCACCTCAAGCGGGTAGAAGCACTGAGAGGCCCGGCTCTTGTCGGCTTGCTGCGCTCGGCGCTCTTATTCTCAGAAGCGAACTCTGTGAGTCCTCCATCACCCTCGGTGCCGGACGCCGCGGGCGTCGGGCATCAGGCCTGCCACTGAATCCTTGAGAACCGGTAATGGGCTGGGGTTTATATGAGTGACCCTACGGGGATCATATATTTTCTTCCACGGTCGCTCCTACGGGAAGCCCGTGTCTTTCCCTGGGGAGAGCCTTCCCGTCACCGGGACTGGGCCCCTCCTCCCTTGCGAGCTACGGCTCAGCATTGTACTCCACATAACTCCTCCGAGTGCGATGTGGGCTCCTTGAGCGCCCCTTTCTAGGGCACGCTTTCAGTGTCATCCAATAATCACTGAACAGGGTCATGCGGAACAGCAGTGATGGACTTCCTGGTGTGAGCCCGTCTCATCAGGTAAGAGAGCTCAGGCAGCTCACACACTGGGCACTGGAGGGGGCAGAGGCCATGGCACTTTGGTAGGGATTCCTATTCGCCGGTACTCCGGCGTGGCGTCGAGAGTGACCGACTGAATGGGAGCGTCTCGGTTATGTATGTAACCCTCGTTCCCTGAAGGAGGGCAGAGCGCCACGTCCCGTCGCCATGTCCTCTGTACCCTGCTGGGGTGCCTGCCTACCTACTTTCGGCTCCTCAGCAAAGGCTAATTTGATGCAATCACCTGTGTCTCATTTATACCCGCACAGCGTGGCATGAGCACCTGGTGCAATCATTGCATGCCAATGTGCATTGGCTCGTTTTAGTTACACTCGAAGTAGATTGGCTCGCGAGCGAGATTCCTATTCGCCGGTACTCCGACATGGCGTCTCCATTCCCTCCTTCAGGGAACGAGGGTTACATACGTAACCAAGGCGTTTCCACCAAGATCTCAAAAAGAATAGTTTCATAATGCGATGCATACTGTGTGCACCAGAACTGACATCTCAGCAAACAAGAATTCCAGCTACAAACCTGAAAAAATGTTTAGAGGTAAGTGTCACAATGATGCCTATATTTGAACACTATTAATGGTAATTTGGTAACTATGGGCACTTTTCCCTTATTGTAATACTATTTCACACACTGTCCGAGTGTTTTCCTCATATGCGCCCTTGTGCAAGCAACGATAAATCGTTTGAATCATCCAAACAACACAGGTCCACGAACAAACGTTCACGAAAAACAAAACAAATTGAATAGCCTAATGTGACGTCTTGCATTTATACACAAATCAGGACAGACATCTGAAGTGTAGAAAATACATACAAATAAAAAAATATTTTATTTAATAAAAAAGTACCTAAAGAATGCATTTACTTATAAGAATATAAGAACAAAGTATGTTTTAAAAAGAGCTCTGGTTAGCTCAGCACACCATTCATTTACACTGCTTAACCATTAATCACACACACACACACACGTTTGTTTTTGTGAATTGTGGGGACGTTCCACAGGCGTAATGGTTTTTATACCGCACAAACCGTATTTTCTATCCCCTACACACTACCCTGCCCCTAAACCTACCCATCACAGGAAACTGCACATTTTTACTTTCTCCCAAAACTCATTCTGTATGATTTAGAAGCCTTTTGAAAAATGGGGACATGGGTAATGTCCTCATAAGGCACCCTCTCCTTGTAATACCTATGTCATTATACACATTTGTCCTGAAATGTCACAAAAAAACACACACACACACACACACACACACACACACACACACACACACACACACACACACACATATATATATATATGGAGAGGTCAAGAGGTGGAGGTGTGTTGAGAGGTGTGCTGAAAGCTCTCCAAGTAGTCTGAAATTCAGGGTTTTTTCATAGAATACTTTCTTACTCTTACTCAAGTAACTATTATGAGTGTTACTTTTACTTGAGTAAATATTTCCATAAGTACAGATTTTGGCTACTCTACCCACCTCTGAGAATTAGCTGATCCTTGATCAAACATCTAATATAGCAAATGTAATTTTTTAATTTTTTAATTTTTTTCGTCAGATGCAATAAGCTGCTACTGTTAGAAGGTCGTCAATAAAGAAGGTCGTCTTTTTTTTTTTTTTTTTTGGTCAGATGGCCTATATTTGTGGCATTGACCAGAAAAGTTGAACTGTTGACCAGAAAAACAAAAAAACAATGCCTGCTCATTCTGAACATGGACATGGCCCATGTTTGCATTTTTACCCACTAGTGCTGCAAGAATTACATATTTTCTAGGCCAAACCCAAAAAATGGTTGAAAAAAAGATGGTCTGGAAAATAAAAAGGTCTGTGGTAAAAACAAGCTCAAGATATTTTCATGTTTATTCTACAACATAAAATCCATCAGTAATACCCTCTTTTTTAAAGCTTTTACTTGTCTTGCAAAAAGCAGTTGCTAACAAGTGGCTAAATGAGACTACAGCTTTCATAGCCTCAGTGTGTTTATAATCACACTCTTGCAAACTATTCTAACTCAAACTTTCAGGGAAAAGTTTTTTTTTTTTTTTTTTTTTTTTTAGTTGAAGCTTACTGATAGCCACATTGAAGTCATGTGACAGTGATGTACTTGTTTATAACCCACGTTTAGCTTTTTTTTACTTAGGCTTCAAAATGATAAATGAAGATTATCATGATGAACAAAACGTATAAGAATCATAAACTGGTCACAGAGCTTATTTTCTGCAATAATCCAAAAGCCAATGGAAACAAATCCTATTGGGTTTTAATGGAGGGAACAATCTAATAAGTAAACAACTTATTAAACGGCATTAGCTTTAGATCACCGAAGTTTCAGATATGTCCATAAGTTTGTGTGATCCATCATGTGATCTCAACATGTGGACACTCCCTATGTTTTATTGGCCACTGATAAGACTGAGACCATTGACATAGACAAAACAAACTTCAGATTTAATCCACAAGAAAGTTAGAGAATCATGTTTAGTGCAGTTCTTGACCACACTGTGCTTGATGTTGACAGACCGTAATCAAATAACTGCTGTCTCTGGCTACGCTGGTGGAGATGTCCTGGTAAACCCTACATTATGGGGACAAAATGTCCCCACAAAGATGGCAATATCCAAAATCCTTGTCCGTGTGGGTCCCCATGAGGAAAACAGCTTATAAATCATTCTAAGCAATGTTTTTTGAAAATGTAAAAATGCAGAATGTTTTCTGTGATGGGTAGGTTTAGGGGTAGGGTTAGTGTAAGGGCATAGAATATACACTCACCTAAAGGATTATTAGGAACACCATACTAATACTGTGTTTGACCCCCCTTCGGCCTTCAGAACTGCCTTAATTCTACGTGGCATTGATTCAAGGTGCTGAAAGCATTCTTTAGAAATGTTGGCCCATACTGCATCTTGCAGTTGATGGAGATTTGTGGGATGCACATCCAGGGCACGAATCTCCCCGTTCCACCACATCCCAAAGATGCTCTATTGGGTTGAGATCTGGTGACTGTGGGGCCATTTAGTACAGTGAACTCATTGTCATGTTCAAGAAACCAATTTGAAATGATTCGAGCTTTGTGACATGGTGCATTATCCTGCTGGAAGTAGCCATCAGAGAATGGGTACATGGTGGTCATAAAGGGATGGACATGGTCAGAAACAATGCTCTGGTAGGCCGTGGCATTTAAACGATGCCCAATTGGCACTAAGGGGCCTAAAGTGTGCCAAGAAAACATCCCCACACCATTACACCACCACCACCACCAGCCTGCACAGTGGTAACAAGGCATGATGGATCCATGTTCTCATTCTGTTTATGCCAAATTCTGACTCTACCATCTGAATGTCTCAACAGAAATCGAGACTCATCAGACCAGGCAACATTTTTCCAGTCTTCAACTGTCCAATTTTGGTGAGCTTGTGCAAATTGTAGCCTCTTTTTCCTATTTGTAGTGGAGATGAGTGGTACGGGTGGGGTCTTCTGCTGTTGTAGCCCATCCGCCTCAAGGTTGTTCGTGTTGTGGCTTTCACAAAAATGCATACCTCGGTTGCACGAGGTTATTTCAGTCAAAAGTTGCTCTTCTATCATTTGAATCAGTCGGCCCATTATCCTCTGACCTCTTCTATCATCTTGAATCAGTCAATTGCCCATTATCAAATGGTTATCCAAAATCCTTGAGCCGATTGTGGGTCTCCCATGAGGAAAACAGCCACGCTCAAAATTGCTTAAATCATTCTAAGCAATGTTTTTGAAAATGTAAAAATGCAGAATGTTTTCTGTGATGGGTAGGTTTAGGGGTAGGGTTAGTGTAAGGGCATAGAATATACAGTTTATACAGTATAAAAACCATTATGTCTGTGGAAAGTCCCCATAAAACATGGAAACACAACGTGTGTGTGTGTTAGAGAGAGAGAAAGAGAGAGAGGCAATGTATTGTCAGTGTACATCTGAGTGTGTTTGTGTGTCAACCATCTGAGGGGAAGGCAGCCGGCAGATGTTGAAATGGGAAAACTGTAATTCAATCTGCAGATCAGCTTTTGTCGATTCTCAGGGGTGGATCTGATCGCAAACCTGATGAAACCCTTGAGCCCACTCACCATAACACTTTCGCTCTCAGATCACTCATCACTAACGCACATTCTCACACACTTCATTCATCGCTAATACACTCTCTCTCTCACACACACGCGCACACACACCTGCTCATTGCTAGCACACAAATATACACACTCTCAGATAGCCCACTGCTACTACACACATACTCTCCTACCACTTAACACCAGCAGACAAACATACACTCAGATCGGTCGTCGCTAAACCCTCAGATTTCACATTACTAATATACATACTCTTGTTAGTGACGCTGGTTCACACGCTATTAAACATTTCTTTTGCCCTGGAACTACATGAGAAAAAAGTTAAACGACGCACTATAGGCCTACACTATGCACTTATGCACTATGTACTCAACCGTGTAGTGTATGAATTTTATAAGGTTATTTTATAATTCAACATTGGAGTCTGACAGCCCCTATCCCTCACATTTTGTATGTTAATTTAAGTGCATCATCCTAGCATTTAAAGTGCACTTTTACTTCTTTTTTGGATTTTTCAGCGTGAACACTATACAACAAAACGACATAGAATAGTGCATAGGTACGCAAATGGTAGGATGCACCTACTTCCTAATGTTATATGTAAGCAGTAAGGTACTCGAGGCTTTGCTGTGCTAAGTCACAGCTGAACGGTGTTGTTAGGCACAACGCAAAGCGGAATGCCTGCAACCCCTTCAGCCGTGACTTATTCACGATACAGCACTAGCCTTGAGTTGCTTTTATAAAACTGTTACCACACAATACAAATATTAAAGCCAAAATATATGTATCAATGCATCTTTCATGAAGTAAAATCACTAAAAGCCTTCCTTCCACTGGAAAAATTATTATTGTGGGGGTTATTATTATACATTATTATGCCATTATATGGCGCCAAAGACTGTCTTTATGAGTGAGTTAGCGAAGACTTTTATATTGAAAGAATTGAAACTTGTTGTGAACACGGAGCAAAACGCAACTGACAAATGCTTTGACTAGCGCTGTCAGTGTCAGGCACGGGAAAACCCCTTAACTGTTAAAAGAACAAGATATCGCAGCAGACATTGAAACTGATGTTTTATTATGAACATAGGACTGACCTAAAGGAAAATGTTGAATCTAAAGGTAATACTCTCGCTCACGAGATCTCTCTCACACAATACTCTAAATAATACAGTAACTTAATGGACAATGTCAATGAGAACAATTATGTTTACGTTGCTAAGAGTGGTTGCTAAAGGTGTTGTGTAGCAATACACAGAACTGTTGGGTGAATAAAACACAGCTATTGACCAATCAGAATCAAGGACTGGAACTAACCATTTTATAAGATAAATATATATATACATTTTACTAGCCTGAAGACTACTACCCAAAAGTCTAACTCCAAACAAATAGCGCCATTCATGCAAGGATAATATATGATATCCAACATAATGCCAAGATACACTAACATTCAAAATAAATTGATACTTTAATTCAGCAAGTACATGCATTAAACTGATCAAAAGTGACAGTAAAGACAATGTTACAAATGATTTTGAGCTTTTTTGAGCTTTCTATTCATAAATGAATCCTGAAAAATATGTATTATTGTTACACTTTACACTGCAGATTTAGTCTGTGATAGTCACTCTCTAAGAAATGTACAGTGGCATCTTTAAACAGACGTTTAATCAAATTCAGCAAAAGAACATCTGATTCAATTTGTTGAATTTGTTGTTAGGTGCTCCACCTAAATCATCACAATATGATATTCAAATATTCAAATATTCTTCAAATATGCAATAAAGGCCAAATGAAGTTTGGGTGCATAAACACTGCAAACATCAATACATTCCATTGGCAAAATAACCAAAATATTACAGCGCACTAAAAAAAAAAAAAAAAAAAAAAAAAAAAAAAAAAAAAAAAAAAAAAAACAGGCATTAGTTAAACATTCAGGTTAACACTTGGTTCTTCAATTGTTCTTTAGAGTAGATTTTAGACTCGTAAATCAAGAATCACCGTTATACTTGTTGAGAAATTGCTAGGTGGTTTCTAGGGTGTTCTGGGTAAAAGCAACACTTGCTTTCACACACTAAAACACTATCTTTGGAGCTTAAAAATTTTCTTTTATGGCACCAGATTGTAAAACCCTTTTGTAACCTTTATATTTAATAGTGTAAAGTACAGCTGAACTCTCCATCTGCAGTTGGGGGTGGTCTAGCTGGCATAAATGAGGGTCAGACTAGGCCATAGTGTCTGTTAGAGCAGTAGGGTGAAGACAGTCTTTGTGACTGTTGCATTCACTCTCTTTGTAGGGAGAGGAAGTCCTGCAGCTATCACTCTCTTCGCCTGCTTTCTCTTACTGCGCAACACACCCACCGCCACAGGCAACAAGATGGATAATTAGGCCAGAAAGTAGATGGAAGGATAGATTTGATGCTCTCTGGGTTTCAGGGTTCCAATAAACGCCTATAGGAAAGATTTATTTCTTTCCTTTAGTTCAGTCGTTCACATCGCAGTTGAATGTGGCTCAGATGTTCCCTCATGTTTACCACATATTTGGGTTGGAACATCAAAAGTTGCTTTGAATTCTTAATTTCAAACTTCCATACATGGAATTAAATTCATACGAGAAATTTCAGAAGTAATGTCAGAATTTATATAATTTTTAAGTCAACCAAACTCAATATAATATGATATATTAATAAGATATATATTGTATATGATATATAATGATATATTTAAGTCAGTGTTCATACTGGTAATTCTCATATTATATGCTCTTATAAATTTCATATAAATACATATTCCATATATATATATATATATATATATATATTTTTTTTTTTTTTTTCTTCTTGTAGAATTTAAAATTTCAAAGAATTTCTCAATGTTTTAATTAATAAAAAGAGTGTAAATAATAGGCTAGCACAGTAAAAACATGGTAACATTCAAAACGTCTACAAATTTGCACATTCACTCACTCAAAAGTTACTGATCCGATTCAATATGGTTTTAGTTGAAAAATATGAAGTTATGACTGTTTTATAAGCTTACGCTCCACCGGGTCCAAACGGACCCAAGAACACAACAGGTGTATACAACAGGTGTTTTTAATGCATTACAAGGGTTAAGACTGATGCCCCTTAGTTTATAGTACATTTATTGTACATTTTATTGGGACATTTATGAAATTAGGTTAAGGGTCAGTTTAAGAGCATCTCATATTGGTCATATTTGAATGATATAAATATATATACACATTACATACACGCACATATTTCTTAAATATATACACATGTATGTGTGTGTACATTCAAATATACATAATTATACACAGTACACACATTATGTATACACAAACTTTTATTTTGGATGCGATTAATCGTGATTAATCGTTTGACAGCACTAATATTTCTTTTTAAAAATACATTGAGAACTTTTGCTTTGTGAAGTGAACGTAACCTAAAAAGACTGTTGATCATTTTGATTAATATTAAAGCCTATATAAAAGATAATAAACAAAGGAAAGTGCAAACAACTCACCAGTATTGAGGTCATCACAGCAGACTTCTATTGAGTCAGAGGAGCAGTCGCTGAAGTCATCCAGAGATATGTCTTCTTGAATCTGCAGCCTTTATACAACAAAATGAAAAGAATAAGACAATTAGACCCAGTGCCTTTCCAAGAGCCTCATAATCAAAAACTAACTTTGCTCCTTGGAAATGTGCAAATATGCAGGCTTTACTTTACTAAAAGTCAGCCTAGAAGTTCAGACATAGCATAATTGGTATTTTTCACTGACTGTTAACCTGAAAATAATCAATGTTCAGTGCTATTTTCAGTAAACAGTAGTTTTGTCACTGTAACGGCTTGTCTATATTCAGTTACTCTAACATGGCAGCCACCCTGATGCAGTGTATCCCGTGCCCACCGGGTGTCCACTGCACTGAGTCATTAGAGCAGATAATTCGGAGAGTGTTCATGCTGGCAGGAGAAGCTTTTTAAGCATCTACTATGCCCCAGAATTCCCAGCAGGCATGCAGAGGGCAAGAGCGACACCGTCTCTGAGAGCAGGACAGAAACTTAAACCGCTTGACTGATTCAGCGCTGGAAAGAATACGAGTGGAAAAGGAGGCTAATCTGTCAGCGTAAGAGATGGACTGTCATATTAGTCAAAACTGGATGAAAAAGGAAGAAAAAGAGTGAAAGAGACAAAAGAGAGAGAAAGTGAGCTGGGCACAGACAGACGTGAAGAACAGCTAGAGGGAAGACAAATTATGCAGCAGCAGAACTGAACTGTTAGACAAATAACAAACCATGTAATGCAGTACATGTATAACAGTTAAAACAAGACAATTTGGCAAACAAATCTCGAAAATTTAAACGCTGATAAAAATAAGACAAAGTTACTTCAATTTCTTGCACATATTTATATATACACCGATCCGGCATAACATTATGAAAGGTGAAGTGAATAACACTGATCTCTCTTCATCACGGCACCTGTTAGTGGGTGGGATATATTAGACAGCAAGTGAACATTTTGTCCTCAAAGTTGATGTGCTAGAAACAGGAAAAATGGGCAAGCGTAAGGATTTGAGCGAGTTTGCCAAGGGCCAAATTGTGATGACTAGACAACTGGGTCAGAGCATCTCCAAAACTGCAGTTCTTGTGGGGTGTTCCCGGTCTGCAGTGGTCAGTGTCTATCAAAAGTGCTCCAAGGAAGGAACAGTGGTGAACCAGAGACAGGGTCATGGGCGGCCAAGGCTCATTGATGCACATGGGGAGCGAAGGCTGGCCCGTGTGGTCCGATCAAACAGACGAGCTACTGTAGCTCAGATTGCTCAAGAAGTTAATGCTGGTTCTGATAGAAAGGTGTCAGAATACACAGAGCATCACAGTTTGTTGAGTATGGGGCTACAGAGCCGCAGATCAGTCAGGGTGCCCATGCTGACCCCTGTCCACCGCTGAAAGCACCAACAGTGGACACGTGAGTATCAGAACTGGACCACGGAACAATGGAAGAAGGTGGCCTGGTCTGATGAATCACGTTTTCTTTTACATCACGTGGATGGCCGGGTGAGTGTATGTCGCTTACCTGGGGAACACATGGCACCAGGATGCACTATGGGAAGAAGGCAAGCCGGCGGAGGCAGTGTGATGCTTTGGGCAATGTTCTGCTGGGAAACCTTGGGTCCTGCCATCCATGTGGATGTTACTTTGACACGTATCTCCTACTTAAGCATTGTTGCAGACCATGTACACCCTTTCATGGAAACGGTATTCCCTGGTGGCTGTGGCTCTTTCAGCGGGATAATGCTCCCTGCCACAAAGCAAAAATTGTTCAGGAGCACAACGACGAGTTTGAGGTGTTGACTTGGCCTCCAAATTTCCCAGATCTAAATCCAATCGAGCATCTGTGTGATGTGCTGAACAAACAAGTCCGATCCATGGAGGCACCACCTCGAAACTTACAGGACTTAAAGGATCTGCTGCTAACATCTTGGTGCCAGATACCATAGCACACCTTCAGGGGTCTAATGGAGTCCATGCCTTGATGGGTCAGGGCTCTTTTGGCAACAAAAGAAGGACCAACACAATATTAGGAATAATGCTCATAATGTTATGCCTGATCGGTGTATATGGATATAGTACATTTTCATTTAAGTTTTTGCAAGATTAGGAATTTCCAAGGTTCATCGTAAAAATAAAAATAAATAATAATAATAATTTACTTGACCTATTGCTTCAAATAATCTTTCTTTTGGATGTTTCATACTTGTGTTATCTCCCATTAAAGGGATAGTTCACCTAAATCTGAAAATTCTGTAATCATTTGCTCACCCTCAAGTTGTTCCAAACCTGTTTGAGTTTCTTTCTTCTGGTGAACTCAAAAGAAGATATTTTGAAGAATGTGGGTAACTAAACAGTTGATGGACCTCATTGACTGTTTAGTTACTGACGTTCTTCAAAATATCCTCTTTTGAGTTCAGCAGAAGAAAGAAACTCAAACAGGTTTGGAACAACTTGAGGGTGAGCAAATGATTACAGAATTTAAATGTATGGCTGAACTATCCCTTTAATGTAATCCTGGTTTATCTTGAGTGATCTTAAACTATCTATCCCGAGTAAAATAATACTGAGGAGTCGGGTTTCGAGATTTTAGTCTGTACATTTGTAAACCCTGGGGTTTGCCCTTATTTGCATATTTACATTAACAATATTCCATGTCTTAAATGTAAATGGTTTAATAACTGTCCATCATGCATAGATGATGGCTCGTACTCCAGTTCATACGAGCAGGACTTCTTAGCCCAAAAGTGCACTCTCAGTAACATTTTTTAAAGATTTTACTTTTAGAGGTACAACAGCTTGTCACTTAGGCAGTACCCTCAAAGGAACCTTCAAAATGTACCCCTTTATAGTAGTATCTTAAGGTACATATTACTACTCTAAAGGTACTAATATGCACAATTTAGGGATACAAAGTTTTCCCTTTAAGGGTACTGACCCAGTGACAACCTGTTGTATGGTCAACGTGATTTTACCAAGTACGACATATTCCTGGATCAACATGTTTCGTTGATCCTGGAACAACATTCCTGTCAAAAAACCTAACGCTATTCCTACCCCTAAACCTAACCCTACCCATAAGTTATCCCTAAATTCAGAGGGAAATGATGGTGAATAACACTGACGCAGAAGTACCTAATCCTGGTTGTAAGCCTAAACTTTACATTAACTGTAAACATATCCTTGAAATCTGATTGGTTGATTGGAATGTTGTTCCAGGATCAACAAGGATGTTTGTGTGAAGTAAACCTCCTTGCTGAAAAGACCAGCATTGCTAATCACTAGCATATGTTTTACACTTTGGTCTCAAGCATTAGGTGCTAATGTCCCAATCACATTTCATAACTAGCTTAACTAGCAAACTTAGTCAAAAAGCGTTACCAGAAATCCCATTATGAACAACTAGCTCCATGCTGGTGAAAAGCATATTCTGCACTATCCATAACAAACCAGCCTGGTCTTTTTTTGATTGTGGTCTAATCTGATCTTTCAATCATAGCAGTGCTACAATCCTTCAGTGTATTTATCATAACTTACCTGTATCTGAAAGGTGCCACTGCCGCCATATTGACCTTTGGTGTCTGTTTGGCTTTGAGCATTTCAACACTAGAAGCGTCCTGTTTAGGGACTGCATTAGCCTCGGGTGGTGATCTCTGTGGGACCTCTGGGCTGAGGTCATCTGGGGTGCACATCTCCTCATCTGAGAAGCTACTGGAGGCACTGTTCTGCAGGGACACTCTCTCTCTACGGACTTTGAGGAGACTTGTATCTACGTTAGTGGCTGCTGGACCAGGCCTTAAGTTTTTGTTACTAAATCTGAACGAAGGGATTCCCGTCCTGCTTTGACTGCTTCCAGAAGCAGCCCTCTCCTCGTGGCACTCAAGCTCTTCTGATATCAAGCTGTTACTGTTGTCCATTCGTCCTGTCTGAGAACAAAAGACCCCACTCTGGAAGATCTTATTGCCGTTGGAGCGAAGGTCAAGCAAACTCTCGGTCTTGGACCCATCCAGATTACCCCTTGAAATTGGGGACACTTTACGTCTAACTTGTGGACTGTTATGGGCTGATCTAGAGTCTTGGGTCTGAGTTTGAAGACTGGTGGAAGAACGTTGAATAGGTGGACTGCCTCTTAGAAGCAGATGCTGGTTTCTGAGGGTGGTGTCCCTCAGTACATCTTTGGAGGAGACCGCTGTAGGGCTGCTACTACATGGGCTTCTGTTGCTAACAGGGATGTGTGTGGACGGTCTTGGAAGGCCACTGCTGGTGCACTTGGGCTCAGGTTTCGGGGAGGGGATTCTGGTCCTGTGCAGAGGGATGCCGGAGCCCGGCTGGGCTCTTGGAAGACTCTTCACATTCACTCCCCCACTCATGATGGCACCAAGTCAGATGCTGAGGAAAAAGGAGGGGAAACAACACTATGAGGACCTGAATCAGTGTGTGTTGTTATCCTTTTTATTTAAAAAAAAAAAAAAAATTATATTAACCCTGAATTGCATGCACACACACATGCCCTTGTGTCATCTCCACATGGAAAACCCTCCATGATAAATTCAAGCTAAGTGATAACTTGGTGATTCTGGAAGATAAGGAGGATTCCACTGTATATGCAAAACATTAGTTAAACATTAGTTAAACATGATGAAAGCGTGCAAATTATTGGGCACAAACTGCCTTGGTAGACGACAAGACACTCTAAACAAGAGTGCCCTATTATCTAGTATTGGAATATAAATCTTTAAATGGGGATGTCTGACATATGAGTTTTCTGGATCCATATTGAAGTTACAATGATTTGATGTACCATTCCAAATAAACATCTGTACAACACACATATATCTTTCACTAAAGGGGTGAAAAATCTTTAAATTCCCTAATTTAACTGTTGAATTATGGTTAAAAAACAAGCTTTTATAGTTGTATAGACTATAGCTGGATTCCTCAACAGGAGGTTCACTCCTAGGGGCTCATGATGGAACTGCAGGAGTTTCTTGAGATCGTAACAGAAATACCAATGCTGAACTGAACGTGAAAGGCATTGCCCTGCACAGCTAAACAACCTTTTGTGGAAGGTCTGCACTCTACCACAGTCCACTTTAGAGTTCCATGCCTGTGCCTGTGTCATTTAGGGGCAGTTTACATCACAACAGCATTTTGGGGGGCTTGAAAGCGCAAACTTTGGAAATGGGTTTCTGAGGTGCCATTTACACGACAACTTAAACAACTTTCAACTACAAACAAAAAAAAATGTATGCATTTTGACTGTTCATTTACACGACAACAGCGTTTTGGGGGCCTGAAAACGCAAACTTTTGAAAATGGATTTCAAAGAGTACGTTTTTGAAAATGATACCGTTATCGTCTCTGTGAATGGAGTGAATTCACAAAAACATGAATTTGTGAAAACTGTGACGCCATGCGTATTATGTGTTCAGTCTATAGGTGAGTATTGTTTCTTAAAATTTTTTTTAAAAACATCGCCAGCTACTGGCCTGGTAGCTGTATACAACTTTTAATCGTTTCCACAGATCCGCAGAGGTGTCAAGTAACAAAGTACAAATACTTTGTTACCTGACTTAAGTAGAAATTTTGGGTATATATACTTTACTGGAGTAATTATTTTTCAGCCGACTTTTTACTTCTACTCCTTACATTTTCACGCAATTATCTGTACTTTCAACACCTTACGTTTTAAAAATAGCTTCGTTACTCCTATTTCATTTCAGCTTGTTTTCAGTCCGGCTTGTCATCGTTCAAAAAAAACAAAAAAAAACAAAACCTAGATAAATCGCGCCATCCGGATAGAGTGAATTTGATTGTGGTTGGATGAGTAGTATAAACATACCATTCCGACACCCTATTGGTTTGTACGCAATTAATGACACAAATCACACACCGTGTTGCCAGATTGGGACAAGCACGCACTTTCAGCCAATCAGCAACAGCAGGCAGACATGCTCACTCATGACTGACAGCCAGGTTTTTAGCACGATAACTCGTAGCTGTATTTTCAAGTGATCGCTATGCCAGTGGCATAAGCATACAGTAAGTTGTATCTGCAGTAAAGAGTGGTAGAGTGAACCAACTCTCAAACGTGGATTACACCTGTGACTCCAAGATTCTTTCTAAATGTAACCATGACTCCTGTCCATCGTCATATACACACTCAGGACATCTGCAACTAGCAACCCCGACAGCTGCTGAAAGAGGTTTAAATCAACAATTCATCAGTTTTGACTGGGCTAAGTGCGTTATGTTCTATGTACTTCACGAAAGACGTACTGTAGTTTCATCAGAGCAAAGCGCAACACAAAGGTAAGCTCATTGTTGTTATTTTTTGTTGGCGGGTTATTGTACAGTATCAATGAATGACACTTTTTGGCAGTGGTGTGTGCATTAATGTGTGTGAAATGCCTGTTAATTACATTGATTTTTCCGATCTCTTATATTGGGCACTTTTTGCACTTAAATTGGCTTCTTACTGTTGACAGTGAAAATGATGCATGTGTTTTTCTGAGGGATTGTCGTTTTGACAGTTTCCACCTGGACATAGTCATATTTGATTTTTTTATTTATTTTTTATCATCAACATTATGTTTTAAGGAGATAAAATGGTACTTATCAACCTTGATTGGTATGGCAATAAAATAATATCACGTTATTTTGGCAGGTAAAGTTTTGAGCGTTTTTTTCATGGACTGGATGGGTTTTGGTGAACTTTTGGGCTGGAAATCGTTGACCCAATCTGGCAACACTGATCACACATGTACATTTACATTCCAATACAGTTTATTGATAATATGCCTCTGAAGTTTGACTTTTTGCACCATTACAATACTTAAAGGCAACTAGTCATCATATCATCCGCTCCATGAAGCACACTAATGCTCAGTAGTACACATATATGGTTCTTTAATGTATTTGCATTGTATTAAAAGGCGTTCATTTTCAATGGGCATATATGCGGCTGAAACAGGTAGCCTAGTGCATCCCACATTTTTCAACATTAACAGTTCAATATAACATTATAATCATTATGGCCTTTTTTTTTTTTTTTGAGGAGGTGGGGTAGTGCACTATAGGCCCATGTGGTGCGGCCATTTTTTCCTTACATTAATTTTACTTTTATACTTTAAGTAGTTTTGAAACCAGTACTTTTACACTTTTACTTGAGTAAAAAGCTTGAGTTGATACTTCAACTTCTACATAAGTCTTTTTAAACCCTAGTATCTATACTTCTACCAGAGTAATGAATTTAAATACTTGTGACACCTCTGCAGATCCATTTTTTTAGTACATCATGGTCATGTAAACATACCCCAAGTGCAAGTTTCTAAAACGAGACCGGGCCCAAAAGCATTGTAAGCCAAGATGATCGTAGAGACAATTGGTGGCAACTGGTTAACTTAGGCTTACGGTGCTTTTGGGAAATGTAGCCCTGGACTTTAGGGGTCAATCGCGCTCAGACATGGTTCAGATCGCCTAGTGTCAGTACACCCCAAAGAAATAGGATTCATTTGATCTTGTATACAAAAATTAAATCATATAAATTATTAATATTATAACTTTTAACGAATGATTAGAGCATCACTGGAAATTTTGGAGGGTTTACAAATAAATAATTTAAATCATTGGGGCTCAGCTGACAAATTCTGGGAACCCTTGGCCTTCAAGAAAAAGAAATCTAGACCCTATTGAAGTTCGGAGAGACTAACTGTTCATGAACAGTACTCACAAATATAATGTAAATTCCCACCTGCTGTATTTAAACACAAATGACATGGGCTGTTTAACGAAATCTGAGAAAATCTCCTCAAGAGCTTCTCTAAACAAAATCCTGCCAAGGGGAAGGATTTGGCACGAGTGGTTAAGAGTCTTGTGAAAGAATACTGGAGAAAGGACAGTCGTTATTTGAAATACTTGCTTTAGAATCAAAACGTGTGATTATATCAATCTCATTTTGTTAAGCCAACGAAACTCTTCCCAAATACAGTAAAGCACCATCTGGTCACCAAAATAAATCTACTCGCAATAGCAATGGAGAGATTCACTGTGGTTCAGTCAAAGACCTTTAAACCCCTGCCAGTTCAGTTAGTCTGGCAGATATATCTTCCATTCAATGCCCAAATGTCCTAGAGAGGCTTTCATCCCAGCCCACAGACTGGTCAAGATGGCCCAAAACTGTTTACTAACAGTCCCATGGTAACTATTGACCTTCAAATGTACAGGCAAAACTCAATCCATCAAAATTGGGGCCCTGCAAACAACAGGCATAAATGCTCTCTGGCAAATCAGAATCCGAGTAAGTGTTACGATTCAGACCATGTGAGACCCCACGAGTACATGGTGGGATGCAAGCCGAGTCGCCTGTGGTCTGAATTCAAGCCACAAACCAACCTACCCTGAAAAGAGCACGTAATACAATAGCCCTGTTTAAAAGGGTTTGCACCCTTATTTTTTCAGCATATAAGACTTGGGAATGTTTAGTTTTCCCTGAGAGATCTGATCTGATCGGAATGTGACAGAACTAAACAACAAGAAAACAACTTCAGCTATACCGGGAGGCAGTAAAGATTTCTTATATTGATATCTTGATCTTTTCTCCACTTATTGACATTTTTCAGCTTTATCTACAAATTTATTTACCTAATATTTAGCCTCAAAACTATTTAAATCACATTTGTGACTGAAAAAAATGCTTAATTAGTTCAATAACTTTAGTTTAGCACTTTTTTCCAGGTCGATATCAGTGTTGTTATTGTGAACTAAAGTAACTATTGAGGATTATTTTAATGAATTGAAATAAAGCTGAAATAAAATATGAATATTAGGTGATTTTACAAACTATAAATGTTGATTTGGCAAATAACAGAAGTTGAAGTATCAAAATGACAAACTACAACAAATAAAAAATTAATTAAAGCTAAATACAAAAAACAAAAACAAAAAAAAAACATAAAATTAATAAAATGTCTCGGTTATGTATGTACCCCTCGTTTCCTGAAGGAGGGGACGGAGACGTCACGTCGACGTCACCGACGAATTTGGATCCCAAATATATCGGTGACGTCGACGTAACGTTGAACGTGACCGAATGAAAGGGAACTTAAATGAAAAAGAAAACTAATTCAAAAGCTAGCTCAAAATATTAATAAATTGTATAATTGTATAAATAATACTAAAATAGCACAGGTCTGTATTATAGTAAAATTAATATTAAATGTTTTTTTTGTTTGTTTGTTTGTATTAGGTTGTTATTATTGTTGTAAGTAAAAACAACCTAGTTCAAAACTATTCTGTCCTACAAATTAAAAGTGTGTATATATATATATATATATATATATATATATATATATATATATATATATATATATATATATATATTAGTAAAATAAAATAAAAATAGAAATGTGAGCAGACAGAAACAAACACAATAATTTAACATGAACTCTAATAAGTCAGCATTATGTCCAATATTAAGTAAATTTGACAAGACAAGCCTGACTTACAAAAACAAATATTAGAGAAACATATAATCTTAGCCTAATGAATAATGTGTTTTTACTAACAAATCACATTTTAAAAATCACCTAAACAGCTGCACAGAAGCAATTTCATAAATTGTCATTTTTACCTGAGCATTGACTGTGGCCTACAGCAAACAAACCCAATGTTCCTCAATGTGTCATGAGCTTGTGCTCGAGTAAAGAGAGGCGAACAGAGAGCAGAGGAGACGGTGTGTCTACCATGTGAGTTCTACAGTCACATGATGCACAAAACTCAGAACAAGAAGTTAGTTTCTGACGATTAAAGCATTAACGGCCTTTAAAGCAGTCACTGGTTTCAATAGTGTTTTGTAACCAAGAGTGTCTAGAAAACCCACCATAGAAAAAAAAATCACCATGGTTTTAGTTATGCCACAATTATTATAACTACAATCATTATAAGTGAGATGTTATTAAAAATGTGTAAGAATTTATTTTAGAATATTTCTATCATTTAGTTAAAACAGTTTTAATAATAATGACAGAACATTATTATTATTATTATTATTATTATTATTACGTGTGCATTTATAATATTGTGCAAGTTATAAAACTAGACTAAGATGGTTGACTGTTTGTATATAATAGAAATGAAGTGTACACTTTGATATGGCACGCTTCCTCAAAACTCAGCCAGATGACAGGTGAATTATTAACTCTGTTTCACAGGCAGAAATGTGGGTCAACACAATCAAGCTTTGTTCAGGTTAGCAGAGACTTAGGGTGTTTTCACACTTGGTCCTTTTCAGGGGTCTGAACGCGGTTCGCGTGATTTTTGGCCCATATGTGAACACTCCAAACAATCTCAGACCCCTTTAAAGCGAACCGAGCCGAGACCATCTCGGGAGGTGGTCTGGGTACGGTTCGATCTCATTTTATGGTACGGTTCGCTAAAAACACGCAATCTGAACACAGACCGCTCTGGGCTTACTTGATTTTTCTGTTTGCGAATTCCAGTGTAGTTTGGTCATCAGATGCCTCCGTACAAATCGGATGTTCATCATGGCTGCTTCTTCTGGCAATCACAACTTACACTTGTTTATTGCAATTTCAACCGCTTCTGAACTGTGTAAGTGGCTGCACGCCTGGCCAGTTTAAAATGGTTTTACGAGCGCACACACCTAAAGCGCATACACAGAAGCCAGCGGTCAGAGCGTGTGTACTAAACAGAATCTTTAGAGTCTTATTGCATTTATTTTAAAATGTCAAAAACACATGTTTCACATAAAAACTTATTTTGTCTTAAGTGAATGTAAACATCTGCATATACTAGCCTAATATAAGAATCAGTGGAGTACGTCACATACAGTGAAGAATACCATATTATTTTTTTCATGTGATTATTCCATTTCTTACTTGAATGCTGCTTTTAGACATACCTATACTTTACCTGGAAAATTTAAAGCAGTTTATTTAATTTGCATCTTTCTTTTATTATTTTATTGTATTGCTTATTTTTGTATGCTGATGTTATCATTGCCTTCTGCAATAAAACAAAGATGATTCGAGGAAAACTATTCAAAATAAATGTTATTTACAAAGATGGATGTGTGATATAGCTAGTGCAAGAATATGTAGTATTGCAAAAAAAAAAAAAAATTCTACAGCATTTGTAGCAATGTCATAAAAAAAAAAAAATACAATTCTTTACAAACAAATATCTTTGTTACTGAGGCACAAACAATGTAAGTGAATGGGATCAAATGTTGAAAGCCGTAGGGTCAGCCATCAGACACTGAACTGGACTAGATCAACAAAAAAAAGCAACAGTATGAACACAAAGGGGTCTGAGACCACATTCCTACTAAAGTGGACCAAAAAAGGATCTGAGTCCTCTTTCAGGTACAGGGACAGTGTGAACGTGAAGAGAACTGGGTCCTTTTTCACTTGGTTCAGCTCTTGGTCCTCTTAAGGGAGTCTGGGTTCAGTTCTTTTAAAGAGGACCCAAGTGTGAAAACAGTCTGGATTCAGTTCTTTTAAAGAGGACCCAAGTGTGAAAACAGTCACAAACATAGTGAAAACATAGTAGTTCTTTTAAAGAGGACCCAAGTGTGAAAACAGTCTGGATTCAGTTCTTTTAAAGAGGACCCAAGTGTGAAAACAGTCTGGATTCAGTTCCTTTAAAGAGGACCCAAGTGTGAAAACAGTCTGGATTCAGTTCTTTTAAAGAGGACCCAAGTGTGAAAACAGTCTGGATTCAGTTCTTTTAAAGAGGACCCAAGTGTGAAAACAGTCTGGATTCAGTTCTTTTAAAGAGGACCCAAGTGTGAAAACAGTCTGGATTCAGTTCTTTTAAAGAGGACCCAAGTGTGAAAACAGTCTGGGTTTAGTTCTTTTAAAGAGGACCCAAGTGTGAAAACAGCCTGAGGTCGGTTCTTTTAAAGAGGACCCAAGTGTGAAAACAGTCTGGATTCAGTTCTTTTAAAGAGGACCCAAGTGTGAAAACAGCCTGGGTTCGGTTCTTTTAAAGAGGACCCAAGTTTGAAAGCAGCCTGGGTTCGGTTCTTTTAAAGAGGACCCAAGTGTGAAAACACCCTTAAACAATGAAGATTAATAACAGCAGTTCTGTGCAAGCAATGTTTGTAGCATATTAAAACACAGTAAATATGATTAATTGACATCTGTCACTGACATCTGTGAATAGACACTTTTTGATGGACGTCTTTCTTGCATAGCCAAGTTTTTTGACTACCAGTATGAATTATGGACCAGTTTGCAGTTTCTTCTGGCTATGAGCGACAGGAAGAGTGTGTCTGACTGACATAAAAAGAGACTAATAATTACGGTTTTGTTTTGACATGCTATTTAGGTGTATGGTACACAATTTAGTTCACGCTAAATGTCTCAAACAAACATTTGATGCCACAAATCTCATAAACTTTGGCAAGTCTAGTAACTAACTTTTCATCAAAAGCATGTATGCTGTCAATCCACTACCTTGTAAAACACAGTTTTGTTTCTGGTCTGGTGGATTATCTGAATGTGCTCAAAACAAGTGTGGCTCTTTCAGCAGGAAAATGCGCCCTGCCACAAAGCAGAAATGGTTCAGGAATGGTTTGAGGAGCGCAACGTTCAATTTGAGGTGTTGTATTATTCATGGCAGGCCAGTAGATGGCGATGTCACTTTGTAAAGAAACACTACACGCCCATACACTGAACACGTAATACACGTGCGCATGACTGCACTGTTTTCACAAATTCGTGTTTTTGTAGTTTACACAGAGACAATAATTTTAACGTTTTCAAAAACTTGCACTTTAAAACCCATTTCAGGCCCCCAAAATGCTGTTGTCGTGTAAATGAACAGCCATTTTTAGTTAAAAACAGTGTTGTGTAAACGGCCCCTTAGTTTTCTCTTGTCATGTAGCACTGATTTAAAAATAAAAATCAGACTTTCAAGACAGGCAAGTTTTATTAAAAGCTTATTTCGGCATCGGTCAATCAGCCCTTTCAGAAGTAGTAGGTCACCCAGCTATTTTTTGCCAACTGCTTTTCAAATACTAAGT
Source organism: Paracanthobrama guichenoti (assembly GCA_018749465.1). NCBI lineage: Eukaryota > Metazoa > Chordata > Actinopteri > Cypriniformes > Gobionidae > Paracanthobrama > Paracanthobrama guichenoti. The sequence continues at coordinate 4,966,283 of CM031965.1, read as the reverse complement.
AATAAGGCGTACTATTTTTGTGAACTGTTTTTCGCATACTACACAGTAGGGAAGTAGGCATATTCAGATGCAGCGATACCAACACTACACTCTTAGAAAGAAAAGGTTCTAAATAGACCTATTGATATACACTCACCTAAAGGATTATTAGGAACACCTGTTCAATTTCTCATTAATGCAATTATCTATTCAACCAATCACATGCTCTTGAATCTTGAATGGCAGTTGCTTCAATGCATTTAGGGGTGTGGTCCTGGTCAAGACAATCTCCTGAACTCCAAACTGAATGTCAGAATGGGAAAGAAAGGTGATTTAAGCAATTTTGAGCATGGCATGGTTGTTGGTGCCAGACAGGCCGGTCTGAGTATTTCACAATCTGCTCAGTTACTGGGATTTTCATGCACAACCATTTCTAGGGTTTACAAAGAATGGTGTGAAAAGGGAAAAACATCCAGTATGTGGCAGTCCTGTGGGCGAAAATGCCTTGTTGATGCTAGAGGTCAGAGGACAATGGGCCGACTGATTCAAGCTGATAGAAGAGCAACTTTGACTGAAATAACCACTCGTTACAACAGAGGTATGCAGCAAAGCATTTGTGAAGCCACAACACGAACAACCTTGAGGCGGATGGGCTACAACAGCAGACGACCCCACCGGGTACCACTCATGTCCACTACAAATAGGAAAAAGAGGCTACAATTTGCACAAGCTCACCATAATTGGACAGTTGAAGACTGGAAAAATGTTGCCTGAAGTCTCGATTTCTGTTGAGATATTCAGATGGTAGAGTCAGAATTTGGCAAAAACAGAATGAGAACATGGATGAGAACATGCCTTGTTACTACTGTGCAGGCTGGTGGTGGTGGTGTAATGGTGTGGGGGATGTTTTCTTGGCACACTTTAGGCCCCTTAGTGCCAATTGGGCATTTAAAGATAGGTGTTTAAATGCCATGGCCTACCTGAGCATTGTTTCTGACCATGTCCATCCCTTTATGACCACCATGTACCCATTCTCTGATGGCTACTTCCAGCAGGATAATGCACCATGTCACAAAGCTCAAATCATTTCAAATTGGTTTCTTGAACATGACAATGAGTTCACTGTACTAAAATGGCCCCCACAGTCATCAGATCTCAACCCAATAGAGCATCTTTGGGATGTGGTGGAACGGGAGCTTCGTGCCCTGGATGTGCATCCCACAAATCTCCATCAACTGCAAGATGCTATCCTATCAATATGGGCCAACATTTCTAAAGAATGCTTTCAACACCTTGTTGAATCAATGCCACATAGAATTAAGTCAGTTCTGAAGGCGAAAGGGGGTCAAACACAGCATTAGTATGGTGTTCCTAATAATCCTTTAGGTGAGTGTAGTTCTGTCAGGCTTGTCATGTATGGAATAATTTTATGGATTTAGTTTTAATTAATTAATTTTAACAGCTCGTAATCCTACTGTACTTTATCAAAAAAAAAAAACAACAACAACAACAACAAAAAAAAAACGAAATAACCTGTTAAACAAAGTATTATGCAAACATTTAGGACATTTGTTCATATATATAGAACCTCTTTTGTCATAAAGCGTTCTTTAAAATCGAGTCAAGAACCCTGGTTCTATTTTGAACACTGTTGAACGTTTTTTTCTAAGAGTGTACCTACAGCTAGGATTCACCCACCCATTTTGCTATTTCCATGAATTATTGGTTTCATGAAGGGCCCTGAATCAGTTCCTCTAAAACCAGCAGTTGAACTGTAAATACCTATTATCACTGAGAAGAGCTGCAGTTTAATTACCACCAAGAAGCATCATTTGTTCAGGCCTTCAAACGGCTTTATCTTCAGACTCTATCTCAGTACCACGCTGGAAAGGAAAATAAGGTATTACTACATCGCCTGAATGACTTCCTATCTGTGACATCCCACACAAACAGTCCAAAATAGACAAAGTGATGGGACAGAGCACCTTTCACATGTACAATGTCTTTGGCTCATGACCTTGTGATAAATCTCTGTCTTACCAATTCAGTCCGGCTGCTCTGAAGGAAAGGTTATCCAATCTAAGACAGACATTACAGCACCACTGTTGCGGGTCAGATCAGAGGCTAATATAGTGTGACTGTCCGTCTCTGTCTGTCTTTGTTTATCTATTTTCATCTCCTCTTATATAATATTTCAATTCCGAAAGAGGAAGAATGAGCCACACAGGTCATGTGTGACCAGCAGACAGACACTAAGCCCATCCATATCCTTCCTTTTCTTTGTTTTTTAATAATCCTATAAATGCCAGGAGAGGTCTGGGGCTCTTCAGATGCCCTATTAATAATCATTAGGGGTCCAGCGGCGGCAGATGGGACCCCGCGGTGGTCTGTAATGCCATGGAAATTTCCATCCAGAAGAAAGTCAGACAGACACATGCCTAAACACAAGGTATTCCTATACCAACACTAAACATCAGGTTTATTAGTAAGCAATACCGCTCATAAAGGTGAAAACCTCTGGATTTTTCACATGGCATTTATCTCGGTCTGTGCTGACATCGTGTCAACCTCCTTATCGCGAGTCAACACATTGGACTGACATGGATCCTGTCAGCCAAACAACATTCAAGGCCGACCTAAACCTGCTAAATCTAACAGCAGACCCTTATTTACTCCTAGAGACCACACGAGAAAGTAAATCTGCAGTCTGGTCCATTCTGATATGTGTCTGATATCCAGTCTGATATCTCTGACTAGAAAAGAAGAGACTGGCAGGTTTTAGCCCAGTCTGAATCTGTGTACAGTCTGCCACCTACTGGTTGGCATCAGAAGTGGCACAAAGTGAAGCTCTATTTTCCAATATATGTGACCCTGGACCACAAAACCAGTCATAAGTCGCACGGGTATATTAGTGGCAATAGCTAACAATACATAGTATGGGTCAAAATGATACAGTTTTCTTTTATGCCAAAAAATCAGGATATTAAGTAAAGATCATGTTCCATGAAGATATTTTGTAAATTTCCTACCGTAAATATATCAAACATGTATAATTATTAGTAATATGTGTTGCTAATGACTTCATTTAGACAACACTAAAGGCGATTTTCTTCAATTTTCAAATAGTTGTATCTCTGTCAAATATTGTCCTATCCAAACAAACCATACATCAATGGAAAGCTTATTTATTCAGACCTGTTTTATTCAGAGAATTGACCCTTATGACTGGCTTTGTGACTTATTTTACGCCATTATGTTCCATAAGTGACAATATAAGAGTGACCACCAAGCATTGAGTCTTCAGTATCTGAAAGCACTGTGAGTCCACAAACCCTATTATCAAATGTAATTTGCATTTTAAGTGGGTCCTTGTTCCTTCTGGTTGGCATGAACACAATATTGTGGCTTTGTTGCAAATGTAAGTGCTAGTTAGGCAGCTATTTGTGGTAAATATAATGAAACATTCAGTAGATATTATTGTGATGTACTAAAAATGTACAGTAACTTCCACCAAAATACTTGCAACACATTTTAAGTGTCCTTTTTGTGTAGTTATACATTTAAGTACACATTCACAAAAATATTTTATGATGCTGTTCACTTTATTTAAGCAATTCATCTTGATTTAACACAATTATATCAGGTTTCTGGTTCAAATGTAATTGATTCATGTTAAACTGACTTAAAACCGTCACTCTTTGACATAACTTGATGTTTTCATTTTGAAATAACATGTTTCAATCAAGTAATCCAATCAAACAGGACTTTCACTTCCCATCATGCTTTGCAAAGGGGCTGAATTCGGAGAGTAAATGTTTAAATAAAGTGCTATTTGATAAATTTTTTATAAGATGAGAAAATGGAGAGACTTTTTAATGCTTAATGTTTTATGTTGGTAGCGCATGAGCTTGGGGTGAGGACCTGCTAATATCAATTAAAGTTGTTTTAATAATAAAAACAACTACTTTGGGCATTCCATGGATGTAACAAAACCATCTTCTGGCTAGCCAATCAGATCTTGTAAAAGGTTTTGTAAATTTTGTAAAAAAAAAAAAAGTATTTCACTAAATAAAAATAATCAATTAAACTGGATTACTTGTTTTGTTTTTATATTAATTTTAGAGTAATTAAACTTAATAGTTTTGGACAAAATTAAGAATGTTAACCTGATTTAACTAAATGGCATTGAATTAACCTTACGAAAAAAAAAAAAAAAAAAACGTTTACTGAAATAAACAATGTTAATTCAATTCATCATAACCCAATTACGTGGAACCTGTTGACATAGCTAATTTTTTTGCATTTAAATTTGAGCAATATTAATTAACTGCAAAACTGTAGGTTTAGGATTGGGATTAGGGTTTGGTTTAGAGTTAGCTGCATGTAATTATTCTGAATTTATCACTGTAAAAAAATATTTTCATGATTTGTTATCACAACTTGTTTTCTTTTGTCAAATCAACTTAGTGTCTTTTTTTTTTTGATAATCAATGTGGTTCAGATAACATAAACATTTTGATTTTCTGTTGATCAAACCAATCTCCATTGTATTAACTATTTCTTTTTTTAATTGTCATGAACTCAAAATTAAGGCAACCAGGTTACTTACATTTTTAAGTTAAACCAACAATAACAGTGCAGTTATCAGTGTACTATACATGTAACAAGTGTAACGAGGACACTGTAAATTTGTGTTACCAAAACACTAGGTATTTTTATAGTTATTGTTACTACAGTTAATTAAGTTCATTTAAATTCACTTTTATTGTAATAATAACTGGCGTTTTGGCAGAAACGATGACTTTGGCTCAATAAACTCCTAATTACTTATTAATAGTTAGTAAGGTAGTTGTTAAGTTTAAAGAGATGTAGAATACGGCCATGCAGAATAAGGCATTAATATGTGCTTTATAAGTACTAATAAACAGCCAGTATCCTAGTAATATGCATGCTAATAAGCAGGTCATTGTGAGAATTGGACCCCAAACTAAAGTCTTACCATATGTTTTATTTTTGTTTGTTTATTTTTTCTTTTAGCCATAATTCACCCAAATAAGAAACAATAGTTTCTTTTTATTTTGTAGATAAATATTTCTACATCAAATTAGCTGTGATTGTTACTCATTAGTCAGCTGCCACTTGAAAGCTTTTAACTTTCATTGCTCCTAACAGATGTGCTGAACGTTCCTCCTGTTTCCTTAAAACTTCGTATCGTTTGACCTGCTACTGTAGATGAAGTGTGAGTAACCCGGCGGACAATCAGATGGTTAATCACAAACCGCTGTGTTTTCACTTGTTGAGTGACAGTGTGACTCATGAAGCCAAACACAATGGACACCCAGTCAGAGTCCCTCTCCCTTAAACTCAATTAACTTCAGTTCGGCACATCTGAAGAGACTCTGAATGAGCGCTGACCGCCTCCACTGGCGACCACTGTCACTGTATTCTCAGTGTGTGAGGGGGGTTGCGTACTGATAAAAGGTTAAAAAGGGTCGAGTCTTTCTCGCGCGTTCTCCTCAGCGGGTCTGAAGCTCTTACGCCACATCAGAGCAGCATTCGACCTGTCATTCATCAATTAATTTCACGGTATATTTGATGTTGCCACAGTGTCATACGCTTAATAGAAACAGCATGTGTGACAGAGTGTATTAATTTAAAAGGATGGATACAAATATTTATACTTCAAACAATCAATGGCTGATAACTAACAGATGTTACTGTATTACAGCATCTCACTATATTAGTCTGTAATTGGAAATGGTTGATCTGTTGCTTTTCTCTTCTGTGAAGAGTTGATTTAATTATCTCAATACAATACTTGAGGAGATATAATATAATGTAATGTAATATAATATATAATGGTTTCACTTTATTTTGATGGTCCCTTTAACACATTCTGCACTACAAAAAGATGCTTTTCTTACTTAGTATTTTTGTCTCGCTTCCAATCCAAATATCTAGAAGTTCTTACATTAAGAAGCATTTACTAGACAAGCAGAAGTTATTGTCTTGTTTTTTGGGACAAATAACTAGATTAGATTTGGCAGATTAAAGCAAAATAACCTGCCAGTGGGGTAAGCAAAATAATCTTGTTTTCTGTTTGAATTATGATTATTTTGCTTACCCCATTGGCAGATTTTAAGCAAAAACTCACTTCATTTTGAGTTATTTTCCACCAAAACAAGAAACAAGACAAAAATACTAAGTAAGAAAAGCATTTTTGGTAACACATTAGTATGGGGAACATATTCACTACTAACTACAACTTTTACCTCAGTAAACTCCTAATTTACTGTTTATTAATAGTTAGTAAGGTAGTTTTTGTAGTGCTTAAGCTTAGGTATTGGTAGGGTTAAGGGATGTAGAATATGATCATGCAGAATAATGCTTAATATGTGCTTTATAAGTACTAATAAACAGCCAATATCTTATTAATATGCATGCTAATAAGCAACTAGTTCATAGAGAGAATTGAACCCTAAAATAAAGTGTTACCGCATTTTTTGCAGTGTGTTGACTATAAGTAACATTGCCCCTACATGTCTACTAACTCTCATTAGAGTGTTAGTAGAGCATTAGTAGACGGGTAGGGTTAGGGTTAGAATAAGTTGACATGTTCTCCTTAAAGTCAGCAGAATGTCTGTTGGAGGAGCATCACAACAAAGAGTGAGCAGATATAGAGCAGACGGTCTACTAATACTCTAATGAGAGTTAGCTGACATGTAGTTCCTTATAGTTACTTATAGTCAGTAAAATGTTCAAAAGGGACCATCAAAACAAAGTGAAAAAATATATAATATAATACATAATACATTTCTTTTATGCCAAAAATCATTAGGATATTAAGTAAATTTCCTACTGTATATATATATATAAAAAATGTATTAGTAATATGCGTTGCTAATGACTAGGCCTGTCACGATAACTACTTTTTGTTTTGTGATATATTGTCCCAGAAATAATTGCGATAAACGATATTATTATTGTCATTTTAAGACTATTTTATGCCACTGAATATATAATCCTAATATAACAGCATAATAATGCAAGTAGACCTACACACTTTCAAATGACAACCTTTAATTCTTTAGATCATGAAAATTAAGGGTAAAAAATATATTATCCTAAATAAAAAAAAATAAAACATTGAATAAATAGTAAATAAACATTTTCCTTTGTGAAACGGCTTTAACACTCGTCATTCTGCGTTGACATTTATATGTGCAGAGGAACAGGGGATTGAGTCCATTTGGGCTTATTCTTCCAAACTGTCAGTAGTTGTCAGGAAAACACTATAACGCCTCACATGGCGCCTTGTTTTCACCTGTCGATAACCGCTCCGTGTATGAAGGAACTGCTCGAGAACCACTTTCGCCCATTTTGTATGTCACGGAAAACATGCAAGATGACGGCACAATCGAGTAAAATGTAAAATCATTTAAACATAATGGCCGATATATTGCATCACAAAAAATTATTGAGGTCATGTACATATATTGTGCGATATATCGATATATTGATTATTGCGACAGGCCTAGTCATGACTTCATTTGGAAAACTTTAACTTTTTTTTTTTTTTGCACCCTCAGATTCCAGATTTTCAAATAGTTGTATCTCGGCCAAATATTATCCTATCCTAACAATTTATCTGAATTTATTGTATGTATAAATCTCAATTTCAAAAATTGTTTTGTGGTCCAGGGTCATTATAATATAATATAATATAATATAATATAATAAACTCTTCAGTTTCTTAGAAGCAAATTAGACAATTAGACAAATGCCAAATTAGTCAAGATGCCAACATTGAGACTAGCGACACATGCTCTCATCTTTGAAAAATCAGAACAAAAATACTCAAGGTAAAAGAAAATATAACCCAGTCCCAGACTAAATGAACGCCGGTTTAGATGCAGTTACTGGCTGCTTCTGACCATGAAGCCATTGAAATTCAAGAGACATTTAGAAACCAAACACTCAAACTATAAAGACAAGCCTGTTGATTTACTGGCATGAAAGCATCTAGATCTCAACACATCAAACAACCTAATAAAGCCTCAAATAAGTGTGTACTAATCTACATCACACCAGTTACTCATCACATCTCAGTTCAGTTTTGATGTCATTTTTTGAAAAACAAGTTTAGTACTGTTGATGTTCAATATAAAATGCGGGTCCTGAAGCCAAACCAGTACTGAAATATATCTCTACAGTCAAGTGCAGTACAGATGATGACAAACCCTGCCTCCATCCACCGATATCACAGACCCCTCACTGGAATGAAAAGCATTACACATCTCCTCATTCAAATTTTAAACATTTCCTCTGTCCGTAACTTAAACGATAACTTCTTCCTATACCACAATAGCAAACATTCTCATACTGACACATTCAATAACTAATATAGTATTAGTTCAATAAGTAATGTGTCTTACCTTACTGTTTCACTATAAGTTCTCGTTTCTTAGGAATGGCGTTGAGAAGCGCGGGCTCCGGATCCGTGTGCGATCCTAAGAAACAATAGGATGTGTTTTTTCCTGGATTACACTTGCATCCTTTGGCGTGCTTTTCCAATGAAACACAAAGTCCACTTGGAGGAAACAGGAAGTTTTCTCGCAGGGCAGCGAAGCCCTCGGCCAATCAACAGTTTCCAATTCTGTTAATGCGAGGAAGTCTTACTCATTCACAAAAGTTATTGAAAGCTGACCTAACTCTGACATCATATTTCTGATATGACACACAATGACAATGTTCAAAAACGCTGTACACCCCAACATCATACAGTTGAAATGAACCGGTTCAACCAGACTAAGCTAAACTGAAGCGGTTATACTGCTTAAAATGACAGCATGGCTCTCTGGTTGTAAACACACGCACTCTGCACTACTCATCTCACTGTCCTGTCGCGCATGCTGGGTCACTAACAAGTGTCACACTGACTCATTACAGCCCTGACTCAGAATAACACACTCATTATTCCTCCAAACACAGCCGACTGATGAAAAACTACATCCACTTATGACACACGGCGTTTCCTGTTTGGAATCCGAGCATCTCTGCTGCCTTTCTGCTACAGAGACTCAGCCTGAGGGTTGTATCATGCCATGCATCTCTCGCTCTATCTTTCTCTCTCTCTATCACGTCACAGCCCTCCTGCCGCAGTCCGCCTGCAGTCCAGATCCTCCCCCTCTCCCTTATCGCTCCCTCTTTTGCTTTCTCTCTCTATCTGCCAGTAAATGGAGCTCTTGGCTGGGTTCCTGCTCAGCCTGAAATATTAGCTCTCTCTCCTTCAGCAGTAGCTACCTGGGCCATTAGGAGGATGAAGTTAACGGACATGAAGAACAAATTCGGGATGCGGGTGAAAGACTCTGATAAAGACTCCTGATGCTGCAAATACGACTGGCACTGTGTGTGTGTGTGTGTGTGTGTGTGTGTAAGGGCTATAAAAGCAGTGGCAGAATGATAAGGTTGTAAATAATCCAGGCGTAGTGTATCTGAAGTGTGGGTTTCGAGGTTAAAGATTGAACGGTAATTTCTCTTGTCTGTGAGTATACACAGCTTTGTTTATATGAGTTGTTGACATTAAATACTTTTGGGAAGTTGACTTGCTATATTCCATCTAAAACTACAAGAAATATTTGTACTTGTAATTAATTTGTCACACTACAAGATCAAGCCTTCTGTACACTGCACGATTTTTAGAATAATGCAATGACAGTTTGTACAATATGATCTCAAAAGGGCTGGGACGCACCAAGCCGACGGTCGTAGCCTACATGCTAGTTGGCTGTCGACTGTAGTTTAAATGGTGTGTTCAAGGGCAACTTTTTGCCCAGATGCAGCGACGTGAGCCGACACCTTCGCCCAGCTTTCTGTTGCGCTAGTTCTTTAACGTTGGTTTGGTGTGCATCGGCTGTGTGATGATAAATTGTAGTCAAGATAAAAGAGAAAGTGAAATGTGAAGGTCAATGATAACCCATTCTCATAATATGTCCTCTGCATTTAAACCATCCGAGTTCTGGCACTTTCCACTGCATGGTACACCTCAGTATGGCTCACTTTTTGGCGCTTTTCGACTGCATGGTATGGCTCGATACGGCTCACTTAAATAGCAGCACCTCAGTTGAGGTTTCAAGCGAGCCATACTGATACTAAAATGTGACGACACTGCAGATCACCGATTGGTCAGAGAGATTGGTCATTGGATTTGTGACGCGAGACACCTAACCCGCTAGAAACAAACTTCTTCGTCTTGCAGTGAAAAAAATCCACATGCAGAGAATCAAGAACGCCATTCCATCGATATACTCCATTGCTCCTGAGTTGTGCGTTTGTTTGTGTCACGTTTATATGTCACGGTAGTAGAGGCGGTGCAACTATAATGGTCAGTCTATAATCCTACCCACTTTGAAGTGGTGCTAAACTGCAGTGGAAAAGCAAACCGAGCCAAATTAAAGTGAGCCGAGTCGTACCACACAGTGGAAAAGTGCCCACATTAGAAGTAGGGAGTAGTGAGTAGTGAACACACACTGCAAAGTTTGGACACACACACCCGGAGCAGTGGGCAGCCATTTTTCTGTGGCATCTGGGGAGCAATTAGGGGTTAGGCATCTTGCTCAAGGGCACCTCAAAGTCATTTCCTGCCGGTATTGAGAATCAAACCTGCAACCTTCAGGTTACCAAATGGGATCTCTAACCATTAGGCCACAACTGAGCTTTCCTGTAGCTCAAACAATAAGAGCGTGGCGCTAGCAACGCCACGGTCATGGGTTTGATTCCCAGGGAAAGCAAGAACTGACAAAAAAATGTAAAAATGTGTACCTTGAATGCAATGTAAGTTGCTTTGGATAAAAGTGTCTGCCAAATTCATAAATGTAAATCTAACTGATGGTCTACTCAATGAATCTACTCACCATACAGGCAAAAGTTCACTTTAAGAAAGAACTAATGTCAATGAGTTTGAAGTTTGGTGTTGGGAAAGAAAATGTGCAATCTATTTTATGATATTTTTCTATATTAAAGCACCAAAAAGACATCCACATTATTGAAAAATGTCCAAGGTGAAGTTAGTGTGTTAATTAACAATGATTTGGGACAAACATGATTTAATTTAGTGGACAATTATGGGAGATGTACCCTGTGGTGCAGCAAGATTTTAAACAGCCTGTGTTTTACATTCATAGAAAACTGTATCCGAAATCCATCAGACTTAATATTTTTTTTAGTGCAAGCGAGCCGTATGACCTGTCACACTGCCAGTGCCATCTTCACTGAAAGCTAAGATTCATCACAAAGACCATTAATTTGCCATCGGTGACCATGCGGTCAATCTAGGCGATCAAAATTTTGCCCTAAGAAATCTTTTACGATCCCAGAATTTAGTTTCAGATGACAAAATACAGTTTACACTGGGCTTAAAATGCACTAGTAAATTGGGTTGATGACTTCAGCAGAGGAAAAGTTAAATAAATTTAACAAATATAAAGAGTAAAATTCTAAAATCAAGGACAAATTGTACCAAAGTAATCAAATGTATTCTAAGCAAAGCAATATTTTGTATCTGACATACACTGAAGTCAGTATGAAACAGTGATAGTCATTTCTTCCCTATTATGTCAAAGTAAAATGGCTTCTATGACATGAACAAATGTAGGGCGGGACTTGATTTCATCCATGGGGAATTGATTGGATGGTCGTGGTTTGCTATTGGTGGATCTCATATGAGTGACAGGTTGTCCCGCCCTCACGCCAGTAAACACATCATCAGAGAAGAGATGTCACTGCAAGTTATTCTGAATAAAGAAAAAAATGTGATGGCATGTGAATTTAAAGAAAAAAAAAAATATTTGCACCGATAAATCATTTATTTTAAACACTGCAGTATTTCATAAAATAAAAATTGTCAAAATGATTGTCAAATGTAAAAATTAAAATGCTTGATGAAAAATCAAGCGGCAATCTCCCCCAGTTTCTCTTGAAGCCAATACGGATCTGACTTAAACTGCAATTCATCGACTGGCCACTACAGGCTCCAGAAGGGAGCAGAATCTCATTGAGCCCCATGTTAAAATGCCCAACTTTACAGCAGAACAAAAACATGTTTACAGCCTGGTACAAATTGTGGTTTTGGTCTATATAGCTAATTTTGCCCTTCATGACAGCTGTGAGGGGGTGAATTATTATTATTTTTATTATAACTCATTCGTTTAAATTGTATAAAGCCTTAAAGTTCTGCATAATGGTTACTTCAGTGACAGATGGATTGCCAATTGTCTGCTGTCTGTTAGCCATCACCTCACCTCAGCTCCACCCACGTCCCACCTCTTTGCCCATTTTCAGTTATGTGGGAGTGACGCATGGTGACGCGCTGCAAAGATGGCAACGGGGCGACTTAATGCTTCAAAACTGCTCTTCAGAAACCTACGGGTGACATCATGAACACTACGTCCACATATATATATATATATATATATATATATATATATATATATATATATATATATATATATATATATATATATATATATATTACAGTCTATGTGAAAAATGCAATGCTAGCAGCTTGAAAACAATAAATTGAAAAACGGGACTGATCAAATGTGATAAAACGAATAAAGTGTTAATGACAATAACAATATTTTCAAAGGCTTGTGTTTGGTTTATTTTAATGAATTCATTTATTTATTCATTTACATTTCATAGTCTGACATTTGCACATGGCCATGTACCGTTTATAGTAAAATAGTTAGCATTGTGTTGGGAACATATTGAGCAATAGTTCTCAGAATCAAAATCCCCTAGAAGCTGCAGGATTTAATATTCAATAACCCCATCTTGCGAGTACATTGAGCAACATATTACCTCATTAGTTTTGACACTGGTCTAATAAATAAGGAAGAATTAGCCCCTGGGGTGCGTAGCATACAACCAACAGCCCCTTCATTTTGAAAAGCTTAAAATATCCACTTCAATCTCTGTAAGCCTGTTTCAGAATCAAGTAAAAGGTGCTAAAATAAGACAAGTCTTTTTTAAGTGTTGAATAACAGTAATTTAGACCAGTTTGATAGGGACTGGGTGTAAAACCCAGTCAATGCTAACTAGCTGTTAGCGACAGAGGGGATGTTTTAATGAGGACTGCAGGAAGGCTTTCTAGAGACACAGCTGTGCTTGTAAACGGGCATCTTCCCCATTTCATTGAGATGTGTGCTGAATAGGGTGCAGGAAACACTAATTAAAGCTGTGGGTGATGAAGGTTTACAGAGCAGTGGGCCGTCATTGCTGACTGTGAGACGTGGATACATTATGAACATGCTAACAACACATGCAAGTTAACAACACAGAATCAAGCCACAACGCAACAGAAATGCGCCCGCTCCTTTCTCGGCTACTATAGAGGGTACGTTAAAGCTAAGGACTTTATACCAGAGGTAATTGTCTAACGAAATCTAAATTTTGGACATTTTACTGTAGTACAATTTCTTAATTTTTTTTTAAACCATTAGCCAAATATAGCCATTTAAAGTGTCATTTAAAAAACCTGGTACAAAGCTGTTTAAAATTAGTAATATTGTTAGACCATTACCTTTAGTACAAAGCCCAAATTTGAGCTTTAAAGCATCATTTACGTGGTCGCAAGAAATTAATTCAACAGTGATAAATGTGCAAAGTTCAAGAGTCCATAAAAAACTTATGGTACAAACTGTTAAAAATTTGGATTTTGTTAGTCCATTGCCACTAGTATAAAGCTTGCATGTTAGCTGTAACGCACCTTTATAGAAATGGCACAGTGAATGGGCTGACTGCGCAATAGGATGATAATGTATTGCCCCTTTAAAACTTCAAGGGTTCATAAAAATATATTGGCTATCAAAATGTAGAAAATCCCTCAGCTCATTCAACTCTAACAGCTACAACAAAAAGATGAAGCGGCCATTTATTAAAGGGAGCTCAAGCGTCAACAAGTAGGCAAAAAAAAGCAAAAAAAAAAAAAAAAAAAATATATATATATATATATATATATATATATATATATATATATATATATATATATATATATATATATATATATATATATATATATATATGGTCACATGCGTGCACACAAACAGGCCCCTTTTGTGTGCATGCATATTACCATTTCTGTTGTGGTGTGCCAATTCCGTTGTGTTACAGCTTGTCTTCGTTGTGTTGTTTAAATTTCATTGTGTTGTGCTATATATATATATATATATATATATATATATATATATATATATATATATATATATATATATATATACTCACCTTAAGGATTATTAGGAACACCTGTTCAATGTTTCATTAATGCAATTATCTAATCAACCAATCACATGGCAGTTGCTTCAATGCATTTAGGGGTGTGGTCCTGGTCAAGACAATCTCCTGAACTCCAAACTGAATGTCAGAATGGGAAAGAAAGGTGATTTAAGAAATTTTGAGTGTGGCAGACGGGCCAGACGGGCCGGTCTGAGTATTTCACAGTCTGCTCAGTTACTGGGATTTTCACGCACAACCATTTCTAGGGTTTGCAAAGAATGGTGTGAAAAGGGAAAAACATCCAGTATGCGGCAGTCCTGTGGGCAAAAATGCCTTGTTGATGCTAGAGGTCAGAGGAGAATGGGCCGACTGATTCAAGCTGATAGAACAGCAATTTTGACTGAAATAACCACTCGTTACAAACGAGGTATGCAGCAAAGCATTTGTGAAGCCACAACACGCACAACCTTGAGGCGGATGGGCTACAACAGCAGAAGACCCCACCGGGTACCACTCATCTCCACTACAAATAGGAAAAAGAGGCTACAATTTGCACAAGCTCACCAAAATTGGACAGTTGAAGACTGGAAAAATGTTGCCGGGTCTGATGAGTCTCGATTTCTGTTGAGACATTCAGATGGTAGAGTCAGAATTTGGCATAAACAGAATGAGAACATGGATCCATCATGCCTTGTTACCACTGTGCAGGCTGGTGGTGGTGGTGTAATGGTGTGGGGGATGTTTTCTTGGCACACTTTAGGCCCCTTACTGCCAATTGGGCATCGTTTAAATGCCACGGCCTACCTGAGCATTGTTTCTGACCATGTCCATCCCTTTATGACCACCATGTACCCATTCTCTGATGGCTACTTCCAGCAGGATAATGCACCATGTCACAAAGCTCGAATCATTTCAGATTGGTTTCTTGAACATGACAATGAGTTCACTGTACTAAAATGGCCCCCACAGTCACCAGATCTCAACCCAATAGAGCATCTTTGGGATGTGGTGGAATGGGAGCTTCGTGACCTGGATGTGCATCCCACAAATCTCCATCAACTGCAAGATGCTATCCTATCAATATGGGCCACCATTTCTAAAGAATGCTTTCAGCACCTTGTTGAATCAATGCCACATAGAATTAAGGCAGTTCTGAAGGCGAAAGGGGGTCAAACACAGTATTAGTATGGTGTTCCTAATAATCCTTTTGGTGAGTGTGTATGTATATATATATATATATATATATATATATATATATATATATATATATGTATATGTGTGTGTGTGTGTGTGTGTGTGTGTGTGTGTGTGTGTGTGTGTGTGTGTGTGTGTGTGTGTGTAGTACCTCTCCCATGTATGTACTCACTTTCATTTTAAAAATTTTTTTATCCAATTTGGGTCATTTACAAACATTTCAGACGGTTTATTTTTAATCTGTGTACACTGAGAAATAAATAAATAAAATAATATATAAAGCTATAATAAATAAAGTGATATTAAAATATTAATTTCATTTTCGTAATTATGCATTTATTAGTAATTTATTTATTTATTTATAACTATTTACGTCTATTTTAACAGATGCCACTGCCAAGCAAAGAAAAAATGCTCGCCATAGGCAGCGACGCAGTGTGTTAACTCTGACCCTGCAGCAAGAGCAGAGTATTTTGCCAGGAGAATAGAAAGGTGTAAAAAAAAAAAAAAAAAAATCAGCAGCATGATGATGGTCAAGTTTATTTAAATGTTTGTTCACAAGAAGGCCACAAGTATGACCCTGGACCCCTGCCTTTAAAGTTGTCCAAATAAAGTCCTTAGCAATGCATATTACTACTACTAATATATATATATATATATATATATATATATATATATATATATATATATATATATATATATATATATATATATATATATACTTGTAGGAAATTTACAAAATGATTTTTGGCATAAAAAGAAAAATCTATCATTTTGACCGACTGCTGTCTATTGCCACAAATATACCCGAGAGACTTATGACTGGTTTTGTGCTCCAGGGTCACAAATGTGCATTTGCTTAAAACTGTTCATGACAAGGAAAATGACATAATTATACATGGTTCTGATCAAAATTAAATCAAAATTATTATTTTTCCATCATCTCCATTGTCAAATTAAATGAAATGTTGCACTTGTTTGCAATTTGCAAATCCAATCAAGCATCTGTGGGATGTGCTGAACAAACAAGTCCGATCCATGGAGGCCCCACCTCGCAACTTACAGGATTTAAAGGATCTGCTGCTAACAACTTGGTGCCAGATACAACAACACACGTTCAGGGGTCTAGTGGAGTCCATTCATCGATGGGTCAGGGCTGTTTCCGCAGCAAAAGTGGTCCAACACAATATTAGGAAGGCGGGCATAATGTTATGCCTGATCGGTGTGTGTGAGGTGGGATGCACCTCTTAATTATTTAATTCAGTTGTTTCAAAAAGGCCATTGCCACAGGTATATACAATCTAGCACATAGCCATGCAGTCTGCATTTACAAACGAGTTCCAAACTTCCACTGGCATTAATATCGGCACAAAAACTGTGTGGCGGGAGCTTTGTGGAATGGGTTTCCATGGCCGAGCACATGCAAGCCTCACATCACCAAGTTCAATGTCAAACGTCGGATGAAGCGGTGTAAAGCACGCCGCCACTGGACTCTGGAGTGGAATGATGAATCACGTTTCTCTGTTTGGCAGTCTGATGGGCGAGTCTGGCTTTGGCAGATGCTAGGAGAACGTTACCTGCCTGGCTGCATTGTGTCAATTATAAAGTTGTGTGGAGGAGGGGGGCTGCATTTCTAGGGTTGAGCTTTTGTCCAAATAATGTTTATCACATGACACATTGCATTTAGGACACTTTTATAAGGATTCTGTCCAACTCAGGCTCATTAGAAAAATGTGCCTGATGTGGTGACATTTCTGCAAAATTGTATTTTGTTGATTCTTGCACGTTTTGTGACACTTTCAAAGTGAAATGAAAAGTGAATGATGCTAAAAGTGCATTCAGTTTTATCAAAAACAGATGAACATCAATGTATCATAACAGATACAAATAAAATGTTAGCTAAAAGGTTAATGCTCTATATAACCTACACTAAACCTAAAAAGTAACGCAAATGTCAAAATGTATTCATTTTAAAATCATGCACTATGGTAAAAGTGTTTTGAGATCATATCATATTGTGCAAGGAACCGCACAAAAATATATATTAATAATCTGTCCCTTAATAATCTGTTTTACAAAAATATATGTAGAGGCACAATTTTCTAATGAGCCTAGGTTGTTTTTGTCCACTTTAGGTCAACAGCCCCAGTCCCCATTCCCTTCCATTGTACGTTTACAGTATGAAATGGGTGCTGTATGGCAACATGATGCTGTCTGCGGTTACCATGTATAGCCTAAAAAATATTTCTGTGCACTTGACCACCCCCTGAAAATGTATTAATATATTTTCCCCAATGTAAACAAGCAGATGAATGACAGCACAATGCATTACATAATTCACTGAAAACTGGCCATAGTAAATGATGGATTCAAATGTTTATGAACTTGTAAACAGATTACATACACTATATTTACTAAAATCATTGAATTCAGGTGTTCCAATTACTTCCGTGGCCACAGGTGTATAAAATCAAGCACTAGGCATGCAGACGCTTCTACAAACATTTGTGAAAGAATGGGTCGCTCTCAGGAGCTCAGTGAATTCAAGCATGGTACCGCGATAGGTTGCCACCTGTGCAATAAGGCCATTTGTGAAATTTCCTCACTACTAAATATTCTATGGTCAACTGTTAGTGGTATTATAACAAAGTGGAAGCAATTGGGAACAACAGCAACTCAAATAAAAAGGCCACATAAAATCACAGAGGGGGGTCAGCGCATGCTGAGGCACACAGTGCGCAGAAGTTGCCAACTTTTTGCCAAGTCAATAGCTACAGACCTCCACACTTCGTGTGGCCTTCAGATTAGCTCAAGATCAGTGCACAGAGAGCTTCATGGAATGGGTTTCCATGGCCGAGCAGCTCATCCAAGCCTTACATCACCAAGTGCAATGTAAAGCACCGGATGCAGTGGTGTAAAGCACGCCGCCACTGGACTCTAGAGCAGTGGAGACGTGTTATCTGGAGTGACCAATCACGCTTCTCTGTCTGGCAATCCGATGGACAAGTCTGGGTTTGAAAGTTGCCAAGAGAACGGTACTTGCCTGACTGCATTGTGCTAAGTGTAAAGTTTAGTAAGGGGGGGATATGGTGTGGGGTTGTTTTTCAGGGGTTCCAAGACATTATGGATAATTTCATGCTCCCAACTTTGTGGGAACAGTTTGTGGCTAGCCCCTTCCTGTTCCAACATGACTGTGCACCAGCGCACAAAGCAAGGTCCATAAAACAGGAGGGACTTGACTGGCCTGCACAGAGTCCCGACCTCAACCCGATAGAACACCTTTGGGATGAATTAGAGCGGAGACTGCGAGCCAGGCCTTCTCGTCCAACATCAGTGCCTGACCTCACATATGCGCTTCTAGAAGAATGGTCAAATATTCCCATAAACACACTCTTAAACCTTGTGGAAAGCCTTCCCAGAAGAGTTGAAGCTGTTATAGCTGCAAAGGGTGGGCCAACTCCATAATAAACCCTACGGATTAAGAATGGGATTTCATTAAAATTCATGTGCATGTAAAGGCAGACGTCCCAAAACTTTTGGCAATATAGTGTATTTAGCTGTGCACAAACACCTATAGAACAATAACTGCACAGCTGTTGTGAATGCGTTCCTCATTGATGGAGAGGTTGATTCTCTTGTCACTGATGAGTCAGACCAGCATGAGTAATATCCTTATGCAGTAAAACATATAAGTCTAAAGAACAAATGAAATGCTGACAGATTCCTTTGTTTTGAATAGACTGGGAATGTCACTAGCTGAATTTAACCTTTGTCACTGCCCTCACTCAGGATGCAGGATTATTTTACAGGCAATATCACCCGAGACCAATTTATCCCAGAAAGCGCTAGGGTGACTCAGCAGATGAGTAACTGATCCTGATAAAATGGCTCAAATTGACCGAATGGCTCTTTGAGGATGACCAAAGTGTTTGGTCATCAGAATATAAAATGCATCAACAGACAATATGATGTGCTCAGACACACAACAGAGCATTGGGAGCTGACACCGCATGCTGTACATCTATTTAAATTAACAAACATATACAGATACACATTTGTGGTCTGTATGGAGTTGAGCAAAGCCAGTAAACAACATCTATCTCGCTGGCAGCTGTCGGACTGTAATTTACAGTGCCATTCCTGGGAGTCAGGGAGAGAATAACATGTCTTATGTAGAAAATAAACACAGGACTGCTAGAACTGGGGGGTACATTAGATAATATATAGAGAAAATATAATGATATGCTCATTTAAACAGGGCAGAAATAATGAAATAACACGATAAAGACGTTTGTTTTGGTCTCTCTGTTGCCTCCTACACAACAATAGTGGAACTGCACACTCGTTAATGTGACTGAGAGGTAAAATGATAAGATGCATATGTTGGGGTAATCTGGTCTTGTGATAGGTCAGAAGAACATCAAAATAAAATGCCTTCTGCACTCGCCTTCACTGAACATAATTACACTTTTCCACGCAATTAATTTAGGTTGTAGAACAAGTCCATTTAAACAAATAATGTTTTGTTGAAATGTAATAAAATTCCATTCTTATGTCAGATAACTACTTGCTATAGCAATAGTCCAAGTTGACATGATGCTAAATATATTTTTTCCCTTTCCCTTTAGTCTAAATACATAAAATAACACTTAATTTGAACTAATGAGTCAAATATTAAATTAACTTGCATTTACAAATGCCAGTGGAGTGAATGTAAAGAAATCAAGTTGTGATAGAAAATCTTTGAGAATTGTGTTGGTTTAGCTCATTTTAAAATAATTTAATATGATTTAGTATTTAATGCTGCAGTCCGTAACTTTTTTTTGTTAAAAATTATCCAAAATCAATTTGAGCAAGTACACAACATGCCAGTTGTCACAGGAGTGGATGCAGAGATGAGGCGAGGACTCAAATGCAGGAAGAAATGGTTATTTAATTCATCAAATAAAACAAAAACAAAACAAAAACTACCCCAAGGGGGAAAAACAAGGACTGACTAGACACAAGGAGCAGGCAAAACATGAAGACATAAGAACAGGTAATAAAGACAACGATCCAGCACAGGACTGCAAACACAAGGAGAATAAATGGGGAACAAACAAGGCAGGTAATGAGGGAGGACAGGTGGAGCAAATGAATCAATAATCAGATAACAAGATGGGCGGGGTTAGACAATAAACATGAGAGCACATGGCACAAAGAAACACATGACAAGCCATGTGCTCACACCAAACATAACAATATAGCAGTGTCAGGGCTCTGTCACAAAACCAAGAGCAAAACTAGACCGAAGTGACAGAACCATGACACCGGTATTCAAAACTATCTCCTTACCTTAGCCCCATTCACAACGGTAAGCTTGTAATAATGTGTTATAATTAAAGTGGTATGGTGGATTTCCACGGGAAATTCAAGCATGTCTTTGCGTCATTACGTCACATCTGTATACATAAAGAAAGAGTCCGGCTAGTAGTAGTAACGCACATGAGGAGCGGACCGCATGTTCTTCAGCGGATCATTTATAGCCTTTTCTCACAGCAGCTGGAATTATTAAACTTGTCATTTTGATGGACGGATCGTAATCCAGAAAGGCCCAAATTACATCATCAGTGACACCTGGAGATTCACCCGTAGTCAAAAGCAAAAGATTAGACTGTACAGATATTGAAATCTACAGGTAACGCTAATACACACTAAATACACATAGTTACGCAATGCTAATGCTGTTAACATTAACAATTTGAGAACAAAGTCTAACAATAATAATTTGCACGGTTTGATGTGATATGAGCGATCGTTAGATTTAATCACCGTTGGTAGCGCATTTTATTGTAATGTTTTGTTCCCAGAAGTGGCAGACATGTTACTTGTTCAGATGTCATTTTGCAGTAAAATTCTTATTTAGGTTATACTGAAATACAGTATCCACACCTGTGCGGTGACTGACAGGCGGACACACTCCTCAAAACATTAGATTCATCCGCGCTGAGGAGCTGATGCACAACTCACGTACAGATGATAACTCCACAAATAACTGCAATTGCAGGTTTCCAACAGAGATGGCGACACAGAGGCAAAACTTACGGACTGCAGCTTTAAGTAAACTGAATAAGAAGCAATAAACACTTACACTTAACGTTCTTCTATCTATTTTATTTGATATGTGAGTATATTATGCTTGACTAACCTTGTCGAGCATGAAAAAACTACAAATAACTCTCTAATCTTTGGTAAACACAATTATACTCATCAATAGTTTACAGATATGACATTAGCTAAACATAATCAGCTTCCTTTTTCAAAAGAGGCAATCCATTAAAGTGACACAAAGCTGATCAAAAGCAATGGCAGTGATTATTTCACCGCATGGTATGAAGCTCTTACAAATCTGGCACCACCTGGTATGGGTGATGAATCCATAACGAATTTCATTCAATGAACACGCACAGCAGGAGAACACAAGACGACAGATGAAAATCAGCAACTCATTTAAAACGGCAGCAGTATGTTCAACAGCAGAAGTATTGGGCGCCTTTAAACAGAGAAGAGTGTGGTGAAAGTTCAGTCTTGAGAAACATTTCTCCTTGTGGGAAAAGCGTCCTCTCACATTGCAATCGACTGAAACTAATCTCTGATACTATATGGTCCATGATTATGATTTAACTTTAGTTAGTGTGTAATGTTGCTGTTTGAGCATAACCGACGCATTTGCAAAGTTACAACGCTCAAAGTTCAAAGCAAAGGGAGATATTTTCTTTTAAAGAAATTGCTCTTTAACCCCTTAAGTCCGAAGTGTACACAGCACATCAGTACTTACAGTACTTACAGTTGATGCTCCCGATTGAAATGAGTCCAAAATCAACATAATCCATTGCGTGGTTCGCGAGATATTACTCGCGGATGTTGTGTTGATCAATGCAGTTTTGAAAAATATGACAATTCATTTTTATAGCAGCTAGGTGGCCACGGGCGGTACACTCCAGTTTGATTAACTCAAACTCAGCGCCTGTTAAGAGTTGATCAAAATGCATCGGATAGATGCATTGGAAAGCTGAGATTCTAAAATGATACCTATTTTGTTATAATATAATATAATATTGTAATAATATAATTTTTCTAAAAAAAGTGTTCTAACAAATGATTAGTGTTAGGTATTGTTTGGGTTTTTTACGATACCGGTGCCAAACCGATACTTTTAAAACGGTACCGTGCCTAAACGGTGCCTGAACCGATACTTTCAATTAAAAAAGAGCCACAAAACGGTGGATGACAATAAAGAGTGGCTTTTTATTGAAAATTCATAAATTCTTTAAATTGAACAATTTATTAAAACTTTAAAGTATACTTAAATATATAAATATAAATAAATACAAAACACAACAAATTCACTTAAATTCACAGTAAAACCTAACCCAACTACAATGGGCCTAATTTAACACTAAATAACAGTTACAAAGTAGTCTGTATTCTTGGTATGCTACAAACCATCTTCAAGATTCATCATTATTTTTCAGAAATATGACCATATTCTCTGGCTAAATATTTTAGAACGCATCGACTTATTGTTTCCATGGAGATGCGTCATGCTTCTCACGACACACAGCAGCCGCAAGAGCGCTGTATCACAGACGTAGGCTATCGGTTTTATTCCGTTTTTAATTTTTTATTCAATATACACAAACTTGTTAACTGTCATGAACTATCTGATATTCTGATTAACTATACACTCACCTAAAGGATTATTAGGAACACCATACTAATACTGTGTTTGACCCCCTTTCGCCTTCAGAACTGCCTTAATTCTACGTGGCATTGATTCAACAAGGTGCTGAAAGCATTCTTTAGAAATGTTGGCCCATATTGATAGGATAGCATCTTGCAGTTGATGGAGATTTGTGGGATGCACATCCAGGGCATGAAGCTCCCGTTCCACCACATCCCAAAGATGCTCTACTGGGTTGAGATCTGGTGACTGTGGGGGACATTTTAGTACAGTGAACTCATTGTCATGTTCAAGAAACCAATTTGAAATGATTTGAGCTTTGTGACATGGTGCATTATCCTGCTGGAAGTAGCCATCAGAGAATGGGTACATGGTGGTCATAAAGGGATGGACATGGTCAGAAACAATGCTCAGGTAGGCCGTGGCATTTAAACGATGCCCAATTGGCGCTAAAGTGTGCCAAGAAAACATCCCCCACACCATTACACCACCACCACCAGCCTGCACAGTGGTAACAAGGCATGATGGATCCATGTTCTCATTCATGTTCTCATTCATGTCCAAATTCTGACTCTCTCATTCTGACCATCTGAATGTCTCAACAGAAATCGAGACTCATCAGACCAGGCAACATTTTTCCAGTCTTCAACTGTCCAATTTTGGTGAGCTCATGCAAATTGTAGCCTCTTTTTCCTATTTGTAGTGGAGATGAGTGGTACCCAGTGGGGTCTTCTGCTGTTGTAGCCCATCCGCCACAAGGTTGTGCGTGTTGTGGCTTCACAAATGCTTTGCTGCATACCTCGGTTGTAACGAGTGGTTATTTCAGTCAAAGTTGCTCTTCTATCAGCTTGAATCAGTCGGCCCATTCTCCTCTGACCTCTAGCATCAACAAGGCATTTTCGCCCACAGGACTGCCGCATACTGGATGTTTTTCCCTTTTCACACCATTCTTTGTAAACCCTAGAAATGGTTGTGCATGAAAATCCTCATGAAAAACTCAGACCGGCCCATCTGGCACCAACAACCATGCCACGCTCTAAATTGCTTAAATCACCTTTCTTTCCCATTCTGACATTCAGTTTGGAGTTCAGGAGATTGTCTTGACCAGGACCACACCCCTAAATGCATTGAAGCAACTGCCATGTGATTGGTTGATTAGATAATTGCATTAATGAGAAATTGAACAGGTGTTCCTAATAATCCTTTCAGTGAGTGTATAATGTGTATTTGATAGAAATAAGACACAATTATAACTGTTATTGCCGCTTCCATAGACATCAGTGTGTGTTTTTGCTAGTACGTATGTGCATTTAAATGTCTGAAAACTAAAATAAACATGATGATGTGGTTGAAAACACTGAATAGTTATGTGACGAGCGCTCAGCGCGTCTGTCTCTGGCTCGGTGCCAGCCAAAGCGCGAAAGCACGTTTGAATTAAAGTGGCACCGAAATCAAGCACCGAAAACTGTGTTCTGATTCGGTCCGGTACATACCGGTTATATAGGTACCGGTGCCATACTGGAACTGGGTTTCGGTACCCAACCCTACAAATGATACATATTTTTTTACTCTCCTCGCTATAGTTTGAGTTATGAGTCATTAAATTTGTGTATGTCACTCAGAAAACAACAGTTTTATAAATGTCAAGGATTGAACAAAAAGGCTACCTTTGTTCCAAATGCTGTAACTTTTGATTAATTTATGCTATCGCCACAAAATTTGATCCAGATGCAGACCACATATTTTTCTGCAGCCATATTTCCTTCCTGAATTATTGCATGTCAAATAAGAAATATTTGTAAAATTATAAAAAAATAAAATAAAAAAAAAAAAATAATTTTATCAGCAGTTTCTCAGCATTAGATTGTCCAAATATAATAAATTGTCTAAAAATATAAAAAGTTTGCAAACAAATGATACCTACCATTTGACTCTCCTTACTATAGTTTTGGAGTTATGAGTCTTTAAAGGTGTGTGTCACTCAGACAAAAAAACTCTAAAAATACCCTCAGGGCTTAAGGGGTTAAGGACTACAACAAATGGCTGGTAGGGACTACACAAGCTTCCTCGCGGGTTAGTGACATCACTAACCCTGGAATTTACATAAATCCTGTCCCCGAATCCTGTCATGACAGAATATGCTAATCAATGACTTGAAGATAGTAACTCCACATCAGCTACATTAAATTCATCAACTAACCATTCAGAAACATCCTGTCTTACATGTTGTCACTTCTTCTTGAGTCTCTCCATCATGGCCAGACTCCTTCAGAAAAGGCTGAACAGTTTCATTGCCTGTCTGGATGAGGTTATCTGCGTTCTTGCGTTCCCCGTGAGCAGCAGCTCATTTGCATTTAAAGGGACACACAAAAAACGGCACGTTTTTGCTCACCCTCAAAAAGTGACATTTTGAACAATTTTATCTGTGGGAAATTTTGAGCTAAAACTTCACATACACACTCTGGGGACATCAGAGACTTTTACATAACCCTGAAAAAATGACGGTAACACTTTAGAATAATGGTCCGTTATTAATAAGTAACTATGCAGAAAGTAATGGAGGACTAATGAGTAATACTACAGCTACTACTATTAACTAATATGAAAAAAAAAAAACCTTGACTAATCAGTAATATTGAATTTAGGACAAAGATAGTTCCGTAGTAGGTAATCAATAATTACTGAATGAGACTGACATCACTAAGAACTAATAAGTAACTATGACAAATGATAAAGAATTACTAATTAATTACTAAATCACAACATTTGCGTGTCTGAGATGTGAGCAATTGTCTTTTTCTACTCTGAATATAGTCATAAAATGCATCACTAATTACTCAAGTGTCACTCTGCAGGAACTACTAGTGATCTCGACCATTATTTTAAAGTGAAAAACCATCAAAAATTTTTTTTTTAATAATTTTCACTTTAAAATAATGGTCCAGATTACTAGTAGTTCTTGAAGATTGCCTTTATTTTTTACTCTGAATATAGTCATAAAATGCATCACTAAGTACAGTCACGTATCAAGGACTACTAGTGACTAGTGATTCGTTTATTGTAGTAGCTGAAGTGTTAATGTAGTACTACTCAGTCCTGCATTGCTTCCTGCATAGTTACCTATTAATGACAGACCGTTATTCTAAAGTATTACCAAAATTTCCACAAAAATATGAAGCAGCACAACGGTTTTCAACATTGATAATAAATAAGAAATGTTTCTGTGCATCAAATCATATATTATAATGATTTCTGAAGGATCATGTGACACTGAAGACTGGAGTAATGATGCTGAAAATTCAGCTTTGATCACAGGAATAAATGACATTTTAAAATATATTACAATAAAAACAGTTATTTGAAATTTTATTTAATTTCACCTGTATTTTTGTTGAGTGTATTATGTCCAATAAACCACAGTAATCATGCACAGCACACGTTCAACCATCACAAATATCTAATGGATAAAAGAGAACGCACTATGAAGGAAATACAGTAGCTAAGCTGACTGATTTCAGATCAAGCTGTAAGGAAATACATGACAATATATGTAAAAAAAAAAAAAAGAGACTGTAGCAATGCAACGGGTATATTCAGAGCAAGCTATCAAACTACAAGCTTATCCGACTGTCTCTGCAGATTTGATAAATAATCAATAAGGAGCTACTCACAGTATGAAGACTTTCACTGCAGAGCTGTTCAACCTGTGTGTGTTTCCACTCTCCTCTGGAGTGTGTGTGGAAGCAGAAGCTCTTCAAATGAGGGATGCACTCGCACTAACACAAATGAACACACTGAAATATCTGTTGCGTAGCACCATAAGGCCTATAGAGTGGCTTGTGCACAGACTGCACATTCCCATATGAGAGTGCGCAGTGCAATGGGTGGGGCGCAGTGTGTGTGTGTGTTGGGGGTAAAGTCGGCCGAAGCCAAACTACTTGTAGCCCCCAGGCACGCTTTGTGCCAGCACTATTAGGGGAAGCCCGGCAGACGCCACCACAATGGTGCGCCTGTGCCAGTGTCACCCCGGGCCTTTGTAAGGGGCCCCCGCTCCGTTTTACAGCCCGCTAATGATGAAGCGAACGCGACCATCTGTGTGCAGGGGGCCTTTTCGGAGCGGACACAAATGACGAGATAACATGAGAGAGACAGACAGATTAAGGAGGCAGTACAAAGCAAAGTTGGTATGAGATGATTATACGGATCTTTGTTGAGTGCTTTCAGTTGTTTTGGCAGCATTATGCAAATTACATGCAATTAGGGCGAGGATTGACTGAAGAAAAGAAAATGGGATTTTTGTCATAAGGGGATTTCACACAAACACTGACTCTGAAAATGTAATTTATATAAATTGAATGATTTCAGAATATTTTTTTTCTTTTTTTTTCACATAGCTTAAACCATATGCCACATCCATGTGCAATACTCATCAACAGGAATCAATAATAATTCTAATGCTTAGGATTACAATTGCACTCTGTTTATTATGCAATGGTGGACGAGCAGGCCAGGTTCAGGAGAAAGCAGGTCGCATCTGCGGTAATACACATCATGTCATCCTGTGCACTCGGCATAAACTCGCACACTAATAAATCTCTCCACCAAGTTCAAGAACACACTTTCACTAATTAAAACATCTTTATGCTTATATAACAAAAGTAATAGGCTAAGCTAGCACTTTGTAGAGTCGAACTTACTCAGATGTTTTTTTAGGATTGTTAATGCATTCAAATAGCTAGATTCAGTTATAAATACTTGGCCAACACATTACAAACAGATGCCCCCCTGTTGTCCAAACCTGCTGTGGCAGTAAAACACCACAAGGGGGCGACAGAGTTTCCTTCACATGTCTGTGCCATTAAAGGTGCAGTAAGCAATTTCTGAGAATTATAGTTGAACACTGTTGATAATTTTAATCAACCCAAACAAATACACCCCTCCTTTCATTGCTCAGCAAAACCCACAATGTAAGAGTGGGTGTCTCTTTATCATAGCAGAAGCCAAACAAAATAATGCTTTGCGAAAAATAAAGCAAAGATGATGAACAAACCAGAAAGAAAAAAAAAAGAAAAATGAACACATCATATACAATAGCATATACAATCATGAGTTTGTTGTTAGTCGCCAGCAGCTCCAGACAAACATTGCCACTCACATATTAGCAGGATACACTATCCGTGGTTACTTCAACAGTGAGACCAAGAAAACAGCTTGAGATTTGCTTGCATTTTTGCGATACAGTACAGTTTCTGGGGAAGAAATTGAGAAGGAGGAAACTAAAGGAACAGTGCTCTTCGGGAGAGACTAAGGCCCCGTTTACACTGCATGGTTCAAGTGACCCAATTCATGTGGAACAGATCAGATATGACATGTGAACATGTAAGCAGGAAAAAAACGCATGAATTCCGATATCCTCAGATCAGATTCAGGCCTCACTCAAATGTGGTAATACATCCGATATGATATGTGCATTTGCGTCTGTCATGTAAGCAGTCAAATCGGATATTCCCCAGTAAATGCGAGTCGTACGTCATTGAAAAAGGGACGGAGGCGAATGACGTCAACTCAGGTGGACACGAACTGTGATCACATGACACTAATGGCACGATGGAAGAAGAAGGCAATGTTTTGCTGACCTTTAAAGATCTTGCTTTTTTTTACTTCCTTTTCTGGATCAGAATGTCTTGGGCTGTTTCGCCAGTGTATAGTGTAAATGCAAATATCGGATACGGGTCGCTTTTAAAAGATGACGTAAGCGGGTCGGTCAAAAAAAAAAACCAGATATAGTCACCAAATCGGAATTGTGCATCAAGACTTGCAGTGTAAATGCGGCCTAAATAACACCACCAAACAGCGTTATTTAGAGAAACTGCTTGACACCAACAACATCAACCCATACGACCTGCCAGCTACAGAATGGATGAAGTGCTAACACCTCTCACAGAATTACCTGGTTTATGGTATCAGTGCATACACAATACAAGAGTTCAGAAGCTTTAAGTCATTAGAGGTCATAACATGACCTGTATTCCATGCTACATTTCCAATTTCCCTTTGTCTTCAACAATAAGCATTAGAACTATAAAACCATTATTAAAAGCAGAGTGCAACCTTACCTTGGCAAGTATGACTGAGCTTTCTCAGTTTACAGGTTTGTGGGCTGTAAGTCTGGCACCCAGCAGCAGCAGAATTGTTCATAAGCTTCTAATGACTTAAAGGTTCTGAACTCTTGCATAGGCACTGATACCATAAACCAGGTAATTGACAATGTCAGGGTATGTGAGAGGTGGTAGCGCTTCTGGGTCTTTCATCCATTCTATAGCTGGCAGGTCGTACAGGTCGATGTTGTTGATGTCAAGCAGTTTCTCTAAATAACTGTTAGGTGGTGTTATTTAGTCTCTCCCGATAGAGCCCCTTTCCTTTCGCCTACTCCTCCATCTCTTCCCAAGAAACTGTGCCGTATATCAAAAATTCAAACTCAAACTCAAAATCTCAAGTTGCTCTCTCAGTCTCACTGTAGAAGTAACCATGGCAATGAATAGCGTATCCTGCTAATATGGCGGCGCCTTCCCGAAATGCAGTGTGGAGTAAACATTGTGACATCACCTTCTCAATCTCTCTAGCTAACATTACAACAACAGCATATCTTCAGTGTTACTCACATATGGGGCACAACCTTGGCATCCATTTTCAGGCCTTCCTGCTTAGGTCTCTCCAGTGCTGGAAAGCATTTCTAATATTGACTTGGGACATAAAGCTCCTGCCTGATCATAACCCTTATTTTTTCAGTGATTTTCTCTTTTGTAAAGTCTCTCAGCCCTCTCTCTTTCAACAGTCTTTCTTCAAATCTCCCTCTTGCTCACTCCTCCTCCTCCCCCATCAGGAGCGGACACGCCCCCTCCCGGTCTGATCCTCTCTCAACAGCGTTTCTCAGAAATTGCTTACTGCACCTTTAAATTGGAAGTGTTATTCTTCAGGTAGCCATGAACATGTGGGCTGCATCCAAAAGCTTAAAAATGCTGCCTTCAAAGGATGCATTCCAAGGTAGGAAGGCATCAAGAATCCAAATCCAATGTTAGCTTCACTTCCTGTCTCTTGAGATACCTTCATCTGATCGATTTTTTAAGGCAGCATTGATGTATCCTTGGCTGCCTTTATATATTCCACAATCCTGTGCTTTCTATTCTGTGACAGTTATAAATAAAAATAAATATGGTGTCTGAAAGTCGCGGTTGGTGGTCAGTTTAAATGTACATTTTTGACCACCGTTTCCACTTCTGATGTCATTTCTAGCAAGAAATTACTATTGTAGTAATTAAATATTTGCTTAGTTATCACCAAAGCTTGCTCTATTTTGCCTTATATCATTAAACCTGTAACGTTGCAAGTTCAGTTAGAGTTTATTATTTTTGTTCCTGGGTTAGGCATTGAAAAATTACAACAGCTCCCCCAACCTAGCACCAGGAAGATTTGGAATAGGGAGACTGAGGAAAAGGACACGGGCCGACGCATGTTAGACTACACCATACTCCTGGCTAGGAGATTCTCCCTAATGGGGAGTGGGCCTAGATTTAAGAACCTTCCTGTTGAGGGGACTCAGTACTCAATCACTAGGGCAGGGTTCCTCAATTCTTGCCCTGGAGGGCAAAATGCACTGCAGAGATTATCTCCAACCCTGAACAAACTCACCTACCTGTGCTTTTCTAATGATCCTGAAGACACCGATTGTGATTCTGATGACAAGTAATTTCCTGCAACTTAATTCAGAAAAAACAGAATTTTTAATTATTGGACAAAAAAAACTCCACAAGTAGTAACCTTAAGAGTACTGTCTAACACTCGATGGCTGCTCTGTCCTCGTCATCAGTGAGGAACCTGGGTGTGCTCTTTGATACCAATCTTTCATTTGAAAGCCACGTTTCTAACATCTGTAAAACTGCATTCTCCCATCTTAAAAACATATCTAAATTACGGCACATCCTTTGAGTGCAAAATGCTGAACAGTTAGTTCATGCGTTCATGACCTCAAGGCTAGATTATTGTAATGCTCAACTGGGTGGTTGCCCTGCTCGCTTAATAAACAAACTCCAGCTGGTCCAAAAAGCAGCAGCTCAAGTTCTTACTAGAACCAGGAAGTATGACCATATTAGCCCGGTTCTGTCAACACTGCACTGGCTCCCTATTAAACATTGCATACATTTTAAAATCTTGCTTATTACTTACAAAGCACTAAATGGTTTGGCTCCCCAGTACTTGAGCAAGCTTTTAACACATTATACTCAATCACGTCTATTGCGGTCTCAAAACTCTGGCCAGTTGATAATACCTAGAATATCAAAATCAACTGCAGGCGGTCGATCCTTTTCCTATTTAGCACCTAAACTCTGGAACAGTCTTCCTAGCATTGTTTGGGAAGCAGACACACTCTGTCAGTTTAAATCTAGACTAAAAACACATCTCTTTACTATGGCTTACACATAAAACATTATCAATTTCTATTATTCAGATCAGTA
This sequence comes from Paracanthobrama guichenoti, assembly GCA_018749465.1. Classification (NCBI taxonomy): domain Eukaryota; kingdom Metazoa; phylum Chordata; class Actinopteri; order Cypriniformes; family Gobionidae; genus Paracanthobrama; species Paracanthobrama guichenoti. The sequence continues at coordinate 4,934,600 of CM031965.1, read as the reverse complement.
AATGATTGTTAGGCTGCATTAACTAGGTCAGCCGGAACCGGGAACACTTCCCATAACACCTGATGTACTCGTTACATCATAAGAAGAATGGGATCTACGCTAATGTTAGTCTCTCTGTTTATCCTGAGGTTTACTGCAGTCAGCCGGATTCAGGCCGTATCCAGACCAGATGGTGGACCTGCACCTGGATATGACCAACACATCCCTGAAGTGTCTGCAGAGAGCGTGTCAATTAAACTCCCCCTTGTAAATGCTGCATCGACACGACATCCTCATTAATCCCGTCTCCAGCGTGACGACTCCAATCTTTCGAATAGTCTTACGAATATCTATTGATCTAATATGACTTCTGATCTGTAATGTTGCCAGAATCATAATCATACACTGTTTGTTCGTCGGCCAGAGGAGAACTGGCACCCCGACTGAGCCTGGTTTCTCCCAAGGTTTTTTTCTCCATTCTGGCACTGAAGGAGATGCCACCGTCCTTGCCACCGTCACCTTTGGCTTGCTCAGTTGAGGACACTTAAATTTCAACTATATTACCAATCTGCCCACATTGACACTATATAATAACTGAAATTAGCCGGATAACATCATCATTTTCATCAGAGCGGTTGTACAGCCAAATCAAATTCTGTTGCATTATTTTCATGTTAACACTGTGAAGCTGCTTTGAAACAATTGGCATTTATAAAAAACGCTATATAAATAAAGATGACTTGACAGGAATGTGGATCTTATGGGCCAAATTTGAGGATCCCTGCCCTAGGGATAGTGTGGGTAGGGTTAGGGTGGCCCACTTCTTCTAAGCGGGCCAGGGATGGTTAAACGAACTGAAAGGTTTGATTCTGAAATCCACTGCCGCTTCAATATACCTGTATATATCCAAATTAAATTCATAAGCAAAGCCTTAATCAATATTTATCCACCTATATTATTATGTTTTTTTAATGATTCTTTCCAGTTATGATTTTGCTTAATCAAGAGAACCACTGATTGTTTCTTGTTTTCTAAAGTTTGTATTTGGTCACTGAGTGGTGACTGAGGGTCTGGCCTAGGGATGTGTGATATGTCGCTAAACACTTGATGGCAGCATGTTTGGATTTTGGAGGCATCACACGCAGTAACAGTGCTTGCTCATTTAGCCCAGCTTCCAGATATGAAATATGGATTTGTCTTTCATTTGTTTTATTTTTTATTCATTTTATATTTCCTTTTACTGAAACACTAAAGAATCAAGATGAATATTGCCTGTACTATTGTCTGTACCTCTCACTGAGAGAAAGCACATGTTATCAGTATGTTTTGGGAAACTTTCTGGTTCAGGCCAGAGCTCAGCCAGCTCCAACCTTGGAGAGACTGTGTATCCGTGTATGTGCACAATATAATGTGTTACAGATCAGTATTGGAGGTGGATTATGGGCATCCTAAGAGATGGGTGGACTTGTTGTTCTGGGCAAGCTGGCGCCTGCTCCAGACCTGGAAGGTCACTACATGCCTAATTCAGGGGTGAAAGTGTCAACAAGTGCTCTATGGACACGTGAACCTAATTAACTGACAATGTGTGTAAATTTACCATGACTGTTCATTTTCTCTCAGCCAATCAGAATCAGTAATGACGTGGATATATCTTGGAAACAGTGTAACTGTTGGAACAATTGTATGTACAATGGACAGGTAGAGAGGAAGCGTGGCCTACAAACTCCTTGTGAGATTTGAAGCTGGCTTCTACTGATGAAACTCCAAACTATTCTTTAGTAAATTTTTCTTTAATTAACTCTTTCCCCACCAGCGTTTAAAAAAAAAAAAGTTACCAGCTGGTTTTTGACCATTTTCACAAAAATGTTATAGCCCATAGAATATTTTGTTTTATGAATATCTGAGCATGTATATCAATATAGCAATATATCAGAAGAAAGAGCTTACCCTCTTCTTTTAAGCAAAAAAAAATGAGAAAATCATGTTTTTGTGAAAGGCTACATCCAGATCAGATTCAGAGCGATGATCAAACACAGATGGAGTAGATCGAGTCCATCAACACCTCTAATGCTTGCACAGTCCTGTAGCTCATCCTGGGTCCACATTTCATTCAGTAACATTAGATAGTTTTGATTTATATGACATTTAATGTTGATGATCACGTTATTTTACATATGCATCTGCTTACATGCGATCGCTTGTTTTACTGCGTCTTCCTCACATATGTTTTGATCAGGACATTCTGTACTCATTCAGAAGATGCGTAATAACGCAACCAGCTGTCCAACTGCAGGAACAACCAAGCCTGGAGGATCACACCAAGGACTTTTTTTTTTTTTTAGATCTGGCATGCCTCACAAACTTTCCAGACCACTCGCTGTGCATGTTTTTCAGATCTAGCCTGAACGAAAGCACAAAGACACACCTACCTGGTGTTGGTCCTCAGGGGCAATTGCCGAGAATGTGGAGTGGGTGCTGGTGAACTGCAAGTCTGTATTTACCATCTGCACAGCCGAGGAAAATCTCACCAGCCCCACTCCAGACCCAGAGCCCAGCCAGCCACCCCTACACTCTGTACAGAAGAAATGCGAGAGCCCGCCGGAGATGGAGAGCCTGCTGCGATGAAAGAGCCAGATCAGAGGACTGAGCCAACCATCACCCGAGCTGTGGAGTATACGAGTGCATGGAGGAAAGCCCTGCCCGCACTCCAGCCAGAGTCATCTGCAGCTGGCCTCTGCATATTGTTATGAGGATTTTGAAGATGATTATTCCCTGAATCTCCTGTCTCCATTGGTCCAGCCCAGCTCCAATTCTCCAGTGTCTCCTATGGACCCACTCTGCCTCCTTCTCCCACCTACTCTTCCAGGGTCACTTCCGCTGGTTCCCTTCAGCTCCTCTTTTTTTACTACTCAGTGCTGTGTGGATGGTCCTCAGATCTTCCGGTCACCAGCTTCACCTTGGCTAGAGGATCCTCTGGCTCTGCCTCCAGCCGCTGAGCCCCCACCCATCAGCGACCAGTTAGCTCCACCTTGGCTCCTTCCTCCCTCGGCTCCACAATGGGACCATCGTCTTTATGGCTCAATCAGGCTCCCTTCTCCCTCTGGCATCGCCTTGGTCAGACGTGACTCTGTCTGCACCATGGACTTCCGGGCCTTCAACTGTTCTTTGTCCCTTGACCCCTTCGGCTCTGTCAGGCTCCACCTTTCCTCTGGCTCCGTTTTGATCCTCAGTCCTACTGGCTACACCTTAATCCTCTGGCACCCTGGCTCCTCCTCAGACACTCGTTGATGCAACTCTGCCTTGGTCTCCTGAACCTTCAGTGTCATGTGGTCCCATCAACTGTTCGCCTCTGCATGGGTCTCAATAGTCTCCATCAGTCGTCCCCCTGAATTTGTCAGCCAGGTGGCTCTACCCTCCCTTGACTCCGTCATGGTTTCTCCCACCATCACCTTCTCCCAGTTCCTGCCTTTCATCAGCTCCACGTACTCCCTCCTCAGAGCCCCCACCCTCCCTCCTCGGTTGGACTGTTACAGAGCGAGGGTGTAATGTAACTTTGAATGTTCAGTTAGTGTTTATTATTCCTTTATAACAACATAAATAATATACTTTTAAAAGAAAATACTTAAGTGTAAACTTAATGTAATGTTTTTGGACACTTACTTGAAAAATTTATTAGTTTAAAATGTATATTAAGTGCAATTATTTTAACTTAAAAGTGCTTTTTTACTTAAGTACATAATTATATGTCATTTCATAATTATTTATATTATCTTTGAAATATGGTTAAAGTGTACTGCTGAATGTACTGACAAGCATTTATGGTAAACTAATATATACTTTAATGTCACAAACACTTAAAGTGACAAGTGACAGGAATGTCACTTGAATGTATGTAAATATATTTTTATTACACCTATGTGATGATGAAAGTTGCAATTTAGTACATTTAAAATATATTAACATTAAATGTAAGATTAAATAACACTACAGTTAAAGTTTTAATCAAGTGCATTACATGTGCTTTAGTATGTTAGTCAAAACATTAAAATAAGTGTGCTTTAAAAAGCGCGACAAAGGATTATTAAAACATGATTTAAAATGTAAAGTAAAACTTTTAATTTGACTATTACAAAGTGATTAACATTAGTGTTGAATGTGGCAGAATCCATTGGTATATAGCCAAAGTATAAATTGCCCAGTAACCCAAATACCTGTAAATACACTTCCTAAATCTTTAAATGCACCATTTTGGCAATTCTGGGAAGATACAGTGACAGCAATATGAAATTTGCATCAATGGAAGTATCTTATGATTTGACAATTGGTTAAATCACAAATTGTTACAAAGTTGATGTACTTAACAAATATATCTTATACAGAGGCAATAAAGATAAACAGAAAGAAGGTGGCAGCTTCTGTGTCCGTTTCTCAAACTCATTTGATGCCACAAGATGGAGCCAGTGAGTCTTAATAAACATGACTGAATGGAATCACAACATCCTCTTTCCATCTGGGAAAACAAGAGACACACTACACACTAAGGAGAGGGCAAAATTATGAATTAGGACCCAGACAGCATGCGCTTCTAGGACAGATGTGGAATTAAGCTCTCACATCTGAGCAACAGTAGATATGACATGCACACATATCAGCCAGCCATTTTGCCCTTCACGGCTGGAGGGAATTTTGGACATTTGTGGTTACATTTTGCTTGTATATGGGAGAATCAAGCACAAGAACAATATATTTACCAATGTGTTATTGATTACTAATTCTGATTTGAACACCTAACAGTACGTCACCATTAACATGTTTAAAATACCTGTACCTTATTTATAGAAAAAGTATCTGCATTGTCCTGACGTTTTAAGTTGGGGGTGTCATGCATGGTGGAAGTTATTCGTTATGGTCATAATTACAGTGTCACAGGTGTCTGCTGCAAGCTACAGAATATGTTATTAAATGACTGTTACAAAGTTCCTTTTGAAGTTAGTATCTGTAAACGTACTTCTTTCACTGAAGCTAATAGCCCCTTCAAAGGAAGCACCAGAATCCCACTCACTACAGTAGATCACTCTAACATTGTAATTATCCTGATACTGAAAGAGATATTCTGACAGCCGGGTGTGTGCGAGCAGTGCCTGGTGGGATATTTAATCATTCTGAAGAGGAGCAGTAGTACATTGCCTACATGCTCTTGGCATTTCCAGACCCACCCAAGCATCAAAATCTGAAGGTCAAAGCAGCTTAATTTGTTTTCAGCAGCTGGACTCCATCTGCTGATGTAAATGGTCCATAACATAATGGACTGTAAGTTGTCAGCAAGGTCACTCAGCAGAAATGTTGACAGCACACACACGTTTTCCATTCTGAAAGACCAATATAAAAATATAAACTCAATAAATATATACTTTTGTACACCAATCAGGCATAACATTATGACTACAGACAGGTGAAGTGAATAACACTGATTATCTCTTCATCACAGCACCTGGATATATTAGGCAGCAAGTGAACATCTTGAGCAGCTCTTGTGGGATGTTCCCGGTCTGCAGTGGTCAGTAGCTATCAAAAATGGTCCAAGGAAGGAACAGTGGTGAACCGGAGACAGGGTCATGGGCGGCCAAGGCTCAATGATGCACGTGGGGAGCGAAGGCTGGCCCGTGTGGTCCGATCAAACAGACGAGCTACTGTAGCTCATATTGCTCAAGAAGTTAATGCTGGTTCTGATAGAAAGGTGTCAGAATACACAGTGCATCGCAGTTTGTTGCGTATGGGGCTGCATAGCCGCAGACCAGTCAGGGTGCCTATACTGACCCCTGTCTCACACCAACAGCGCCAACAGTGGGCACGTGAGTATCAGAACTGGACCACGGAGCAATGGAAGAAGGTGGCCTGGTCTGATGAATCATGTTTTCTTTTAATCATGTGGATGGCCGGGTGCGTGTGTGTTGCTTTCCTAGGGAACACATGGCACCAGGATGCACTATGGGAAGTGGCGGTGGAGGCAGTGTGATGCTTTGGGCAATGTTCTTCTGGGAAACTTTGGGTCCTGCCATCCATGTGGATGTTACTTTGACATGTACCACCTACCTAAGCATTGTTGCAGACTATGTACACCCTTTCATGGAAACGGTATTCCCTGGTGGCTGTGCCTCTTTCAGCAGGATAATGCTCCCTGCCACAAAGCAGAAATGGCTCAGAAATGGTTTGAGGAGCACAACAATGAGTTTGAGGTGTTGACTTGAGGCCTGTTGCATGAAGCTAGCTGAACAAACTCTGAGTTTCAGAGAAGGTTTAGAGTTAACAAATTTAGATAAATCCATCCTGGTTTAGATCAAGTTCAACGGTCTCTCAAAGCTTGGTATAAACATTCTCTGTCAACTCAGGTTTAATCCAGAGATTGCGATTAACTCTGAAGCGTGTGCACCTGAAAGTGTGACACTCTGCAGCAAACAGCCAATCACAGTGTCCGTTTGATTCACTTCTCGCAAGAGAGAAGGTGCAATTCACTTCTCTTCTGAAGATTGAGAGATCGTTTTGAAAATGATCATGAAATTAAATGCGTTTACAACGCAGGAGAAAACACTGCTGCTGCAGCGAAAGTTTGAGAAGGCAGCTAAAAGAATATCTGACTATATCAATGCATGATGTGAATCAAAGGAATATGCCTAATAATTATAGGTTCACAAAGAGCTCAAATTAATACACGTTGTTTAAAAGAATTATGAATGCATGCATTATATTTATAATAATATTTGTCTACTTGTCAATTAATATAATAATTATATGAATATATTATATGAATTAAAAGTAATTACAATTCATATCCAATCGAACATCTGTGGGATATGTTCGATCCATGGAGAGCCCACCTCGCAATTTACAGGACTTAAAGGATCTGCTGCTAACATCTTGGTGCCAGGTAACACCGCACACCTTCAGGGGTCTAGTGGAGTCCATGTCTCGATGGGTCAGGGCTGTTTTGGCAGCAAAAAGGGGACCAACTCAACATTAGTCATAATGTTATGCCTGATCTGTACATCTTGTGAAAAGGGGCATAATAGGTCCCCTTCAATGTCTCTATCTCAGGTCTCCTGAGGTATGGAAGTGTCACACACACACACACTTTGTTTTTGTGTCTCCCCTTGGTTAGTTTGTTGTCCTGGATGTTAATTTGATTCATCATTCTGTTCAGCTGTGTGTGATACCTTGTTTGTCTCTTGTATTTAAGTTCCTGTGTTACTGTTTTCTGTAGTTGTCTGGTCTCATCTATGTTACGGTTGTGTTTAGTTCAATGCTGTGTTACAACGAGCAGCCAGAAAAATGGAGCACAGCTGGAAGAAAACAAAACTAGAGGTTTTTCGTATATTTCGTGGAAAGAGAGCATGATCGCATACAGAAAGGCCGTAAAAACTGCTAGATCTGCTTATTTCTCAACTCTCTTAGAAGAAAACAAACACAACCCTAGGTATGTATTTGAAACAGTGGCTAAATTAACAAGTACAAGTATAATAAAGCTTCTGATGTCTTCAAGCAGCACAGCAGTAATGACTTTATGAACTTCTTTACATGCAAGATTGATAATATTAGGAAAAAACATTATAACCATGCAATACTACAGTATCGCATCAGACAGTGCACTATAGTGTCACTGAGGAACAATTACACTCATTCACTGCTATAGGAGAGGAAGAATTGGCTAAACTCATTAAATCATCAAAATCAACAACATGTATGATTGACCCTATACCGACTAAGCTACTAAAATAGATGCGTCCAGAGGTCATAGATCCTCTTCTTAATATCATTAATTCATCCTTGTCACTAGGATCTGTACCCCGAAAACTTTTAAGTTGGCTATTATTAAACCACTTATTAAAAATTTTTTACTTGATCCTACAGAATTAGTCAATTACAGGCCAACCTCAAATCTACCCTTTCTGTCAAAAATACTAGAAAAGGCAGTGTCCTCATAATTATGCTCCTTTTTAGAAAGAATTGGTATCTGTGAGGATTTCCAGTCAGGATTTAGACTGTATCATAATACTGAGACTGCTCTCATCAGAGTTACACATGATTTACTCTTATCATCCGATCGTGGTTGTATTTCTCTATTAGTGTTACTCGATCTTAGCGCTGCATTCGATACTATCGACCACAACATTCTTTTGAACAGACTCAAGAATTACGTTGACATTAGTGGAATTGTATTGGCATGGTTTAAATCATACTTATCTGACCGTTATCAGTTTGTAGCAGTACATGAAGAGATGTCACACCGATCACAAGTTCAGTATGGAGTACCGTAAGGTTCAGCGCTAGGACCGTTGCTTTTCACCCTGTACATGCTACCACTGGGAGATATCATTAGGAAGCATGGCATTAGTTTTCATTGTTATGCTGACTGTAACGAAGAGTCATCGGGGTGAGAATCCATCTGCAGCTTTATTTTAGAGTCAGAGTCAAACAGTACAGGGTCGAGACACAGCAGACACAATATAGAAGGCAGAGCAATATCATAAACGGGAACAGGCTTAGGTCAAGGCAGGCAGCATGCATACACAATCCAGAACACAGGCAAATGGTCAGGGCAGGTGGCTGACAATCACAATCCAGTAAACAGGCAAAGGTCAGGGCAGGCAGCAAAGGTTCAGATAACAGGAAACAGTCAGAGCATAAAACAGAGTAAACAGTCCACAGTCAATCAAGACTTCGCAATGGGGGGTGGGTGTGTGGGTGTGGGTGTGATGAATAGCAGGTGCATGACCAATCAGTCCCAAGAATGAGGGCCTATGGTAAAAGTAGTCCAAACGATAACAGTCAATATTCTGGTGAGAGCTCCCTTTGGCGATCTGGAGGAAGTGAAGAGGAAGCCTCACCGGTAACACTGATGATATTTCTTGGCGCCCTGATGAAACTTACCAATTCACAAGATTAACGAAATGCATAGCTGATATAAAAAAATTGGATGACTAGTAATTTCCTGCAACTTAATTCAGAAAAAAAACATAATTTTTAATTATCGGACAAAAAAAAAAAACTCCTCAAGTAGTAACCTATAATACTGTCTAACACTCGATGGCTGCTCTGTCAAGTCCTCGTCATCAGTGAGGAACCTGGGTGTGCTCTTTGATACCAATCTTTCATTTGAAAGTCATGTTTCTAGCATCTGTAAAACTGCATTCTCCCATCTTAAAACTGTATCTAAATTACAGCACATGCTTTCAATGCAAAATGCTGAACAGTTAGTTCATGCGTTCATGACCTCAAGGCTAGATTGTTGTAATGCTTTACTGGGTGGTTGCCCTACTCGCTTAATAAACAAACTCCAGCTGGTCCAAAAAGCAGCAGCTCGAGCTCTTACTAGAACCAGGAAGTATGACCATATTAGCCCGGTTCTGTCAACACTGCACTGGCTCCCTATTAAACATTGCATACATTTTAAAATCTTGCTAATTACTTACAAAGCACCAAATGGTTTAGCTCCCCAGTACTTGAGTGAGCTCTTAACACATTATACTCAATCATGTCTACTGCGGTCTCAAAACTCTGGCCAGTTGATAATACCTAGAGTATCAAAATCAACTGCAGGTGGTCGATCCTTTTCCTATTTAGCACCTAAACTCTGGAACACGCCGGATCCAGACCAGATGGTGGACCTGCGCCTGGATATGACCAATGCATCCCTGAAATGTCTGCAGAATGAGATGTCTGTCAATTAAACTCCCCCTTGTAAATGCTGCATCGACACAACATCCTCATTAAACCCATCTCCGGTGTGACGACTCCAATCTTTCGAAAAATCTTACGAATATCTATTGATCTAATATGACTTCTGATCTGTAATGTTGCCAGAATCATAATCATACACTGTTTGTTCGTCGGCCAGAGGAGAACTGCCTGTATCTTGGTTTCTCCCAAGGTTTTTTTCTCCATTCTGGCGCTGAAGGAGTTTTGATTCCCTGCCACCGTCACCTTTGGCTTGCTCAGTTGGGGACACTTAAATTTCAACTTTATTACTGATCTGCCCGCATTGACACTATATGATAACTGAAATTAGCCGGATAACATCACCGTTTTCATCAGAGCGGCTGTACAGCCAAATCAAATTCTGTTGCATTATTTTCCTGTTAACACTGTGAAGCTGCTTTGATACAATTGGCATTGTAAAAAGCGCTATATAAATAAAGATGACTTGACTTGACTTTATTTTTCCTCCTGTCTCAGAGCACCAGTGTGAGAGGTCATGTTCAGCATGAATATGTCTGGATGAATATGTCTGTGAGCCACAGAGGGGGGGCGTCAGAGAGCAAACACACAGCAGGGTCATGAGGTAGTGCTGTTCCTTTAACATCTCACCACAGCTCATAGTTTGACTCACTTCCCTCGCAGCCCCACCCTGAGCTCCTGCGCTGAAGTTTGACACAGACCCTCCACCGCTGCATGTGTTAGAACAGAAGTGGTTCTCATTCCCACAGTCTGTTGGACTTTAACTGTAGATTTTCTGTCCATATCCACATACCTACCAACGATCACTTCAGGTAAGAAGCTCTTCACAGTGTCTTATTTTGTCCCCCCAACATGCTTTTTCTGCTTCTTTTGCTCAATAGCTCTGCAAACTTGTGTGCAGCTCATGTGGCTTTTTGAGGTTTTGGTTTCCTGGAATTCTTGAAATTCTTTTCAACTCATTAAAACTGTTCAGTTTTGTTGAGCTGACACAATTCTTGGCAGTGAACAACAACTTTTGTGAACCTTATATAAGTCCGAGTCTTCTCTTTCACAGTTACAAACTACTAACTTTTCTTATCTGGAATCAGTAATGCGACTTGTCTAGTCTTGTTTTCTAGAAAAACTGTACTCTAAAAATCATTCAGTCTGAGAAGGAACATTTTGACCTAAGATTCTCAAAAAGAAGACCTAGACTTTTAACCGAGCTTTTATTTAAAACCCTTGTGCTGTGTTGAAAACCATTTACCTAATTTGGTGTTTTTGGTTAAACTGCTTGTAAATCTCACATTATGCAATATTATCACCAAATATGGTATTCAATCTTTTTGTCAACAGGTCTTAGCACAGGTTATATTTTGGTAACTGCATTGATCGTAGGCCTCATTGATCTGAGCTTATGCAACTTGAAATAGTTCACTCAAGCTTATTTATCAGTTTCAAAAATAAATACAAAACCTGTGCAAGCTGAAAGAAACCAAATAACATTGAATCCAACACAACCAATTGGGCCGGTCGTTTTTGACCCGGAACACCACAAGTGTAACAACAAGGTGAGAAAAATTATTAATAAAAAAAATTGGGGGGAACTTGTTATACCCTGTGTGAGCAAAGTAAGCAAGTTTTAGTCCAATGTGATAATATTGACTAGCGTTTTTGGGAGAAGGAAAATCCTCTCTGGGTCAAAATGACTGAAGACAATGTGAGGGTTAACACATGGGGGAACAACAACATTTCACATGTAACTTGATTTAGATTTTTAAATTGGTTACAAACAGCAGGTGACGTCCAGCCCTAGTCATATGTAGAGCATGTGTAAGGCTGGGCAAGGCTTACCTTCCTGTGGCCAAGGACTTTAGACTAGCGTTTAATTTTCTTTCTCAAAACACTGCCTGCAGTTGCTTCTGATTGTTTTTAGTGGGAAAAGCTGCCCATAACTGCTGGTCTAGGATCTTCTTGAACAAGCTACTCTTGAAGTAGCCTGTCTGTTTGATCGGAAAACACGGGCCAGCCTTCAGTCCCATTCACACCCATGACACTGTATTATATTGAGAATTGTGGCATCCCTTGTGTATATATATACATACACTGATCAGGCTTAACATTATGACCACCTTCCTAATATTGTTTTGATCCCACTTTTGTGACCCTGTCTGCGGTTCACCACTGTTCCTTCCTTGGAGCACTTTTGATAGAGACTGACCACTGCAGACCGGGAACACCCCACAAGAGCTGCAGTTTTGGAGATGCTCTGACCCAGTTGTCTAGCCATCATAATTTGGCCCTTGGCAAACTCACTCAGATCCTTACGCTTGCTAATTTTTTTTTTTGCTTCTGGCACATCAACCTTGAGAACAAAATGTTCACTTGCTGCCTAATATATCCCACCCACTAACAGGTGCCGTGAAGAGATAATCAGTGTTATTCCACCAAATCAGCTTATCTTTGTAAAATGGCACAACTTTTTAAATATCTAAAAGTACACTCTTAACACCAGTCAATCAAGCATCATATTACACTCACCTAAAGGATTATTAGGAACACCTGTTCAATTTCTCACGAATGCAATTATCTAATCAACCAATCACATGGCAGTTGCTTCAATGCATTTAGGGGTGTGGTCCTGGTCAAGACAATCTCCTGAACTCCAAACTGAATGTCAGAATGGGAAAGAAAGGTGATTTAAGCAATTTTGAGCGTGGCTCAGTTACTGGGATTTTCACACACAACCATTTCTAGGGTTTACAAAGAATGGTGTGAAAAGGGAAAAACATCCAGTATGCGGCAGTCCTGTGGGCGAAAATGCCTTGTTGATGCTAGAGGTCAGAGGAGAATGGGCCGACTGATTCAAGCTGATAGAAGAGCAAATTTGACAACACGCACAACCTTGAGGCGGATGGGCTACAACAGCAGAAGACCCCACCGGGTACCACTCATCTCCACTACAAATAGGAAAAAGAGCTCACCAAAATTGGACAGTTGAAGAATGGAAAAATGTTGCCTGGTCTCATGAGTCTCGATTTCTGTTGAGACATTCAGATGGTAGAGTCAGAATTTGGCGTAAACAGAATGAGAACATGGATCCATCATGCCTTGTTACCACTGTGCAGGCTGGTGGTGGTGGTGTAATGGTGTGGGGATGTTTTCTTGGCACACCTTTAGGCCCCTTAGTGCTAATTGGGCATCGTTTAAATGCCACAGCCTGCCTGAGCATTGTTTCTGACCATGTCCATCCCTTTATGACCACCATGTACCCATTCTCTGATGGCTACTTCCAGCAGGATAATGCACCATGTCACAAAGCTTGAATCATTTCAAATTGGTTTCTTGAACATGACAATGAGTTCACTGTACTAACATGGCCCCCACAGTCACCAGATCTCAACCCAATAGAGCATCTTTTGGATGTGGTGGAACGGGAGCTTGGTGCCCTGGATGTGCATTCCACAAATCTCCATCAACTGCAAGATGCTATCCTATCAATATGTGCCAACATTTCTAACGAATGCTTTCAGCACCTTGTTGAATCAATGCCATGTAGAATTAAGGCAGTTGTGAAGGCGAAAGGGGGTCAAACACAGTATTAGTGTAGTGTTCCTAATAATCCTTTAGGTGAGTGTATGATATAATGATAATCAAGCATTATTTAATGATAGAACTTTAGTAATTAGAACTAACATTTGGTAACAATGAATGAGTGCATGTTTGTCATTTTAACTGAACTTAGGACTGGTAGTGCTGCTTAAGATATTGTTGGTCATTCAGTGTTTCTGTAAAAAAAGAGATATTAATAGATAACTAATTATTATTAAAATATAATTCTACTAATAATAACAATATACAACACACTAAGGATTGATGAGCTGCTGGGTTCATGAATATTAACTATGTTGTCAGCGTTCGCTTGAACTGATTTACTGAAATCAAAACCGGGACGGTAATAGATGAGCGCCAGCCAATGAGATTGCCTTTTGCGCATTAGTTCCGCCCACTACCGGAGAAACCGGCACATCTTCTGCTTGTTCTTAAAATCTGAATAATTCCAAATTAACTGTTATATTTCGAGAGGAAAATACGACTAAGGATAATATCGTTTACATGTAGTGTGTCGATTCTCTCAGCAAAGTGATGGCAAGTTGTGCATCTTCACACTAGAGTTTATGGTATGTCAAATCCAGGTGCGCACGCATCCATTGAGCTGAATTGAAATAGTAGGCTACAGATTGCTTGACGGAGAGCGAAACTCTAAAGCACTCAGTTAGAGTATTCAGCGAGTGAAAATATATTGATGCTAAACTTATACTTAGCCACTATTAACACACACACTGGCAAGTAAAATCTGAGAATTTATTAGCCAATGGCTAATGATAGACATTATTTAGTCGCCCAGAGTGAAGATTTAGTCGCATATGCGAGTGATTTACTCGCATTGTAAAGGGTTGTGATTACTTGAACGCAATGGCCAATCAGAGCACTGAATAAAAACTTAGTGGTGAGTGGATTCTGAGTTCAGCACGCTCGCAAATACACCATTATGTAAATAAGAGCTTAATTGTGCAGTCAGCTTCATTGCGATGAACTTTTCGATTATTATAAAGGAAGCGCTCTTTGAACACTTTCTACCATGCCAAATCCCACATACAGTATGCTTGCTTTTCTGTTAAAATTAGCAATTGTTTGTGAATGTAGATGCTTTAATAACAAATAATTTATCAGCAGCATTTATGCTGGGATGTGTAGGTTTTGCTGAAACTGAAACTATTTTAAGGAAATCTATTTAAATGTTTTTAAAGGCTAAGCACATCTCCTTAGCCTTACCCTTAGTTAGTTCACCCTCCGCTTATGGCGCTATTCTTACAATAGTTGTGTGTTTTTGTAAAATAGTGCTGTTTCTTTGGTTAGTGTTTGTGGAAGAAAAGTGAGTTTAGACTGTATCTGGGTTGATGGCTTTTGTGGGCGAGCTTGGAGACCTATAATGACCTTGGCTTTCCCCATATGGAAATGAAACTAATGCAGCACAGTGGATTAAATTGTAGGCATCCAGAAAACTCAGAGAATTCTGATATGAAGTAGATTTAATGCGATTCAACTGAGACCTCTGCCTAAAACAATTTCACAGTGTTATCATAATAGTGTCAAATGTCCTCGAGTCTGGCTATGAGCCTACCTATCAAACTCTCGATGACCTTCGGATGCAACACCAGAGAAGCATATGTTTGCAATAGGAAGTAAATGACTATAAGAGAGCATTTTGTCTCACTACGTGTACTATTACTAGAGAACGTTATCTGCATGTGTGGCTTTGTGTCATTTCCTCACATCCGTGACAACCCAACATGTTTGGAGTCAGAGGCCAGAGTTAGTGTTTAGACTGGAGACATCAGAACTATGCAGGAATGTCTCGAATACAACCAACAAGCCCTTTTATGGACAAAATCAATGAGACATTTCCCAGCAATTACAGCAGATCAGACGAACATGATTCATTGTCAAAGGTATAGGTATATGGCAGCATGACACAAGTATTGTTTTGTTCTGTGTCTCAATGCAGACGCTGAACAAAAGTTACGACTGCTGCGTAATTTACACTTAAATCGATACCAATCTGCTTTTTACTAGAATGTAGAGTGAATGCATTTAGGGTACAGTGTCCAGTGCGGTCAAACAGATTTCTATAGTTAGTTGGTGTACCAAAAATGTAGGCTACGGGGTAGCTGTGGGTGCAGATGTGAAGTAAATTAATATTTATGAGATGAACTAATGTTTCACGTGTAGGTTGCCGTTTGAGTTAGAAAAGCAGCACATAATCTTGCCAAGCAGTGAAGTTCAAGCTGTACTCTGGAGTCACAAGTATGTGCTTTTGAAAGTCCAAAATGTGCTTTTATAGCAGAACCGTCCTGTTTCAGATTTCAAATATGCATACTTTACTAATCTCAATGCCTTTTTGGGCATGATATTTCTCTTGTGGTTTGACCGCAAAGTTATCCTTTTTTCTATGCTGAAGACCAACTAATTACATACATATGTGACCTGGGCTGGCAAAATGAGTCGCAATAAGCAAATTTTCAAAAACTAGTTAATGTCATTTTCACATTCCCTATTAAAGATGATCAAAACGATGTATGATTTGTTTGAATCAGACAAAAAAAAAAAATACTGAGCTACACCAGTTTGAAGTCGATAGTCAATTTTGAGAGAAATGAAGTTAGTTTTCTGAAGGTTCAAAAACAAAATCACCTAGCAACCATACCTTAAAATCCCTGGTAACAACACCAAATTTGAGACACACCAAGTCAACACCAAATATCTATAGAAAAAATATATATTCAACTTTTTTTTTTTTTCCATGATACCATAATTGTTTGATTAACATTAATGAAACAGACAGCCTAGATATGAAGACCTACTGTACAGCACGGATCTAACATAAATGTCACACATCTAGAGGTCTACACGGGTCCAAAACCCGAACCCGAAGAGACCCGTAATGTGTTACACGGAACCGACCCGGACCCGTCTATTATTTCAAAAGCTGGACCCAATATTTGTCTCAGCCGTTACCTAACTTATAGCAGTCGTCTCCCTTCCTTGTACCTGATTGTGATGCATTACAATCCTTGCTAAGAAAAAAGTTCTACCCATGTTATTCCTCTCATTATTCCAAGCATGCTTAATTCACTCATAGAAGTCCACTTTATGTCACGGTGACGGATGACAAATGCGAATTTACAGATTTGCATTTCGACTCAAGTTAACTCGCATAATAACTTTGACTGTTTGCCCTTTTGAACTAATAACTTTTGGTGGGCACTGACGTTAGCATTATTTATTTGCTATAATCTCTGTGAGCCGAGTCTGACCACCAAAACTTTAAGATTAAACAAGACGGTTCATGCATATTATTTTTAAAGTCATAAGTCACTGCGGAAGCTCGGGTTACCATAGAAACATGACGCTTGAGACTGCACTTGAGCGTTAGCTTAAGCAACCTGAAATATGAGCGTTTTTATGCAATTTGAGCATCATAGAATACATTTATGTGACAGTTCATCTGAGATTTTGTTGCCGATTTGAAATATATTATTTAAATATGGGTAGCCTACATTATTACCGTGCACTTGCATTAAATCTGTCCCCTTCCTAACGGCTGAGAGAGAGAGAGTGCTGTTTTTTTTTTTTTTAAAACCTATTTCCGGCTCACACTTTTCTTATCCTAATTTTACAATTTGCAAGGTACACAAAACACACAAGCCATGCTGACTGACTCTGATCACGGCCAGGTGTTCTCCGAGTCCGATCGACTTGGGTATTACACACAATGTTAAACAGACCTGGGACCCAAAGTAATAGATTGGGATCCGACCCGACTGACCATTTAAAATATAGACCGGGACCCGTGTAGACCTCTACACACATCATCAGATCTTTTTCACCAACAGTAACCAAACGTTCACATAAGACATAACAGATTGTGTTTACGTGAATACTCGCCAAGACCGATATTTTGAAATATTGTAATTGTGTATATCGGGGAGGCGTCTTTGTGCGCACGCGTCGGATCTGTCAGTCAGCGCAAGTGAGATCACTTTCATGGATAAAGGAAAGGTACTCCTCTCAGAAAACATACAAATATAGATACTTTTAGATGTTTGGAGCATTTCGATCGCTAAACGAGGGATTAATGAACTACTTTTTGTTGAAAACCTTGTTTTGCCTATAGCTCGAAATGATCCTGTGTGAATTTTCCGACTCCCTTTGCCAGCACGGGTCACATATATAATATTCTCAGAAATTTAGGACTTCTAATTGACCGCAATTGTTTTGAGATATTCTACACCTCTAAACTTAAAAAGTAGGGTAGGCAAGAGCAAAAAGGCTAGCGATAAGTTAGCTTTGAAAACATAAGATCCCTACCTCCCTTCAGTCTCTAAAGCCACGCCTCCTCCAAAACACACAGCAGATTCTGCAAAGCGTCACGGGAGATGGCGTTAAAGGCCCAGTGAAGTGCCTTGAAACGTGCAGCATTTTGCAATGTGTTGATGTAATTTCCCCTGAAACAGGAAGACAGGGTGGGAAATATCAAGCAGCTCTTCCCCTTTTTTAAAACGGCCAATAGCGATTTGTTTATATCACAGTTTGACTAGAGCCTTTCAGCTCGGCCGCAGTTTTCTCCTAAACTCTAACCGTTTCTCAACATAATCTCCTTCATATTGCTTTGAAATACAGCATTCTGTGCAGAATTCAAATGGGTCCGATATGTTTTGTCGTCTACGCCGACTCGTGCATATAATTCGCTCTGTGCTATCGTGTCTCTGGACCCGATCAGACTGTGTGTGTGTGCTGCGGTGGTGCATGTGAAACTAACGTAAAACTAGGCCTGACACAATAATCAATATATCAATATATCGCACAATATATGTACATGACCTCAATAATTTAAAAAGTAGTTATCGTGACAGGCCTACGTAAAACAAGACTTCATTCGCCTCAATGGAAAGCATGTTTACACTGTCTGAATCGTTCCCTATCCCCTATATAGTGCACTGTGCCATTTACCATGTGTGAACAAGTGACCGAATTCAGCAGCAGCTTCAGCATCTATTTATAATGTAGGGGGCGGGATGCTTCAGATTCCAGAGAGCATTTGATTGGACGGAAGATATGATGAGGAGCTGAAGTCTGCGGTGATGTAATAAAAATCTGTGATCCATTTAACAGAAGTGACAGACTGTTGAACGCTTATATCTCCTAAATGCAAATTTTCGCATCGTTCTGGAACACACCAGCTTATTCATGACCTTAAGGCTAACATATTCAAACTAAAAGCTAAAAAAGCTAAAATATTTTGATTTCAGGGGGCCTTTAAATTACCTCATGCCTCAAACAAAGCACATAATAACATTGCAATAGTAATAAACGTAAACAGCTTATAGAGCTCTAAGTTAGTGGTACCACCTGACTGCCGAAGATTCATTTCGGCGTTGATCGTGTTGACATACATTCACCTAAAGGATTATTAGGAACACCATACTAATGCTGTGTTTGACCCCCTTTCGCCTTCAGAACTGCCTTAATTCTACGTGGCATTGATTCAACAAGGTGCTGAAAGCATTCTTTAGAAATGTTGGCCCATATTGATAGGATAGCATCTTGCAGTTGATGGAGATTTGTGGGATGCACATCCAGGGCACTAAGGCCCGTTCCACAACATCCCAAAGATGCTCTATTGGGTTGAGATCTGGTGACTGTGGGGGACATTTTAGTACAGTGAACTCATTGTCATGTTCAAGAAACCAATTTGAAATGATTCAAGCTTTGTGACATGGTGCATTATCCTGCTGGAAGTAGCCATCAGAGAATGGGTACATGGTGGTCATAAAGGGATGGACATGGTCAGAAACAATGCCCAGGTAGGCCGTGGCATTTAAACAATGCCCAATTGGCACTAAGGGGCCTAAAGTTTGCTGAGAAAACATCCCCCACACCATTACACCACCACCACCAGCCTGCACAGTGGTAACAAGGCATGATGGATCCATGGATCCATTCTGACATTCAGTTTGGAGTTCAGGAGATTGTCTTGACCAGGACCACACCCCTAAATGCATTGAAGCAAGTATGTGATTGGTTGATTAGATAATTGCATTAATGAGAAATTGAACAGGGGTTCCTAGTAATCCTTTAGGTGAGTCTGAGGACGTGAACAGCTCCGAACGTCACGGGTTGCCATCTCATGCTTACGTTTACAACAGCGTGAACGCAGCATAAACTCGTTTAGGTTCAGGAGGAACTGTAAAAGGCGGCTGCTGTTTGTGTTTTGCTCTGCATAACCTTATGGATCGAGCAGGTGCGCGCATGAAAATACATAGGCCTACGTTTTTTGGTCCTGGGACTTACACAGAATATAAGCTATGTATTTTTTTTTTATTTATTTTTTTTATTATTAATTGCTATCAGGATGTGTGAGTTTCAACCCGTATAACAAAAATTGTTTATAAAAAATGCCTACCTTTAACCTTTACAATGCTTTGTTTTGAATTGAGACCCTGTTGTTTTTATTGTGGGAGAATTAGGTAGGTGATTTCAGGACAAGCCGTGAGCTACTGTGTGTGTGTGTGTTTCAGGATGCCTCTTGGGGGTGGAAACAAATGTGGCTGCTGCCAGAAAACCGTGTACTTTGCAGAGGAAGTGCAGTGTGAAGGACGGTTCTTCCACAGATCCTGCTTCCTGTGCAGTAAGTCCTGCTCTTTTTCCTGTGTCCAGCACCATGACTTGCCATAAATCCACACAGTATCAGAGTAGATCAGTGTTTCACAGAGTTTACCAAGGGCATAATTAATACATAATTTGTCTGTTAATAATTATCATCTTTTGTACAATAGCAGGCACAACACACTGAGAAAACTGACACACTTTGGTTGTTTCATAGTTTACATATTACGGTAAAATGTTTGCTCTTTGATGATGGAAAAGTACACATGTGAAAATGCAGAAGACCAATATAGGAACATATCCATGTCATAAAATTGCCTTGATACCACAGACTGTCTTGTTGCATGTTTGCAAGGTAGAATTAAGAATAAAAGGGTTAGTTCACCCAAAAATGTACAGTAAATTAGATAGTAGATGCCACGTTTTAAACGTAAGTAATAATGAATTTAGCTAGATGTTATATACCCAAAAATGAAAATTCTGTCATCAATTACTCACCCTCATGTCGTTTCAAACCCGTAAAACTTTCGTTCATCTTCAGAACACAATCTCGAAAGTGGTAGTTGCGTAGGCTGTCAATGGAGAACAGAAATCTCTTAGATTTCATCAAAAAGATTTGTGTTCTGAAGATGAACGAAGGTCTTACGTGTTTGGAACGACACGAGGGACAGTAATTAATGCCAGAATTTTCTTTTTTGGGTGAACTATCCCTTTAACATCTACCTAAATTACCTTACAATTCATTATTACTTACATTTAAAGCATGTGACATCTACTATTATTTGGGAGAAACTACTTCTAATTCTGGATACTTGGATAGTATCCGAATATTAGTATCCAGGCAGGTGGTAAGATGAGTGTTTTTCCAACAGTTTCAGACTACTATGTGAAGTAATGACTGTTCTCTGGCGCCCTCTTCTGTTTGTCTTTATAAACCACTTCATGATGTATAATATTACCCTGCATTGGGCCCTCAAAGGCCTCTGCATTCCAGACAGACTGTCTGCAGAATAAGAAAATCAAAAGCCGAGGTGTTCTTATGAGACAAGGCTTTAGGATTGCAAAACATTTTTGTGATCTGCTGTATATCAATATTTGGTATTGATATACAGCAATACCAACTAGGTACTTCCGGTTTAGAATTAGCGACAATTCGGGGGCGGGTTGCTTGGATTGTGGGTTCATTAGCCTATTATTCTTAATGAAAAAACACAAGAAAACGGTGCAATACTTAAATAGGCGCTTTTACATTTAGCTTTGAAACCAGATCTTCCGCGGCCATCTTGTCATTCGGCTCTCTCTGATGAGTGAGATCTGACTCCTGCTGTGTTTGTGCGGCGAGAAGAAAGCAATTGCACAATCATTTTCTAATATAAAACACAACATATTCATAGTTTCTCAACTAAATAATATACAATATATCTTTCTCACAATCATATATCATGATATCCTCCTGCTTGACACACTTCAGACAGTTACTGTTGTTGAAATCTTGAAGCTGTAGAACTTTTATTTATGTGTCTTGTCAAATCCTTCTCATTTCAGTGGTGTGCAGGAAAAATCTTGACAGCACTACAGTGGCCGTCCATGAGAATGAGATCTACTGCAAGGCCTGTTACGGAAAAAAATATGGACCCAAAGGCTACGGCTACGGCGCTGGTGCGGGAACTCTGAGCATGGACAAAGGAGAGTCGCTGGGCATTAAAGCTGAGGAGTAAGAATACACTTGCTTCACATTTTGATTCTTAAAGGAGAACTCTTAAAGGGGAATTTTTAAGTTAATCTTGATCGTTATACCTTTGTGAGTACTGTCTATAGAAAAAAAACAACGATCCGGATTGGTGCTTGCAACACGGAGCGGTTACAGTTAATGCCCAGAGCTCCCACTCCGCTAAAACGGCAGTTATGGGGGCATATACATAAAGAGTGTCTTTGTGCCTCTTAACAGACACAAAATGCAATCAAAATGTCTGTCCAACATGAACAGGGCCCTTCCATGACAACGAGATGCGTTTAGCCACTTAGCCATTGTTTAAATTCACCTAAACAGTGTTTTAGACGGCTAGCTGTAATCTCGCGCTGAAGTTTTGTTTTGTTTTTTCAGAGAAAAAATCCAGAGAAAACACACACCCAAATTAAGGCATGAGACTATAGAACATCCCCAATGCATAACACATTCACATGCGTACACGTACACACACAAACACACACACCGTTTATTTTTTTCCATATGAGGTTCGGCAGAGACCTCCAATGTGAGACTTTTTGAGCGGTTGTAACAAGTTTTTTGCATATAATGGAGAGTTATTTTGTATTTAAAGGTGCCCTAGAATGGAAAACTGTATTTACCTTGGCATAGTTGAATAATAGGAGTTCAGTACATGGAACTAACATACCATGAGCCCCAAACACCACTGTTTCCTCATTCATGTGTAAATCTTGTGCTTGAAAAAGACCACTGAAAAACGGGAGAATCCCAACATAACACCGACTGTGACGTAACAGTTGGGATCATTAATATTTACGCCTCCCCAAATTTGCATATAACCAGCCCATGTAGCACCAGCACATTTTTAACGTGGACCTGCACAGAATCAACAGAAGTTCTGCAGGTATTGCGAAGATGAGGACAATATAGTGAAAACGGCAGATCATGGATATAAATGTTCTGTTCCAGCTGTGCGGGCGATGTGAGCACTTTTCATAGCCTCGAAGTAGAGCGTTCGAGTGTTTGTGCTTGCGGTTGCCAGATTTCAGTAATTTAAATCCCCCAATCAGAGCTTTTCTGAGAGAACACATGTTATATCCAGAGCTTTACTTAAACATATGCAATCTGGCAGCCATGTGCGGATGATCTGAAAACGCCAATAAACAAGTAAGCTGCATTTCAGCATCTCCATGTGAGATTGAGTGTCTGTGTTCTGTCGCTTGTGTTTGGTGAATAATAATATACAATATTGGGACAAGTAATATACAGCCAAAATCGTACTTGTAAGGATATGTGTACCACAAAGAACATTTTGTACTTGGCGTTTTGGTGCACTGAGGAATTATCTAATGTCCAGTTTTTCTTTTCTCTGTCATTTTATCTGACCAACAACACAAAGCGATAGTTGTTTAAATATGAGTAATGTTCACCACGCCGTCATATTATAATTACTACATTATTTGGCGTCCTCCACATAGTATTTTATACTGTGATATTCAGATATTCAACTGCAGCTAGTCCGTGATTTAATATTGAAAGTAAAAAAATGCAAATCCGAAAAGCGAGAGGTTTTCTTTTTCTACTTTATATTATATATATATATATATATATATATATATATATATATATATATGTGTGTATATGTATGTATATATATATATATGTATATATGTGTGTGTGTATATATATGTGTGTGTATATGTATATGTATATATATATATATGTGTATGTATGTATGTGTGTGTATTATATATGATACCTGGATTCGCAAACCCACTGATCAAACCCAACACAGATCCGACAGCGAGAGAGCGGCCGAGCGCAGGTACTTCCGGTTTAGAATTACCGTCGATTAGGGGCGGGTTGCTTGGATTGTGGGTTCATTAGCCTATTATTCTTAATGAAAAAACACAAGAAAACGGTGCAATGACAAACTCACTTAAATAGGCGCTTTTACATTTAGCTTTGAAACCAGATCTTCCGCGGCCATCTTGTCATTCGGCTCTCTCTGAGTGAGATCTGACTCCTGCTGTGTTTGTGCGGCGACTCTCGTTCGGCTCGCGCTGTGTTGAGCAGACACGTTCAGTTTTTAATTGTTGTGTCTGTTCTCTAACTGAACTAAATTATTTTATTACTATAAAAATGAAAACGACGGTGGGGTGGTGAGTGGTGTAACCGGTGTAACACCGACTATCGCAGCAAGCCTAATCTGTATTAAAGAGAAAATAATCACATCATCTGATGTTTAAAGTGAATAAAATAGCCCTGATAGCAACTTACTGGTGTTTCACAACTGCTGTCTGAAGAGCGGTGTTCTCTCCAAAAAAACTTGTGTGGTAGTTGCTATTTTTTTACGGTCTATGGCAGGGTTGCCAGGTTTTCACAACAAAATCCGCCCAATTGCTACTCAAAACTAGCCCAAAACAAGCCCAACCGCGTTTTGGGGGGGTTCTCGGCCAAAAAAAAAAAAATGCGTTCTGGGGGGTAAAATATATGTTTTTTGGCAGGGTTCCCTGCTAAAATTTGCATTCCCGGTGCTAAATATCACATAATTTTGGTCGCTTCAAC
This sequence comes from Paracanthobrama guichenoti, assembly GCA_018749465.1. Lineage (NCBI taxonomy): Eukaryota > Metazoa > Chordata > Actinopteri > Cypriniformes > Gobionidae > Paracanthobrama > Paracanthobrama guichenoti. The sequence continues at coordinate 4,910,404 of CM031965.1, read as the reverse complement.
CCGCGGACATAGTGTTAAAAATAGCCCAATTCCACAGGAAAACCGCGGACTTGGCAACACTGCTCTGTGTAGTTGAGGTGTACGGTGGATCAAACCACTATGAGGCAAGGGAGGGGGCCGGGACTCAAAATGTTTCTAAACTTAAAACGCTTTTTTTTTTTTTGCCCGTATCATTATATTATTTACAATACTCAGCACGATTTACGCCCCTGATTCTAGGGCACCTTTAAGTTGAAATAATGTGAAGAATGTTCTTAAATTATATTATTAAAATTAAATTATTGATAAAATCCAGTAATTTAGAGGTAAATAAAATAATAATAATAAAAAAGAAAAATCCCAAAAAGCTTTAAAAAAAAATATCACAATTAAATTATGTAAGCTTTCTGGACCAAAAAAAAATAAAATTTGGGATTCGGGTCATTTTGACCCGTGAAGGAAGAATTTGTTACAGGTACAGGAGGAAAGGATGATGTGTTTGCATGAATCTAAACTGTGTTCATCATCTGACACTTGTGTTGTGTGTCTCTTAATTGCAGGCCTCAAGAGCACCGGCCAACCAATAACCCCAACACATCCAAGTTTGCTCAAAAGTTTGGCAGCTCTGATGTTTGTCCTCGGTGTAGCAAGGCCGTCTACGCGGCTGAAAAAGTCATAGGGGCAGGAAATGTAAGTCGAAAGCAGAAACGATAGGAGGAAATGCAGTGGTGGTGCACCAAAATGAAATACGCCACTATTTATGGTTGTGTGAGCTTTGGACAAGATCTTCATTGAGCGGCTGTTGTCTTCCTTCCTGTGCAGGCGTGGCACAAAGGTTGTTTCCGATGTGCAAAGTGCGGAAAGGGGCTGGAATCCACAACTTTAGCTGACAAGGATGGAGAAATCTACTGCAAAGGCAGAGTATCCAATGTTATCCTTTCTCTTTTGAGGGGGTTCTTGCCAAGAAACCACCTAGAAACCACACAGAACACCCTAGCAAAGGGTGCAATAAAACATGCAGAAAACGTCATCGCAAGAAGGGCTAAGTGGACAATATTGATTAATCAATTTGAATCAGTATATTTTAAATCCCAAGCTCTGTCTTTTAGTAATGCTTTCAGGTGATGCGTGAACAAAACTTATGAAAAATTACTAATTATTTGTGGCATGCCTCCCATCCAAAAATCGCAAGAAGCTTTGCGCTTTGATATTTTTGATATGAAACAAATACTGTGTTCAAAATCGTCCTCTATACCCTCATTCACTATTCCCTACATCACTCCACTAATATAGTTCACTTGAAGGAGTGAATGAAAACGAGTGAGTGAATACGGACACTGAGTGCCGGAAGGGCTGTCGCTTTTTTTTTTTTTTTTTTTTTTTCTTTTTTTTGTGTTTGCTGTTTATTATTTGAAACGTAGCAAACTGGCAGCTCCAGTAATGAAAAGATTTATCTTGAACTACTATGGAAACTAGCATGTGTAAACCTTAAACAATTTAATAACCAATTAAAAAGGAATATATACCTGTATGATAGTACACTGGACCAGCACTATTCTCTAGCCATTGAACGTACATCAGTTGTACCAAAGACTTTATATAAAGGAAGACGGTGCACTCTGATTACTTATGGATGGAAGAGAGTGCAATGCCCAGTATGGCGAATAAGTCCCACCTTCTAAATGAAAGAGCCAATCATTGATTAGTAAAGTCATCACGTCTTCACTGCCGTTAGAATAGAAACAGGTTGCTATAGAAACAGGCAGTGTTTTGAGACACATGCTTAGGTTGTGTGTCCACCAAAATGTTTTTTTCACATGGCTGGCGTATTTTTCCAATTGCTTTCAATGGGAGTGCCATGTTTTTAGAATGCCATGAGTGTAATGAGGCACTGAGCGTCTATTGTCTATCTATGTGCTGAGTGCTCGGCAGTTTTTACTGATTGCCAAGAGTTGAAGAATGTTACACTTTGAGTAAAACACAGCGCTCATCACTGCCACTTTTTACCCAGCCGTCCAATCACAGTGGAGGAGAGGAGGGGCGGGACAAATACAACACCGACCAACCGCCACATTCTGCTTGCACAACGTCAACAGATGACAAGAAGCATAATAACGGAACAAAATAAATTAAAACAAGAGCCAGAACGAATGCTTTGCATTGTAATGACATTTTTATATAGAATCAATACAGAAGCTAAATATCTGTGAAATTAGATACTAGTTACACTTCCACGGATATTCTATATCATAGCAAGCAGAGTCTGATTAAAAAAATAAATTAAAAAATCGCTGCGCTGCCAAAATGCTCTCAAGTGCTCACAGCGAAGCGTTTTCAGCTGGATACAACGCTGAGTTTTTTTGTCATGATTTGAGCGTTTAGAAACAAAATTGATGAGACAGTTTATGTCAGATTTCACTGGTGATTTTTTTTAATTATGAAATTTAATTGTAAGCTTGGCGAACAGTTTTAGAGAATCTGATATTTCCCCATTTCAAAGAGACAGGAGCTGCACTTGCATGCCCGAGAAGCATTTCAAAGATGGCCGCCGAGTGAAATGACTCATCTTAAAGGGACTTGTGCTGCGTTCCACTCCACTTTTAGACACGCACTTGCAAACTTCCCTAAGCACTTCCCCTCGGGGGAATCCCTGCCGCCATTTTGAAGTGCATTCCACTTCGTGAAGTGGATGAGGGAAGTTTATATGGACAGACCCTCGCTCCCTCGATTTTGACCGAGGGAGCAAGTCTACTTTATATGTACACTTCAGGCAGCTTCATATACCACAATGCAACACAATTGTGATGTCACTGCATATCATGTTTAATTTACTCCACCACAAACAACTCTATGATATTTTAATTATTTTTAAAAACATTTAAAACAACCCAAACACACCTATATACATATAGAATGCTGCATTAAACAATTTTGGAAAAAAAATCAACTCCATAGTGGTTTCAAGTGATCAAGGGCTTAGGACGTTCCAGTTCAGTCCATTGCAAAGGTTCTGCCAGTAGTGGGCACTCATGCGACGTAAGCAATGACGCACATCCGAGTGAATGAGACAGAGGGAAGTTAGCGAGTGAAGGGCATAATAAAAACCAACTGAAACGCAGCATTGGTTGTACACTCGTTATTGCGGTGCATTGTGGGATTGAGTAGGTGCACTCAATAATGTCCACTATGGTTTTGGACAACACTACAAATGCCTGTCCCCTCAAATAGTGGTATTTAAGGGTATAGGGGACGATTTTGGACAACCAAAGTCATTGTATCACATAATTCAAACAATAGATTCCGGTTTGGGGTGCTTGAATGTCACTGTAGCCGCCTCATTTCAGGCAAAACAACAGCGCGCATTTAAATCAATCATCTCTTTCTCTTCACCACTAGTTTCAGCACAAAACAAACATAAATAACCATCAGACGGTATGTTGAATGATACAGTACAACTTACCGAAATGTATAATGTCTCATGTAATCGCTCAATCAGTGTTTCAAACAGCATGTAAACAAATGTTGCGTAATGTTACGTTTAGAAAGCCATTTATTGTCCATAAACTCCAATATATATTTTTTTACCTGTGAGTGAGAAAGAAACTGATATCAGAAGTTGATAAACTGCCTTATGTAGAATTTAAATATTTGTATACTACTCATATACTTGTATACTATGTTTGTAATTGAGTGTTGATCTTAAAATAAATGTCAGTGTACAATCTGAAAGGGTTTCCTTATAGTTTACAGCATTAGCTGAGAGATTGTTTTCCTTAAGAAAAATGCACATACTGTACCAGATATATATTCAAACTAATCAAAATCATATCAAATCAAGAGCTTGTGCACTGTAAAAATTACATGATCAGTAAGTCATGATACATTACTAAAGTTTTCAACTTTGTTTATAAGATATAGAATATTCAACTCATTTTTAAGCCAGTTTAATGTAATTTAAGTTGAAATGACTTGTATATCTAAGTTGATTGTACTTTTAAGGCAATAACTTTTTTTGCAGTGTGAATTGGAATTGATTTGTGAAATGTCAATACTCAGCCCTACACTCTAAAAAATGCTGGGTTAAAAACAACCCAAGTTGGGTTGAAAATGGACTAACCCAGCGATTGGGTTGTTTTAAGCATTAAAACATTTAATTTAACCCAACCGCTGGGTTAAAACAACCCAATTGCTGGGTTAGTCCATTTTCTACCCAACTTGGGTTGTTTTTAACCCAGCATTTTTTGACGTGTAATATCACCTAGAATCATGGTAGTGAGATTTGTATGACCAACACCACATTTTCTTCACAGTTTGTACAAATCACCATTCTCAACTTTTTCATCTTGTGCTCTACACAGGTTGCTATGCCAAAAGCTTTGGACCAAAAGGCTTTGGATATGGTCAAGGTGCTGGGGCGCTGTCACACACTCAATAGATCAACCACAACTTACCCTATACATTCCCCATTGTGAGCGATCTGTAGAAGTAGGTGTGAGTAATTGCATGAATTGTCGAGAAGGAAACCACAGTTCAGATTCTAATTCTTAAACAAGATGACACATTCCACATTTCAACACATTCCACAAGACATGTCATGTCATCGTCTTAAACCCATAAACATCTCTTCTTAACTCTTGAACACCGCCAAATGCTTGGAAGAACGTCAAGTATGTAAACAAAACATGGGATTAACACTTAATCTGCTCACTTAAGATGATCACTTGAGTTTGCACAGATTTAGAGGAACCTGAGCGGTGTTGTTACGTCAGTATGTACTGTCTGTTCTCAAATGGATCCTCATATCCAGTTTAATAGTTGACCACATGCTTCCCTGAGCTTTAATCACTGTAAAGAATGTTCCCTGTGGCTCTACTCAAAGCATGAGCGATTCACAAGCACTTCCTGGCTAAAGATGCACTAAATTTATTTCACTGTCAGTGGAAAAATATCCCATATATGCATTCTGCACGGAAATAGAAGTAAAAGTACAAATATGCACAATTTTGGTGTCTTTTCTTATTTGTGTCCATGAATAGTTGGTGAATGCAAATGAATGTGCCTTGCAAGTAAGCAGTGCTAGTTTCGGTGTATATTTCTAGCAGAGGGTGTTTCTTACAAATTATTCTTGATATCAGACATTCAACCGAATTAGTTACTATTTATGGTATCACGCATCGAAAAAACAGGTCATTGTTTTATTTATATATATATTTATTTATTTATTTATTTATTTATTATTATTATTGTCATTGTCATTGGATAATTTGGGGTCAGTAAGTTTTTTTTCATGTTTTTGAAAGAAGTATTTTATGCTCACCAAGGCTGCATTAATTTAATCAAAAACACAGTAAAAACTGAAATATTATTATTATTATTATTTTCTATTGTAATATATTTTAAAATTTAATTTTCAGCACCATTACTCCAGTCTTCAGTGTCATATGATCCTTCAGAAATCATTCTAATATGATGATTCTATGATTATTTCAATGTTGAAAACAATTGTACTAATTAATATACTTTTGCTGACATACCATTTGCAAGGCCTCATCTTTTGATTTTCAAAGTGTATTCAGACACTCACATTATCACAGTTTATTCGCTATAGTTTAGAAAATGGTAATAAAATATAACAAGAACTAAGAGTTAAATAATGTTCTTGATAATGTCAGATCACTTTGATAGAAGGCTCTGTAATGGATTACAATCAACCAATCAGCTGTCAGCTGCTCAATTTAAGTACACAATTAGATAATACCAATTTAGGTCAACCAATTATCAAGCGGTGCTTCATGTTGTTCAGTCTGTGGAGTAAAAGATCACTTTGGCAATTAAAGAAAAAACACACAAGCAAAACATGGTCAGGTCAAAGTGTCTGAACAATTTTCATAATAATAATAATACATTTTATTTGTAATGCACTTTATATTAAACAAAATCTCAAAGTGCTACAGATTTAAAACAAACAAAAAAAAAGGACAAAAATAAAAACAGAAGTGACAAATCAACCAAAAGCTCTGCTAAAAAGGTGGGTTTTAAAACCACGTTTAAAAGCATCTCCCATAGTACAGAGTTTGGTCCTGGGGGGGTTTAAAAGATATGCTGAAACAGAACGGAGGTTACGTGTGTATGTGGTGAAGAGTTCCTTGAGATAGGGGGGTGTGTCACCATGGATACACTGGTGGGTGAGGAAGGAGATCTTGTACTCAATCCTGAGTGAGACAGGAAGCCAGTGGAGTGATTTGAGGATAGGGGTGATATGGTTATATTTGCTCACCCTCATCAGGATCCTAGCAGCTCTGTTCTGAATATACTGCAGCTTCTGGAGATTTTTTGCCAGGGATCCCGATGAGGAACGTATTGCAGTAGTCCAGCCTGGAGGAGACAAAGGTGTGGACAAGCTCTTCCGCATCTGCCAGTGTGAGTATGGGACGAAGTTTGGCAATGTTTCTGAGGTGGAAGAAAGAAGTCTTACACAAATGTTTGATGTGACCCTCAAAAGTAAATTGAGATTCCATTCTGACACCCAGGTTGGTGACTGATGTAGAAAGTGGAATGTCCTGATCAGAGAAAGTAATGCTGGTAATTACGGATTTCCGGACCTGATGTGGAGTGCCGACTAGGATTGCTTCAGTCTTGGAGTTGTTTAGCTGCTGAAAGTTTTGCTTCATCCACACCTTTATCTTATCCAGGCAGGTGGTCAAAGTGGATGGTGTTAGGTCAGCAGAGGGGGCTGAATTTGTCCTAAGATAAAGTTGAGTGTCATCAGCATAGCAGTGAAAAGAAATTCCATGCCGGCTGATGACATGGCTAAGGGGGAGCATGTAGAGGATGAACAGGGTGGGGCCGAGTACTGAGCCTTGAGGGACACCGCAGGTGACGTTGTGTGACAAGGATTTAACTTCTCCCAAGGCAACATGCTCAGTTCTCCTGGTAAAATAAGATGAAAACCAGTTGTGGACCGAGTCAGAGAGACCGATGGTGGAACGTAGACGGTGAAGGAGGATGTTATGGTCCACTGTATCAAATGCTGCAGTTAAGTCCAGAAGGATGAGAAGGGATGGGGAATCAGCATCTGCCATCATCAGTAGGTCGTTTGTGAACCTGACCAAAGCTGTTTCTGTGCTGTATCGGTGCAGAAACCAGACTGGGATTTCTCATATAGATTGTTTTGATTTAAGTGGACCTGAAGCTGTGCAGCAACAACCTTTTCCAGCACCTTAGAAAGGTATGGAAGGTTGGAGATGGGCCTGTAGTTGTCAAGAACATCTGGGTCTAAAGTGGGTTTTTTAAGAAGTGGTCTAATGATAGCAGTTTTTAGTGAGGATGGAACACGGCCAGCCTGGAGGGAGTGATTAATGATCTTACTGATAAGGGTACTTAAGACACAGAGGTTAGATTTTACCAAGGCTGTGGGAAAGGGATCCAGCGCACAGGTGGATGGTTTCATGGTTTCTGATGATGTCCTCAACCTCTCGCTGTTTGATGACAGAGAACCAGCAGAGATGTTGGGAAGTCCCAGGCTGTGGGTCGACAGTCAGGACAAGCAGAGCGGAGGTGCTAGATAGGTGAAAGAGGATGGTGATCTACTTTTTTCCTAAAAAAGGTCATGAATTTGTTGCACCTCTCCTCTGTGGCTTCTGAAAAAGAGTGAGTTTGCGGTTTGAGGATGTTTGCTATTGTTAATGATGTAAGAGTAGAACTGTGACTGAGCATCTCTCAGGGACCTTGCATAGGCCTTCTGATGCTCTCTATAGGCTTGCTTATGAACAGTGAGTTCTGAGAGCTTGAACACACGCCCAACTGTCTTCATCTTCCACAGTTCGCTGATGTACCGGGGGCTGAGTGCGAGAAGGTGACAGTTCTAGTTCTGACAGGGGCGTGGAGATCTAGAAGGCTGTTCAGAGATTGGTTGTAGAAGTCTACCGACTCCGTGACTGAGGAGAGATTAGCAGAGGAGAGATGCTGGAGGTCTACAGTTAAAGCGTCTAAGTTAATCTTTTTCAGGTCCCTAAAGCATTATTTGACGGATATCTTTGGTGTGGGAAAAGGGGCATGGCAGCTCCATTGAGATGGCATTGTGGTCAGACACAACCAGATCATACATCAAAAGGTTTGGTGGAGATGACCAGGTCCAGAGTGTGCCCCCTAGAATGTGTGGGGACATCCACATGCTGTTGGAGATTGAGTCAGTCCAGTAATTGCAGAAACTCAGCTGCCAAGTGGCAGGAGGGGGTGTCTACATGAATATTAAAATCTCAAATTTAGGCCCCAAATATTTATCAGTTTTATTGGTAGTCCACTGTATGAAGAATATTTGTGTATAATGTCACAGTTTACTTTATTTTACTATCCTCACTTACAAAAATGAACTAGTGTCCTGCACCCACTAGTAAAAAATTATATCTGGTAATTTTTGGTTTGACTATACTTGACTAAACATTGAATTATTCTTCTAAAACTCTTATTGTCTGCTGATTCGACATCATTCTCTGCATTTGTTGCATGTGACTAGCCATTTGTAAGGTGTGTAGAACGTAAACACATTACATAATTTCAATTGCATATGCCAAGTTAATAACCTAATAATTTTACAATGTCAGAAATGCACTATGAGTCACTCTCATACTGAGTTTCACTATGGCACTTATAGTTAGGTTGCTTCCTTTTGGAAAGTCCCTGATAATCCTTTAAATAGTCATAAACATTTAATTGGTTAAGCACACTGAGCTCTGCCGAAAGTGTACAGAATGTCACCCTGACTACTGCCATATCTGAAAGTCAGACACAATGTAATTTATAATCTCAGACATACCTACATGACACATACCATTTAAATAGTTATGCTTATCATTATTTTTGTCCCACATGAGGGAGTTTTATGTTACATTTTATGATTTCGTACATGTTTACTGCATTATTTTTGTGTTGTACTGTGTTATCCTGATGGTGTTTTGTGTAGGTTACATAGTTGTGTATACAGCCATTGTTCATGGAAAAGCCTATGATTTTAAAGAACATCATGTGAACATAATTTGCCACATTATTTTTATTTATTATATTATTATTACAATGTTCAGGATCAGTATATATTTAGTAAAAAGTAGATTTAGAGGCACAGTATGTAAGATTTTTGGATTAAAATATCCAAAAACCACTAGAACAATGTTATATATTTTGTTGACTTGTGTACTCACATTATCCCAAATGTTTCCAAGAATGTTTAAATCCAGAGAAATAAGCAATTTTAACCATGCGTCACCTATTAATGACATCATCCCCGCATTACCCTCGATTTCCATAGATGCTTTAATATATGATGTGTTTTATTACAGATGAGCAACTGTTTGGATCATTCATCAACAGAAAACTAATCATTGTTATAGCTCAACACAGTTAGTCTTATTGTCTAAATCTGTTTTTCTTGATTTACCGCGAGTACCATGTTTTACCATGCCTAATATCCATCTATCTTACTACAGTGTGAACAAGTGTCTCATAGCAGCCGCCGAGTGAACGCACAGAGTAGCATTATAACATAACTTTCAACACACTCAGATGTGTCTGATATGATAAAACAACGCTGCGTTACCCCACACACACATGAGCGGAAGAAGCAGAAGCGGCAACTGCGCTATAATAAAAGATCTGCGACATCAAGACGTCATCGAGCTACGCCTTTGTTTTGAAGCGACCTCTAGCAACGACAAATTACATATTGTGGCTTTAATTCGCTTAATTCGTTTTTTTATATAAAAAATGCATTAGTTAATGGTGACACACTTATGAACTGCAAAATATCCAGGCAACATTAAAATGTCATCCATATACCTGAAACATCTGAAACCATTTTTACAGTCTTAAAGCAGATATTTAAAGTTACACTGTAACTTTTGGCCCTCTAGCGTTAATAAACAAAACTGCATGCATTTTGCAGAAGAACATTGTACTTTACACTGTGTGTAAAGGAGGCAACTGTCTATTTAAGCAGATATATTTGTCATTCAAAAAGGAAGTGAAACTGCAGGTACACAAACCGTAAACAAAGCAGTGCTTGCTTACCGTTTTCAACATCAATCATGCTAATCACTTTCTTTATTCCACTCCGTTCATGTTATTATGAAAATATTTGTGCAGTGTTGCTCAGGTAAGATAACATAAAATTATAACAGCCTTCTGTATCTTCAATTTTGACTGACTTGCGCGCTTTCATCACTTTTGCTACTATACTGACTTGTTCGCTAAGCTGGACAGCCAATCAGAGTTCTCTCTCTCACCGACGGGCCGACGCCGATTCTACATGTCGAATTGCCCCCCCAAAAAAAGAACGGCATCCAACTAGAACCAACGGTGCAGAAAACACCGTAAAAACTAAGTTGGACGACGCTCAAAAATGGCCCGACATGGCTTGGTGTGTCCCAAAGACATTTTGAATTTTGAAAGAAGGATTGATGATGTATTGACTAACTAACGGTATTGTACTGTTAACAGATTTGTTCCTTATCATTTAAAAAATAGAGGTTGTTACAATAAACAATGCAAACTGTTCAAATGAGTTTCTAAGGAAGCTTCGTCCCACTGCACTTCATGCTTATAAGAAAACGTCCCATATAGAATCTTAAAGTCCCAGTGAACCGGAAGTAGCAAGTGAGTTTTCTTCAGTGCTGTGACGTATTTCCAAGTGAAAGGGAATATTGAATAGAGGGCAGGGTTTAACTTCAGCGCTCCTCCTCTCCATCTCGCACTCATAGCAGACTAACGGTTGGAGGGGAGTGGTTACGCATTTTCAAACCTAAGCCGTCAAACTGACATCATCTGAGAAGGAACGCCGTTTCCAGACCGGAAGTTACTTTTCAGATTTTGATTAAAGATTACCGCAACAAACAATTTTTTTTTCTGTGTATTAACTTGCACAGATTAATTGTTCACCCTAAGACCTGTAATGTGTGCTAACAAAGTAAATAGGGTCAAAAAGGGTCAATTTTGATTTCATGAGGGACTTTAAAGGTTTCTGTCAGGTCAAACTTTTAGTGGTTCCCATCATTTTATGGATTTAGTTTCAATTAATTATTTTATTTTATTAATTCAACAGGTCATAAGTATATTTAATCACATAAAAAAAAAAAAAACCATTCAACATTTAAGATTTGTCTCCTTATATAGAACCTTTTTTGGAATAGAGGGTTCTTTAAAACCTTAGAATTCTATATAGAATCCATTTGAAAAAGAAAAAAAAACCTTTTCAAAGAGTATACACCTGCTTGGTTAAACTTTTCACCTGATAAAGGAAAGTCAAATTAATGACTGTGATATGATCAAGCTGTCAAACATTACAAATACAAACTCGCAGTGTTGTGTGGGAGTAACGTTGTTCATGTTCAAGCTGTCAGCCAGTAATAACTGTTGAACTGAGGGAAGGAAAAGGGCCCCTGCCAAATCTAGCATTAACATGCACCACCTACACACATTCCATCTGTGAGAGACAAAGACAGGCAAATATTTACATATGATTAATGCAGGTTTCATTCATAACGTTCAAATTAATGCTGTAGGTGTTCAACATCTGTC
>CM031965.1:4786357-4893857 GCA_018749465.1 Paracanthobrama guichenoti | reverse complement strand
TTAACGCCACGCGAAAACATCAGTGAACGCTTCGCCGATTCTGATTCGCGGTTCTTTCTGTTTCACAGTCACACCAACCTTTATTCAGAATGAACCAGTGTAAAGTCATGAAGGATGGTTATCTGGAGAAGAGGAGTAATGGACTTCTGCAGCTGTGGAAGAAGAAGCGTTGCGTTCTGTCAGAGGACGGACTCCGGCTGTACGACTGTAAAGGCGAGAGCAGCAAAGAGATGCGCTTCGAGCAGATGACCACGCTGGACTGTGTGGAGTATAAACGGGGTCTGGTGTACTTCACCATCGTGATGAACGGCGGGAAAGAGGTCGACTTCAGGTGCCAGCAGGAGGGAACGGCGTGGAACGCGGAGATCGCGCTCGCGCTGGTGCGCTTCAAGAACCGCGTCGCCGTTCAGACCGGCAGGAACAGACATTTGTCACATCTGGGCAGCTGCGGGGAGGGAGACGTCGAGCTTTGAGGGTAAAGACGACTGATTCTGATCAACGCTTATTCTGGAAGGGTTGGTTGTGTGTCCTAGCATGGAGAATCATTCGCGTGTTCTCAGGAATCAATTATCCTGAATAACATCTGCTTCTCATCTACTGGATTGAGCTCTCTGAAAGACCGCTCTGTCCGCTCTGACACCAAATATTCTAGGGTAGCCTATAGGCTAAATATTCTTTTGCCGTTTTGAAAGGCTATACCTTAGATTTTGCATGAAATAGCTGCCTGATGATCCCAAAGGATTCCCAGTTCCCAGTTGGAATTTTCGATGATAATTTGGAACCAATTAAAGGATGATGTAGAACGTCAAACAAGATTTAAAGAAAATTCTAAAACTCCAATAGCTCCCCAAAGTGATTGACCTGTTACTAGCAAGTCATTAATCAATTCATAAATAGTTATAAAATACTTTCGGATTTTTATATTATTCAATAGGATGTTTTAAAAATCTTATTTGATCCCATTAAATCATTTACATTTGGTTTCACATTTTAATAATAATAAATAAAATAAAAACACTGTTTTTTAATTGTAAAGCCATTCCTGGTCCCATTCATAAAGCAAAAGCTGAATGCTGTGTGTGTGTGTGTGTGTGTGTGTGTGTGTGTGTGTGTGTGTGTGTGTGTGTGTGTGTGTGTGTGTGTGTGTGTGTGTGTGTGTGTGTGTGTGTGTGTGTGTGTGTGTGTGTTAGTGCTGTCAATCCATTAAAAAAGTAACTAATTATTTTAATGTTAACATCACACATTGTTTTAATATTATGTAATTGCATCTTTTAATCAATGAAGGCCATTATCACTGCTACTGATGCCTCTATGAAAATTATTTTTTTTAACATTAATGATAGACAATCAACATTACGGTATTATTGAAAGCTACATCAATTTCAACATTTATCAGGCTTAAATAAAAATAACTTTTAATTGAAGTGGACTTTAAACAATCTTCACATAAACCCATTATAATAAATGCCATATTTACCTGTGGCCTTACCTGTCTAACAGGTAAGTGTGTGATTTTAGCGGCATCTAGTGGTGAGGTTGTGAATTGCAATTGTCCACCGCTCACCCCTCCCTTTTGAAGCACATAGAGAAGCTACGGTGGCCGACACAGGACAAAAATGTTGTCGTCTGAGACAGCAGAGAGTGGCTAGTGCTCTGTAGAGCAGTTTGTCCGTTTAGGGCTACTGTAGAAACATGGCGCCGCAAAATGGCGACTTCACTTTAATGGAACCTGCGGTGTATGTAGATAGAAATGGCTCATTCTAAGGTAATAAAAACATAACGGTTCATTATGTAAGGTCTTTAAACACCACTGAAAACATAGTTATGTGTATTATATTGCATTTCTGTCAATAGATCCTCATACATATTACACACTGCACCTTTAAATGGTTTAAAATCATTTGTATGAATTAGAGCGTGATTATATAATGTAACGCTAGCCAAAGGATGACAAATTAATTAATTGCATTAAATATTTTCAACACATATATATATATATATATATATATATATATATATATATATATATATATATATATATATATATATATATATATATATATAACAAAGAACAGTGCAATTTAATTGCACTCAAGCATTAGATATCCACAAAATGGGGCTTGTGAGAATTTAATTTTATGCCATGTCCAACATTTGTGCATGAAAAAAATCGAGTGCTGAAAAGTGATTTAACTGAATCCATCTGTACTTCTTCCACAGCTCACTAATGCAGCGTGATTATTGTATCACCCAGATTTCTCTGCTCAAACACAGCACTGGATCCAAAAGAGGGAGAGACTGCGGACAAGGAAATGATTCTGTGTTAAGGAAAACACCTGATGAAAGGCTTGAAGACTCGTATAGCCTATCTTTTCTTCTCCACCTTTTTTCACAGTGACACATTTTGGCGTGCACACAGACACAGTGGATGGATTTGTACATGTGGGTGTTTTAATGCACTTTTATTGCATAAGTCAACAGGAAAAGAGAGACCCAATGGATTACTCTTCACCATAATTCAACGCTAGTTTCACTCCCAGCAATGCCAAAGTGGATTTTGGTGTCGACTTTACACTTTTAAGAGACATTTTTACCTCACATGAAATGGAGGACACGCTCAGTATTATAACTGAAAGCATGATGCTGTTTCAGGAGACATTAACCATAGATGAAGTATGACTCACAGCTGCACTCTTTAACATTTCATAAGTATTTGAACAAAGAATCTGGATTCATTCCCTTGTGAAGGTTCTTCAATCGCACGGAAAGCACTGTTTTTCCTTGGAATGTATCCCACCTGCATGGAAAACTTGATGGATGTGTTTTTTTATTTTGTTTTCCATTGGGCAACACTGTTATTACTACAGATTTCTCTGTATTCTGCCTACATACCCCTTGCCAAAGTTAAAAAAATAGTTGTTTCTGTGATGGTTAAAATAGATTAAACAGGAAATGTCATTAAGCACACATTGTCCAAATAAAAAAAAAGAAGATTTTGTGGCATTGTAATCTGAATGATCTTAATTAGTTTGTAGAGGCCCAAGGCAATAGCAGGGAGTTTATTGCTAATTAGAAGCATTGTAGGCGAGTCTCAGTCTCTTACCCGACTCTCAACCTCAAGTGCCTCTGCGGCACATGCCCGGACAATGGCCTCACTGACTAATAACGTCCCGCCTCAGTTGTCAGTTTCACTGTGAGGCCATCAAAGAAGTTGTCAAACAGGGCTTTTTTTCGTCAGGATGAATATGTTTTGCTGTTGCGCAGGAACCTGTGGAAGTTAAGCGCCGCACTCCTGTATTAACAAAATGAGGTGTGAAGGGAAGTATAGGATTAATCTGAAACATGCCACAACCCGCTTGTTATCATAGCATAATAAATGACTAAATGAAATGACAGACCATGAAAGATCTGTTCAAAGTCACTCACTGAGCATTTGATGATCACACATGGAGAGTTCAGTTCGTGTCAGGTATGGTTCTTAACTTTATAGGGTCATGACCCAATAACGGCTTGCTGGGAAATGCTAAATGCAAACAACAATATGCAACTAACCATATAATATTAGTGTATAGGTTCATTCGAAAGCATTTTAAACGACAAACGGTTTGACTAAAATAAAAAGAGTCGAGGTTTCAACATGATTATATTTATGTTGTTTCTACACAATTGTTGCGAACGTTACAATGATATTAAGATGGCCGTGAGACACATTACAGATAAAAAGATAAACATAAATAAATCATGTTTCTTTTCATATTAAACATGCAACTGGTAGCCTAATATCAAAAATTCAGGGTTTTGAGTATGACAAATTATATTACATTAAATATATAATTATATGTTTAAATATGAATATATACATTTGTATATTTTAATGCATTCAATTCAATTCAAACAAGCTTTATTGGCATGACTTGAACAGTATTGTCAAAGCATTGGCCATTCCATAAGCAATGAAAAAGTAATCATTAAAGTCAATAAATCAATCCGTAAACAAATACATATATATTTTTATGTACAGTATGTGCATATTTATAAACTTACAGTTCTATATTTTATTTATATTTTAATTATATAATTTATATTTACACACATTTCATATACACTGCCAGAACTAATACTTGCACTCACCTAAAGGATTATTAGGAACACCTGTTCAATTTCTCATTAATGCAGTTATCTAATCAACCAATCACATGGCAGTTGCTTCAATGCATTTAGGGGTGTGGTCCTGGTCAAGACAATCTCCTGAACTCCAAACTGAATGTCAGAATGGGAAAGAAAGGTGATTTAAGCAATTTTGAGTGTAGCATGGTTGTTTGTGCCAGACGGGCCGGTCTGAGTATTTCACAATCTGCTCAGTTACTGGGATTTTCATGCACAACCATTTCTAGGGTTTACAAAGAATGGTGTGAAAAGGGAAAAACATCCAGTATGCGGCAGTCCTGTGGGAGAAAATGCCTTGTTGATGCTAGAGGGCAGAGGAGAATGGGCCGACTGATTGAAGCTGATAGAAGAGCAACTTTGACTGAAATAACCACTCGTTACAACCGAGGTATGCAGCAAAGCATTTGTGAAGCCACAGCACGCACAACCTTGAGGCGGATGGGCTACAACAGCAGAAGACCCCACCGGGTACCACTCATCTCCACTACAAATAGGAAAAAGAGGCTACAATTTGCACGAGCTCACCAAAATTGGACAGTTGAAGACTGGAAAAATGTTGCCTGGTCTGATGAGTCTCGATTTCTGTTGAGACATTCAGATGGTAGAGTCAGAATTTGGCGTAAACAGAATGAGAACATGGATCCATCATGCCTTGTTACCACTGTGCAGGCTGGTGGTGGTGGTGTAATGGTGTGGGGATGTTTTCTTGGCACACTTTAGGCCCCTTAGTGCCAATTGGGCATCGTTTAAATGCCACGGCCTACCTGAGCATTGTTTCTGACCATGTCCATCCTTTATGACCACCATGTACCCATTCTCTGATGGCTACTTCCAGCAGGATAATGCACCATGTCACAAAGCTTGAATCATTTCAAATTGGTTTCTTGAACATGACAATGAGTTCACTGTACTAAAATGGCCCCCACAGTCACCAGATCTCAACCCAATAGAGCATCTTTGGGATGTGGTGGAACGGGAGCTGTGCCCTGGATGTGCATCCCACAAATCTCCATCAACTGCAAGATGCTATCCTATCAATATGGGCCAACATTTCTAAAGAATGCTTTCAGCACCTTGTTGAATCAATGCCACGTAGAATTAAGGCAGTTCTGAAGGCGAAAGGGGGTCAAACACAGTATTAGTATGGTGTTCCTAATAATCCTTTAGGTGAGTGTATATTCAGCAAAGATGCATTAATAAATGCTGTTGTTTTGAAATTTCTATTCATCAAAGAATCCTGAAGAAAAATGTATCCCGGTTTCCACAAAAAAAAATTGATAATGATTAGAAACATTTCTTGAGCATCAAATGAACTTGTTAGAATGATTTCTGAAGGATCATGTGACACTGAAGACTGGAGTAACAATGCTGAAAATTCAGTTTTGACGCACACACACACACACACACACACACACACATACACATGCAGTATATCTACATCGAACAGACATTATGATGTGAAGTGAATAACACTGATATGTTAGTGGGTGGGATATATTAGGCAGCAAGGAAAAATTTTGCCCTCAAATTTGATGTGTTAGAAGCAGGAAAAATGGGTAAACATAAGGATTTGAGTGAGCCAAAACTGCAGCTCTTGTGGGGTGTTCCCGGTCTGCAGTGGTCAGTCTCTATCAAAAGTGCTCCAAGGAAGGAACAGTGGTGAACCGCAAACAGGGTCACAAAAGTGGGATCAAAACAATATTAGGAAGGTGGTCATAATGTTAAGCCTGATCAGTGTATGTATATATATATATAAGGGATGCCACAATTCTCAATATAATATTGAACTGTTCGGTACGGCATTCACTGTTCAATGCGCACTTGTGAATTGCGGTTTTGCATTTAATTAATAATTTTTATTTCTCTCCGTTTGAAATATTTCTCTCAGTTTATTTCGGCTCTGTTTGAGTGTGCCTCTGAGTCGCGCTGATATGAGCAAATATCCAATCATACGCACTAAAGTTAGGGGTGTTTAGCCACGCTTGCAATGCTGGTGTCAGAGAGTTATACTCACGGAACACTATAGTTATTCACAATCACGAAAGTTCATTATTTGCATGCGTTTTAAAGCCTTGCCGGTTAAATGTTTCATTTTTAAACATTTAATTCACGTGCTTATGCACTGTTTTAACGCGCTGAGCGCGCGCACTAAATGCATGTCAAGCACGTTATTACTGGACTAAGTAGTCTTATTGCGCTAATACTGCCAAATACACACAAGGTTAACAAACACAGTCGGTTATGTGGTTAAGTGAAAGTAAAATCGGCGTGTGTCAGTATATTAGATGCGTGCAGGTCTTAAAGTGACAGCAGCGCAGCCTAGTGAACATGCTGCCGCTTGTCCTTAAAGGGACAGTTCACTCTAAAATTCTGTCATTATTTACTCACTCTAATGTTGTTCCAAACCTGTATTCATTTCTTCTGTTGAACACAGACAGTTGAATATCAGGCAGTTGATGGTAGCCATTGACTTCCATATTATTATTTCCTACAATGGGGACCAGTAACTGGTTGGTTTCCAACATTCTTCTATGTCCAACAGAAGAATTAACTTTATTCAGGTTTAAAACAACTTGAGCGCGAGTAATCAATGACAGAATTTTCATTTTTGAGTGAACTATCCCTTTAATGTTAATAAAACAACAAAAGACAAAGAGAAAATCACTCACTGCTCTTGACTTAAAAAAAAAAATAATAATAATAATAATACAGTAGTTTTATTAAGAATCAATGTATATTTTATATTGTAGACTATGTAGTGTTTTAATTTTACATTTATTAATTCGATTTCATACTTAAATGCTGCTGTACAGCTCTGAGCTGCCACTGTAAATCTTGATATATATTTATTTTATATTATACAACACACTAGGAATGTGTACAAGGGTTTTTTAATTAAAAAAAGGTTTTTCAAGTATATTTAAGTAAATTAAAGAAAGAGTATTATAATATATATATATATATATAAAAACCTCTTTCTGTTACTGTCGCCTCAGAATAGAATAGCAAAAACTGATGTGACTAGCCATCAGAACCGAACCGAACCAAACCGAAAACCATGGTTAAAAACCGAGGTATGTATTGAACCGTGGACTAACTGTATTGTTGCATCCCTAATACATACATAGACACACACACTGTGTCGCTGTTTGGATTTAAATTGGCAAATGCTTATGAGTCTATGATTGGATCATTATTGCAGTGATTATTATGTTTCTATCATATGTTTGGCAACAGTTCTTCTAACTCTAACTGCTGGAGTGTGTAGCTTTTCATTTCTTAAACAACCATGTAGGAAGACACATCATGAGCATATTCCAGGAGGACAATGTCAAGATTCTTCAGGCTCAAATAGTAAAAGAATGGTTCAGATGGAGCATGAACAATCATTTTCACACTCAAATTGAAGATTTTGACCAAAAATGTATGCACCTCTTGATGGAAATAACATCACACCATTTATTTCCAACAAGATGTCCATATATTTTTGGTCAAGATCTTGTATTGCCAATGCAAGAGTCCAGCACTCTGTAAAGTCTCCTCCAGCACATCCCAAAGACTCTCAATGAATTTAAGCTCTGGACTCAGAGGAGCCAGTTCATGTGTGAAATTGTCATATCTGAAACCCCAATCTGCATGTCTCTGTGTTTCATGACACAAATCAACACATTTACTCAAGTGAAGTGAACTTCTACTGATGTTCCCTAATGAGTGTGTAGGGAGCATTAAACAATGTAGTGACCCTGTGGGTCGCAGCACAGCTCCTGCCATATTTTACTGTTTCCAGTGTAGCTCTGGTCTCGTCTCCAGGCCGTTTAGTGCCCTGGGCTGTGCCTGTGGTGTTGCAATAATAGGCAGATTGTGTGTGTGGAAAACCCCAGAGCCAGAGCTACTGAGGAGGCTCTGTTAAAAAAAGCCACAGTCTTGAGATGACTCAGCAGTCTGGCAGCAAAACCTTAACAAGAGCCTCCTTACAGCATGCTGGACCTCAGCACATTTGCAATGGCTTTGCTGTGTTGTGCACAGCTGTTTCAGAATAAAGTCCTCTTTGAGTGTGTGTGTGTGTGTGTGTGTGTGTATATATATATATATATATATATATATATATATATATATATATATATATATATATATATATATATATATATATATATATATATATATATATATACATATATATATATATAACATATATATACATATATATATATATATATATAATATAGTATATTATATATATATATATATATATATATATATATATATATATATATATATATATATATATATATATAGTATTCTATGGCTACTAGTTGAGGTTGCTAAGCTTTAATTTGCTCTGTGGCAAGTAGATAAGAGCCATAAATGAGCATCTGTAGTTATTTATTTACTCTAAATATATTATGTCACAATGGAGTTCAAAGCAAATGTACAGCAGTAGGTAAGTTTGTCTCATTTGACTCCTGTTGAGTGTCACAAACACTTACAGACACACTGTCTCTCCCAGTTACATAATGTTCAATTCTGCATCTGGACATGTTGTGGCATCTTTTCCTAAAGGTGTGTCTCTGCGGTTTAAATGGGGTAAGAGGCGGCTCATGGTGGAT
The DNA here is from genome assembly GCA_018749465.1 of Paracanthobrama guichenoti. Taxonomy (NCBI): domain Eukaryota; kingdom Metazoa; phylum Chordata; class Actinopteri; order Cypriniformes; family Gobionidae; genus Paracanthobrama; species Paracanthobrama guichenoti. The sequence goes on along the minus strand of CM031965.1, from coordinate 4,885,083 downwards.
AGGGCTTCACGCTCATAAACACACAAAGATCATGAGAGAAGTGACCTGCAGTAATAGAGCATCATATGTGCATGTCTATGTGAAGCGTGTTCAACAGCTGAGCTCTGATAATAAACACTGCGTGAAGGATGCGCATGTCTACTGAGAGCTAGTTGAAATTAGTAGAGAATTAGTTTGGTTTTCAGGACGTAACTGAGGGGGCGTTTACACGACACATATGCATTTCATTTACATGTCTACGCGTTTTGGAGGACCTGAAAATGCTAACCTTTGAAAATGTGTTTCAAAGAGCACGGTTTTGAAAATTATACCGTCATCGTCTCCGTATAAACTACAAAAAGTGAATTTGTGAAAACAGTGACGTCATGCGCATGCGTATTACGTGTTCAGTCTAAAGGTGCGTAGTGTTTTTAAGTCACATCGCCACCTACTGGCCTGGCATTAATAATACAGCGTTTTTAGTCGTTTTCGCAGATCTGTGTGAACGGGGATCGTTTTAAATGTTGTCGTCTGTGGGGAAAACACAGAGGAAAAACTTTTCTGTTTTTAGTACATAGTTACTGTGTAAACATAACAGGAAATAAAATACAAAAACCAAATGATCATGTTATGGGTCATTAATATTAACTACAACTAAACCTATTAAAACATTTCTGTTAACTGAAATAATGCTGAAATAAAATAAAATACAAATATTCATTGAAAAACAAATTAAAAGAGAATTAGAAATGTTGCCTTGGCAATAAAGTGAAAAGAAAGTTTATGTTGAAGCATATAATTATTAACTGGAAATCCAAACTAAAACTAAAGCTGAAATAAAATAAATAAAAATTAAATGGCAATATTTAAAAATGAAAAAAAAAAAAAGTAAAAGACAAGCACAGTGAAATTACAACAAAATTAAAACAAACAATCAATATAAAAATAAAATGCTAATTCAAAATATTAATACAACAATAACAAAGAAAAGAATAACATGATTGAGTTTTTTTTTTTTCTTAAAAAAAAAAACCTATAGACCCACTTTATATTAAGTGGCCTTAACTACTATGCACTAACTTTTTAATTAATCATTTGATACAATGCACTTATTGTGGACATACATGTTTTTACATTGTACTTACATTTTTAAAAATGAATTACATCTGTAATTAATTACTGTAGTTACATGTATAGTTACTGTACCACACTGTTGACACTTCCCTTACACCTAACCCTACCCTTAAACTTACCCACACCACCACACCTGTCCCTAACTTTACCCTTAAACTTACCCATACCACCACTCCTGTCCCTAACTTTACCCTTAAACTTACCCATACCACCACTCCTGTCCCTAACCTTACCCTTAAACTTACCCACACCACCACACCTGTCCCTAACTTTACCCTTAAACTTACCCATACCACCACTCCTGTCCCTAACCTTACCCTTAAACTTACCCACACCACCACACCTGTCCCTAACTTTACCCTTAAACTTACCCACACCACCACACCTGCCCTAACTTTACCCTTAAACTCACCCACACCACCACACCTGTCCCTAACTTTACCCTTAAACTTACCCACACCACCACACCTGTCCCTAACTTTACCCTTAAACTTACCCACATCACCACACCTGTCCCTAACTTTACCCTTAAACTTACCCATACCACCACACCTGTCCCTAACTTTACCCTTAAACTTACCCACACCACCACACCTGTCCCTAACTTTACCCTTAAACTTACCCATACCCCCACACCTGTCCCTAACTTTACCCTTAAACTTACCCATACCCCCACACCTGTCCCTAACTTTACCCTTAAACTTACCCACACCACCACACCTGCCCTAACTTTACCCTTAAACTCACCCATACCACCACACCTGCCCTAACTTTACCCTTAAACTTACCCACACCCCCACACCTGTCCCTAACTTTACCCTTAAACTTACCCACACCACCACACCTGTCCCTAACTTTACCCTTAAACTTACCCACACCACCACACCTGTCCCTAACTTTACCCTTAAACTTACCCACACCACCACACCTGCCCTAACTTTACCCTTAAACTTACCCACACCACCACACCTGTCCCTAACTTTACCCTTAAACTTACCCACACCACCACACCTGTCCCTAACTTTACCCTTAAACTTACCCACACCACCACACCGTCCCTAACATTACCCTTAAACTTACCCACACCACCACACCAGCCCCTAACTTTACCCTTAAACTTACCCACACCACCACACCTGTCCCTAACTTTACCCTTAAACTTACCCATACCACCACACCTGTCCCTAACTTTACCCTTAAACTTACCCACACCACCACACCTGTCCCTAACTTTACCCTTAAACTTACCCATACCCCACACCTGTCCCTAACTTTACCCTTAAACTTACCCACACCACCACACCTGCCCTAACTTTACCCTTAAACTTACCCATACCCCACACCTGTCCCTAACTTTACCCTTAAACTTACCCACACCACCACACCTGTCCCTAACTTTACCCTTAAACTTACCCACACCCCCACACCTGTCCCTAACTTTACCCTTAAACTTACCCACACCACCACACCTGTCCCTAACTTTACCCTTAAACTTAGCCACACCACCACACCTGTCCCTAACTTTACCCTTAAACTTACCCATACCACCACACCTGTCCCTAACTTTACCCTTAAACTTACCCACACCACCACACCTGTCCCTAACTTTACCCTTAAACTTACCCATACCCCACACCTGTCCCTAACTTTACCCTTAAACTTACCCACACCACCACACCTGCCCTAACTTTACCCTTAAACTTACCCATACCCCCACACCTGTCCCTAACTTTACCCTTAAACTTAGCCACACCACCACACCTGTCCCTAACTTTACCCTTAAACTTACCCACACCACCACACCTGCCCTAACTTTACCCTTAAACTTACCCACACCACCACACCTGTCCCTAAACTTACCCTTAAACTTACCCATACCACCACACCTGCCCTAACTTTACCCTTAAACTTACCCACACCACCACACCTGTCCCTAACTTTACCCTTAAACTTACCCACACCACCACACCCGTCCCTAACATTACCCTTAAACTTACCCACACCACCACACCAGCCCCTAACTTTACCCTTAAACTTACCCACACCACCACACCTGTCCCTAACTTTACCCTTAAACTTACCCACACCACCACACCTGTCCCTAACTTTACCCTTAAACTTACCCACACCACCACACCTGTCCCTAACTTTACCCTTAAACTTACCCACACCACCACACCCGTCCCTAACATTACCCTTAAACTTACCCACACCACCACACCAGCCCCTAACTTTACCCTTAAACTTACCCACACCACCACACCTGTCCCTAACTTTACCCTTAAACTCACCCACACCACCACACCTGTCCCTAACTTTACCCTTAAACTTACCCATACCACCACACCTGTCCCTAACTTTACCCTTAAACTGACCCACACCACCACACCTGCCCTAACTTTACCCTTAAACTTACCCACACCACCACACCTGTCCCTAACTTTACCCTTAAACTTACCCACACCACCACACCCGTCCCTAACATTACCCTTAAACTTACCCACACCACCACACCAGCCCCTAACTTTACCCTTAAACTTACCCACACCACCACACCTGTCCCTAACTTTACCCTTAAACTCACCCACACCACCACACCTGTCCCTAACTTTACCCTTAAACTTACCCATACCACCACACCTGCCCTAACTTTACCCTTAAACTTACCCACACCACCACACCTGTCCCTAACTTTACCCTTAAACTCACCCACACCACCACACCAGCCCCTAACTTTACCCTTAAACTTACCCACACCACCACACCTGTCCCTAACTTTACCCTTAAACTGACCCACACCACCACACCTGCCCTAACTTTACCCTTAAACTTACCCACACCACCACACCTGTCCCTAACTTTACCCTTAAACTTACCCACACCACCACACCTGTCCCTAACTTTACCCATATCCCATCTCAATATCAGCAAAAGTGTTTTGCATTACAATATGAATACAAGAAGTACATTGTACTTATATTTTGATGTAAGTACATAGTAGTTAAGGCCACCTAATATAAAATGGGGCCAAAACTATTTAAAAAAATAAAATAAATAATAATAATAATAATTTTTATATATATATAATTATATTGATTGATCATCAGTCTTCTTTTGTGTTTCATGGATAAAAAGTCATTGAGGTTTGGTATGACATGAGGACGAGATGCCAAAATTAAAATGTTTGGTTGAACTATCTCTTTAAGCATAATGAAAGCACAAATGAGAAGGAACGTAAAAAGTTAATATGATATTTGTTTCCCTTTACTGCAGTTGTCCTGTCTCTCACATTCCAGAAAGTTCAGTGCGTCACTGACAGAGGCATGTGAGGAGCAGAGAGCCAGTGTGTGTAAACTGTGTTAAAATAGCAGCCGAGTGAGAGCCTGATGGATTCAGCGTGCCTCTTTAACCTGCTGCCCTTGTGTTTAATAAACACAAAACAGATCTTCCCTGAAGCTCTGGGTCAATAAAGTGTCAGTCCTCCAGGAAACTAAGCTGCACTTGAGTTTTAACAGCCATCAAATATTAGTCTATTAAAACTCATAGCGTCCACTCGAAAAGGAATGTCTAAGGTTACGTATGCAACCCTGTTCCATGAGAGAGAACGAGATGCTGCGTCACAATGCCTGCATTTCAGCTGTCTATTTATGGTCTGAACTCATTCAAATGTATGATGTTATACATTTGAATGAGGTGCATTGGCACAATTTTGTCAGCAGCCAAAGATATAACGTTAGAAATCATTATTAATCATTTATTGGTCACACTTTAGATTAGGTCCAATTCTCACTATTAACTAACTATTAACTATGACTTTTGCTTCAATAAACTCCTAACTAGGAGGTAGTGCTTAAGTTTAGGTATTGGATAGGGTTATGGATGTAGAATATGATCGTGCAGAATAAGGCATTAATATGTGCTTTATAAGTACTAATAAACAGAAAATATCCTTGTAATATGCATGCTAATGAGCAACTAGTTCATAGTGAGAACTGGACCCCAAACTAAAGTTTTAACTTTTATTTATTTTATTATTTTGTTATATTCAATATTTTACAAACAAGGAATCATGGTGAGTTGATGAAAAGCTAATAATTAAATTATTATAACAAATAATGAATAAATTAAAACAGCAAAATACATACAAAACACTTACTAAAAAAAAGATGCAAAAATGTTTGTCTATATGTGGCCATGCGACCATTAACCAACTTCAGAGAAGTGTGAACTTGTAAATTATTGAATATTTTAGGTCAAGGGAGGTTGGCTGACAGAAAAGTTTGCATGACACAATTTACAAGATCTCCAGCAGAGGGCAGACTAACTCAGACATCATGAGGAGGACTAATGTCTAGTGTGAAGAATTTCTGCAGCAATATATGGAGCCATGTGGTTCCTTTGTTTAGTTTTTCCTCTCATTTGTGTCTGGTTTACAGCTGTGTGTATTAATTAGTCTCATTAGTGTTTGCTATATAAGTTGAACCTCACATACATTCTCTGTTCGGTCAGGTTTACTTTAAGTTTGTGTTGCCCTGCCTGTCTGCTTATTTGTATATTAAACTTTGTGTTGGAATTCTCTAATCATTGTCTTCGTCTGCCTTTCTTCAACCACCCATGACAATAATATAATATAATATAATATAATATAATATAATATAATATAATATAATATAATATAATATAATATAATATAATATAATATAATTATGTATATATAAATACATACACATTTTAATATATATTTATATTAAATATTTTATTTATTTATAATATAAATGACATAAATACACTTTTTGACGATTGCCAAAAGTATTGTGACACCCCTACAAATCATTGAATTCAGGTGTTCCAATCACGTCCATGCTCACAGGTGTATAAAATCAAGCACCTAGGCATGCAGACACTTCTACAAACATTTGTGAAAGAATGGGTCGCTCTCAGGAGCTCAGTGAATTCAAGTGTGGTACTGTGATAGGTTGTCACCTGTGCAATAAGTCCATTTGTGAAATTTACTCACTGCTAAATATTCTACGGTCAACTGTTAGTGGTGTTATAACAGTAAAAGCAATAACAGTGGAAGCAATTAGGAACAACAGCAACTCAGCCCCGAAGTGGTAGGCCACATAAAATTACAGAACGGGGTCAGCGCATGCTGAGGCGCACAGTGCGCAGAAGTCGACAACTTTTTGCCGAGTCAATAGCTACAGACCTCCACACTACGTGTGGCCTTCAGATTAGCTCAATAACAGTGTGTAGAGAGCTTCATGGAATGGATTTCCATGGCCGAGCAGCTCATCCAAGCCTTACATCACCAAGTGCAATGTAAAGCGCCGGATGCAGTGGTGTAAAGCACGCCACCACTGGACTCTAGAGCAGTGGAGACGTGTTATCTGGAGTGACGAATCGCTTCTCTGTCTGGCAATCCGATGGACTAGTCTGGGTTTGGCGGTTACCAGGAGAACAGTACTTGCCTGACTGCATTGTGCCAAGTGTAAAGTTTGGTGGATGGGGGATTATGGTGTGGGGTTGTTTTTCAGGGGTTGGGCTGAAATTTTTTTTTATATTATTATTATTATTTATTTATTCATTTATATTTTTTTTATATATACTTTTGGGATTTGAGATACTCTACAAGTGAACATTAAATTCAATTAAAGGTGCTGTATGTAATTTTTTGACTGTAGTACTAAAAATACCATAATATGTTTGCAGAGATTTAGGAAACATGCTAAGTTCACATAATTGTTTCTCTAAAAAACAATGCTACAGCCAGTTATTTTACTTTGAAATGTGCATTCTGTTTCGGTCTTTGTGATCCCGCAGTGAGTATTTCCACACCCCGGCTTGCCGTTTGGTGGAAAAGACAGCATATTGCAGCCATGGAAGACAGCAAATGAACTAGGTCAGAGGTTGCAGATTCTACCCGACCTAAAAAGCCTCACCAGGCATCAAAAAAGCTCTATGAACGGGAGCATATTAAAACGCAGATAAATCAACTCATCAACTACAGTGTGTTCTAAGTCTCCTCGCCTTCCATCGTCAATTGCACTCGTTCGCATAGAGTATTCTCAGTCTGGCAAAGAGCGTGAGCATGGAGTCTGAGGAGGAGTTGGCTGGAGAAACTACCCTCTCCAATATTTAGATTTTGTACTGCAGTACCCATTTCAACACTAGCTGTCAATATTACATACTGCACCTTTAAGTGAAAGACCTGCCAATGTAACCTAGTGCGTTGTAAATGATCCACATGACACAGGTTACCATTATAACGATTGTATTTTGTTTAAAGAAAAGCACAAAGCAGAACAGAATGACACAGCATATATTCGCCTCTGTCATTCTTCCCATGAATGCAAGGCTCGGGGAAACAACAAAACATAACATTCACCATGCAACGTGGCCTCAGGTTCTTTGTCCCACAGGAAGAGTGAATGAAGGGCTGATTCTCTGGCTGCTGTTGTAGGATGTCAGCCTGGCTTTAGTCTAAATATATTTTCATAACACTGACCCTATGTGATGGCAGCATGGTGGTTTGTTAATTTAAGGTCATGCAGGTCTAGTGAGGCCACTCTAACAAGTAGGTTCATAAAACCATTACCGATTGTGCTTCAGGCAAGACACTAGTTTTTGTTTTTCATTCAGTGGCCAATTTTGTGATTTCATATGTTGTTTCATACTAGAGGAAAGAAAAATGAAATTATAGTGTTTATTTTATTGCATGTTATCTATCAATTAACGATTAACCTCGCATCCCTGCAGGTAATGAATGGATGGGTGTGTAGGAGAAATGACCAAAAAACAAACAAAACAAAAAAATCAAAAACAAAAGAAAGTCCCACGCACTATCTACTTTCAAAAGTATCAAACATGCTTTATTTGCTGCAATGTTTCGGTCCCATGACCTTCATTAGGCTTTATCACATTTTGGCATGCATGATGACACATTACTCTATGAGATGCTATAGAACGATAAAAAGAGACATCCAAAATCCTCTCTGTAAAAAAAATCTTGAACTCTTATGTCTTCAAAATAAAACAAGAATTCTAAACCTGGCTTTAACCAATTTGAGAATTCCTTTCTGGAAATATGTGCAAATGAGCACATGTTCAATTAGACGTAAGAAGTGCAGTGATACTGTTAAAAATGCATATTCACAATATAGCATACATGAAATGAGACCATCATTCATTATTAGTGTTTTTCTAGGTCAGCATGAGTGGATGAGGGTTTGAGCGAGATATTTAAGCGCTGCAGGGGGATATGAGAAGAGGAGAGAGTTCAGAGAGGAATGTTGCCCTGCTGCTCAACAGGTGCTGGATTTAAAACACACACGCACACACACACACACACACACACACACACACACACACACACACACACAATCTGGTTCACTGGTGTCTGGTTCACTATCTTTGTGGTGACTCTCCATAGACGTAATGGTTTTTATACTGTAAAAATGTTATATTCTCTCCCCTTATAATAACCCTTAACCTAAACCTACCCATCACACACTGTAAAAAAAATATTTAAAAAGTAAGGTTGCCTTAAAATGTTCAGTGGGTCACCAGTAGAGAAATTCAGGGTTTCACCAGCTATCCTGAAAACTTTCTATTTAGGGGCGATAGAAAGTGTATTAACTCACAGTGCATCACAGCGTGGTATGGGAACAGCACCAGTCATGACCGCAAAGCCCTGCAAAGAGTCGTGCGCTTATCCGAGCGTATCTCAGGGTCAGCTCTCCCGTCTCTGCAGGACGTCTACACCAAACGCTGCAAAGGCAGAGCTACTAAAATCATCAAGGACTCTAATCACCCTGCAAACCCTCATTTCACGCTGCTGCCATCTGGTAAGCGCTTCCGAAGCCTGATGGCCAAAACTGAGAGACTCAGGAGGAGCTTCTTCCCCCAGGCCATCAGACTCCTGAATAAACATACTGTCATTGCACTGCACTTTCTGTTCTCGTTGTTACTGTGTAACAACCTGTTATAAACCTGTTTGCACATTATACTCTTTATACATTTGTTAACCACATATTTATAAGTCTACAGTTTACTCACTGCACAGTCTACTTCAATTATTTTATTCCACTTTATTCATATTTTTTACTTTTTTTTTTCTCTTGACTAATTTCCTCCTTGTGTTTTTAACTGTGAATTTGCACTGTCCATGGAGCGGACCTGTTTACATTTCACTGCCGGTTGTATATTCTGTATATAACTGTGTATGTGACAAATAAAACTCTTGAATCTCAGTTCATTGAAATTAAAAATTTGAGTTAATACAATGAACATTTTTGAGAATTGACATCACCTTTTATTCAAATAGCATTAAAAGATTTTGTAAGCATATTGCGTAATTGTGTTTTATTTGTTATAATGCAGTGAAACATGCCAAACTACTTTTCATGATTTATCACAACCTTTTTTTTTTTTATGTGGCTCAGATACAATTATATTTTGAGTTTCTATTTATTAAACCCATTTCCTTCATTGTATTAACTCAATTTTTTATTTTTATTTCAATGAACTCAATATTTTAAGGCAACCAGGTTACTTACTTTTTTTAAGTTAAACCAACAATATTTTTTTACAGTGCACAAACCTTTCTGCATTTTTACATTTTCAAAAAAAAACTCATTCTGTATAATTTATAAGCTTGTTTCCCCATTGGGGCCTCAAGTTAGGTCCCCATGGTGACACGAGTCCCCATGAATCAGTGTGCATTCAGGTTGAAGTCCCCACCGGGATAGAAAAAAAAATTAACACACACACCTTACTCCTGCCTAACTCTTAACCTAACCATAACCTAATTCTAACATTCTCCCTAAAACCAAGTTTAAACCCTCAAACAGCCCCTTTAAAGGGGTGTCAGAAAGTGAGGACTGGCCAAAAGGTCCTCACTTCACTCACTTTGTCCTCACTCAATGGTCTACAACTCAAACTGGTCCTTACAAAGATAACTGCAAGTACACATACACTACACCCAGTGGAAAACAAGGGGAACCCACTCTCATGCAAAACTCCTGATCTCACAGATTCCTATTGTGATTACTCAGTTTATGTTAATGTGGTAACTCGGTTAATGTGACCGCACCTTGAGTCTTGAGAAAAGCTCTAGCACCATTTGTTTGCAGTTGCCATATGGTTTGATATTTTTCTAACACAATGACATTCCGACATTAAGAGTGGCTTAAGTGTCCAAATACTTTTTGGAGCCACAGTATATTGACATTTCACAGCATAGCAGAACAATCAGCTCCGAGCAGATACACCAGACTAGTGATGGTCCACTGGCACAGCAGACAGACAGATAGTAGTGCTGTGGAGCCATAAGATGAACCTAATGTGAGAGAGACAGACAGACAGAGAGACAGAGAGAGAGATAGAGAGAGAGTGAAAGATTTGTGCTCTAATAATATCCTCCACTGACAGATTAGAGAAACAGAGACACCGAGGGTTAAATAAGGAGCACATCTCTATTCTGTTATCAATAATCAGTCTGAGGACAACACGATACAAACCCACACTGTAAGGTAAGATGCTTCTAATGATGGGAAATCTACTAATCATTTAGCATATTTATTAATTTGTTACCCATTAAAACACAACTCTTGTTGTTTGTTGAATACTTTTCTATATTTAACTTATATACACTTTTATTTTCTTATTAATAGTTTTAAAACATATATATAGAGGTGAATTCAGGTTGATTGGGGACACTTTTCCCCAGTCATCTCAAAAGCAAAAAGTGCCCCAATCAACCTGAATTCACCCATACAAATAAAATATTTTTTATTTTTATAATTATCCTACTAAAGTTTCTCATAATGGTCAGGTAATATGGGTTATCATGATGCATTAGAGTAGCTTATGGGAAAACATGCACATCTGAACCCAAGCTGGGTGCAGGACATAACTGTAGAAAAAGGCTGTAATTTGACACTCTAATCTAATGCATCAGTATAACTGTACAAGCAGAAAACAGATATTAAAGTTACAAAATTGTATTACAAACAAAAGAGCCCAATATAGATAATATGTTTATTTTTATTTTTTTAATTTTCCATTTTATAGCTTTAATATCAGTATATAATATAATATAATATAATATAATAGTCATGTCTCAGGTAAGATGAAGGTGATAACAATGCAAAATATTCACAACAAAAATATTTATTACTTATTATACTTATTATACTTATTATAGTCCATAGGATAGAAGGCAAATGAAACTACCAGACAAAGAACTGAATGAAATGAGGATTCAGGAAGGTGAACCATGGCGGAACTGATAGAGGGAGGAGCCATGGTGGAAACTTGAGCCCGACCGACTGAAGTGAGGCCCAGGCGACCTGACATCGATGTCCTGGAGACCAAGGCAGATTCCCAGTGACCAAAGCGACACAGGTGTGAGTGAGGACCGCGGTGGAGCCTGAAGGATGGAGGAGTCTGATGGAGCCGTAGGGGTGGAAGGATGGAGCACACCCAACAGCCCAGAAGTCTGTGGCAATGGTGGAGCGACGACTGACCAGGGAGGAGCCAGTGGGACGAGGTGGTGCTGGTGAAGCCGGTGGGGTGAGGAGCCAGGGCGAAGCCTGTAGTCCAAAGGTGGACTGGTCTGCAGTCCAAAGGTGGAGCTGAGGTCTCGGAAGGATGAGGTGGAGCCAGGAAATCGCCATGCCACGGTGGAGCTGGTGACTGCAAGTCCAAAGGTGGATCCGGGTTGCATGGCGGAGTCGAAGGGCTGAAGGAATACAGCGGAGGTGGGGATGAATAAATGGCTGGCTTCGGTGGAGCAAACAGGAGAGGAAGGAGGGGTACGGAGACAGACTTGGTGATAGACAGGGATGCCGATGACAAAGACACTGTGCTGGATGGAACTTCCAGCGATGGAACTTCCTTTTTTTGGGTGCGGGCTCTGGGTGTTGGGTGCGGGCTCTGGGTGTTGGCCGATGTTATGTGGGGCTGGACACTGGGAATGAAATCCTCTTGGACGTCGCCTAACATAAAACAGGATCCATCTATCCACAGTTGATGCAATCCATCACTGTCAAGCAGGAATCCCCCCCGGCCCCACCCATGGCATGACCAGCCAAATCTCATCATCCAGTCCTCACCTGAACCCCTCCATGGTCATCACAGGTGGCATGACATCACAGGTGGCATGATGGCAGACACTGACGAACTCCACATAATCCTCCAAACTATGGCCACCTTGAAAAATAAAAACAACTCCTCCACGTAGCTTAGCGGTGCTACATTGATGGGCCAAATTAATTAATCCAGCTAAGAAAGTAGTAGGATCACTCATGGCTTTGTTTGGGGGTGTTTAGGTCACTGACCAGAGACATGCAGAAACATGTGAGTGGGTCAGTGGAGGACAGGATGTGGCCATGATGTATTCCCAAATTCATTCAGTGGGAATTCTGTGGGAGTACTGAATTAAATTTAATGTATCAAATTAATCTAACACTGCTTTTGCTCTCTTTTAGTGCTCAGCTGCCAAGATGCCTGAACAAGGGTGAGTGTGTATCTCTAAATATGTTCACACCAAGAACAATAACTGTAAAGATTATTGATATTGATAACTATATTAGCACCCAGACCAGTGGATGATAACGTTCTGTTTATTTGAAGCAAACTGCAGTTTTGTTGTTTAGTGCTTTAAATGCTCAAGCTCTTTAAAGCAGGAGGGATTCTGATTGGCTATCATTGTTTTTGTCGTACATAAGCTGGGAAAAAATCGTTCTGAGAGGGATTCCAACAATATAATTTATTTGTGCTGTTATTGTTATAGTTATGGTGTGAACTATGCTATTCTTTTATATTTAGAATTTTTTTTTAGATCTATATCTTTATCGTTATCATTATAGCTCTAGTTATCACTCTTGGTGTGAACGGCCTTTATACCAACAATAATCTCTACAGTGATAATACGTTTTAATAAGTTCTAATAAGTTTTCATCCTACCAATGTACATTTTATGCTGTATTTTCAGGCAAGAGGTAAGTTATGCATATTTTTCTTTGATTATAACTTTGATTATTTGATTATCTGTAATACATGTACTGCGTTATAACTTTCATATCTGTGGCCCAGAGGAAGTCCAAGATCTCAGCCTCAAGAAAGCTTATGCTAAAGGTTGGTTTGTAACACATATATTCACATATATTCACATAAACACCTGAATTTATATTTAACCACTTATATCATATTTAAACTCTTTTGGTCACACCCCCTTTAAACCTCCCAATAGCAGTGATTTCATCCCCTGAAGCAGCTTTTCTATGACAAGGAACTTCTATGTTGGTCTTCAGAAAATTCTGAAAAAGATTCAGACCAATAACACACCACTAGATGGCAGGCATGTGTCTAAACCGAGATAATGTTTGGCCTGTCCCAAAACCCATACTCATGGTCTTGGCCTTACATGTATGTGATATGAACGACTGTCCCAGGTCTGATAAATGCAAAAACAAATGCTCAGTACCCTTAACGTACACTAAATCCACACCATCTCTAATGATACTTTGGATTGGTATTTGAGGCAAAGCTATTCATCATGTGCGTGACCTTATATGCCCCGGAATCGTGCAATGTCAGGGAAAACTTTATTGTGCAAGGTAAACTAATTAAATATTCCATATAACTTGGTAGTAAAATGCAAAGTGTTGCACTTTTTATTGGTGCAGAGAGGAGTATGTGTATGTTGTTTTGCAAAACACTTGCGACTGCTTTTCATCACTTAATTAGAGGCACCACAATTACTAAATTTTGTAATCTGTAACAAAGGGACCACTGAACAGACATTTAGAAGTTTATTTTGTGTAAATAAACTTTAAAGTATTGAAAATCAAAATGTGCAAATAAAGCTCTTTAAAACTTTACTTGCACTTTTGTGTCTCAATTCAGAGGCTGCATCCTTCGAAGGCCATGAAGATCAGACTATGACCCGGATGAGAGTAAGGTTTAGGGGGGCGAGTGTACCTATTGTAGGCCAGTAAGAGCTATGCGTGTAAACCTCATTTCCCTGATCTTAAGAGGCGTGTTAGCGGCTGACGCTAGAGGCTGCGGCCTTTAGCCTCCTTGTTAGAGTGCCCACCTCCCATGCAGGAGACCGCGATTCGATTCCCGCTCAGAGTGGGTTGAGTAGGACCGGTTATATTTGGTGCTGTGACCCGGATGGGAGTGAGGTTTAGGGGGGGGCGGGTGTAACTGTCACAGGCTAGTAAGAGCTATGTGTGTAAACCTCACTCATCTGATCTCAAGATGCGCTCTAGCAACTGACGCTGGAGGCTGCAGTCTTTTGTGGTCCTCCTTGTTAGAGAGCCTTCCAGCCGGAGACCATGCTTCGAATCCCACTCGGAGCGTGTCAAGTACCCCAGCACAATGAATTCTGGGGTAGACGAGGCTGCAAAGTTTGTATCCTTCATTTCATGGGAAACAAAGGATGCATTTGGAGGAGCCTTCGAATTGGGACAGCCTTCATCACGCTGCGATGATGCAATTGGCCTTCAAACAATGTAGTCTCTGAATTTGGATGCAGCTTATAAGTGTGTCCCATCAGGTAATTAAACGTCACTTGCTGTCTTCATGTCCACTTAAACACTTGGGCCAAATACAGGACAAGTGGTTGACTGAAAGTGTGGTTATAGGGACAGGTGTATTGACATTTACTTGTGTGTTCAGAGTTTGATGGTGGCTAGAGCCAAGGAGGAGCTGGAGCAAGAGGAGTTGGATAAAGAGGAGGAGAAGCAGAGGTATCTGACAGAGAAAGCTCTTCCTCTGCAGATGCAGGGCATGTCATTTGCTGAGCTTCAGGTAACCTCATGACATAATTCTACATGAAGTCCACCTCCAAACTTTCAGTTTAGCTCATTTGGTGCCACACAAAAATCCTCACGACTTGAAATCTATTGGTACAATCACTGCTGCTCACGCCACCCCACCCAGCTTTATTTGCATTTTAGCTTTCATAAAACTGATGCAAATGTCCTGCCCAATGCCTGTCTATCTTAATTTGACTAATTGCAATGTAAACAGCCATCCAAGCCAACCACGATCATTATTATGAGATGTCTGTCTGAGTAAAACGATAAGTAGGAAAATTTGCCATATGATATTTCGTTCTCATAATAAAAGGCCTTTTGGATAAGTTTTATTTTGTCAGTCAGAACCCTGTGTAATATTATACATTCACATCAAATAGAATTCCTGAAACTCAATTAACATTTCTGGCTCTTTTAGGAACTCTGTCAGGAGCTTCATGCTAAGATTGATGTTGTGGATGAGGAACGCTATGATATTGAAGCCAAAGTCTTACTGAATAAGCGTGAGGTATGAAAATCCACATAAGCCATAGTTTAATAACCAGTTGGACAATGTCACAGCTTGCTGTCTTCATCTGGTCTATTTGGAGGCTTCTAATATTAGTATGCAACTCTGAGAATTTGGGATTGTGATTTCATGAAAAGGGGGAAGAATTTTTGTTAGATGTTTCTTTACAGAGTTCCAAAACTATGTGAGCTCTCTGGCTGTCTTTACTCCCTACATAGGCAAAGGCCTGTTCACACCAAGATTGATAACTATAAAGACATTAGTGTCCAAACCATGGGGCGATAACGTTCTTTTAATGTAAGCACGTACTGCATTTTTGTCGTCTGCCACTTTACATGCTCAAGCTCATTAAAGCAGGAAGGATTCTGATTGGCTGTCAATGCTTTTATCATTCATCAGTTGGAAAATTCTGAAAGTGATTACAATGATATCGTTCCTCTGTTCAGTCATCGTTATAGTTGTGGTGTGGACTCTGCTATTCTTTTATATTAGAACAATATCTTTATCATTATAGTTAGCATCCTTGGTGTGAATGTGCCTTAAGGGAGCATACAAACTGAAATGGAACCTACCCAGCAAGCAATAGCCATCATTTCACCACCTCAGTTATCTATAGACCTGATATAGCCCTGATATGAGTAACCCAGTTTACAACCCACCGAATGAATGAGCTGCATCCAAAATTGCATACTCTTAGTAGGTAAGCTACTACATTTGATGACAAACTTACTTTGTGACTGAAAAAGTGTGTTTGTAATCCAGACGTACAACATTGCCATATTGTGTCACTTCACTGCCATTCACAACTCCTCTTCCGTGGCCTCATGGGATAGGAAAGTGTCTATCAGATGCTCACTTCAGAATCTTTGAAAGTAGTAGGTCATCTGGGTACTTTTTGCCTACTGTTTTATAAATTCGGACATACTACTCATTTCACTTTGTTTTTGGCCTACGATATAGTAGGGAAGTAGGTATATTTGGACTCAAGGGTGCAGTACTACCTCTGACACTGGCCTAAAGAAGGTATAATTATAGTAATAATTTTTCAAAAGTATATTATACCTACACTAAGTAGCAGGAGAATGCTATCAATGTAGGGAGCTCACTAGCTTTTGGAACAAAGCCTTAGTTTATCTCTATGCTAGATATCTCATAAGTAATCGAATGACTGTCCATTCTCTAGATCAAAGACCTGAACATTAAGGTTCTGGACCTGAGGGGTAAGTTCAAGAGGCCCCCCCTGAGGAGGGTGAGGGTTTCTGCAGATGCCATCCTCCGATCTCTCCTAGGCTCAAAGCACAAAGTCTCAATGGACCTACGAGCCAACCTCAAATCTGTGAAAAAGGAGGATACTGAGAAGGTATTTTGCCATCTGAACACATAAACAAAGTTATATGACCAATTCAAGCAATGTTTATGTAGTCATTTTGTATATCTGTAAAAACGGCAGATGAAAACAAAACTTGACAAGTATGAAAATCTTGGAAAGTTGCATGTAAGATAATAAGAGTAAACTGTTAATCAAGGTTACGCAGTGAAAGGCTTAAAAACATTACGCTTCTCACCTTACTCCCTTAACTATCTGGATTGGAACTTGGACAACTTGTGGAACAAGCAATAGGCAATGCTCACCATGCAGATATGAAAAGAAACAATGCACCCTGACTATTCAGAGCTTAACAGAGCTCAGACAAGAAGGATGACATCACCTCCAACAACTGTTCGAAAGGCGGAGGCTCATGGGATGTGAGGCGGAGGAGTAAAAGAGACCAAACAGTGACCAAACAGTGACAATGTTAATTCTTGTCAGTGTTTGTCTTGAATATAATAGAGGTTGGGTGTTGGATGACAGACACGAGAGTGGACAACAGAAGTATGGTACACTAGAAGAAAAGCTTTTGTGTAGATGCGTAGCTGAATTCAATGCAAATAACCTTTTTTATTGTGTTTATTTGATCAGAGAGATGAAACACAACATACTGAGACCAAAGAGACCAAGCCCTTAATAGAGTAGTGAAACCAGCAGATTAAAGGGACGTTGTGGATTATTTTCAATTTAATGTCTTCTGATCAAATCTAATCAAGTCACCTTTATTTATATAGCGCTTTTAACAAGTCCAGTTGTTTCAAAGCAGCTTCACATTGTTAACAGGAAAATAATGCAACAGAATTTGTACAGCCGTTCTGGTGAAACGGTGATGTTATCCAGCTAATTTCAAGTATCATATAGCGTCAATGCGGGCAGATCGGTAATATAGAAGAAATTTAGGTGTCCCCAACTGAGCAAGCCAAAAGCCAGAGGCAACGGTGGCAAGGAACCAAAACTCCTTCAGGGTCAGAATGGAGAAAAAAACCTTGGGAGAAACCAGGCTCAGTCGGGGTGCCAGGTCTCCTCTGGCCAACGAACAAACAGTGTATGATTATAATTCTGGCAACATTTCAGGTCTTAAGTCATATTAGGTAAATAGATATTCGTAAGATTGTTCGAAAGATTGGAGTCGTCACGCCGAAGTCGGGTTTAATGAGGATGTTGTGTCGATGCGGCATTTACGGGGGGAGTTTATTTGACACACTCTCTGCAGACAGGGATGCGTTGGTCATGTCCAGGCGCAGGTCCACCATCTGGTCTGGATACGGCCTGAATCCGGCTGACTGCAGTAAACCTCGGGATAAACAGAGAGACTAACATTAGCGTAGATGCCATTCTTCTTATGATGTAAAGAGTACATCAGGTGTTATGGGAAGTGTTCCCGGTTCCGGCTGACCTAGTTAATGCAGCCTAACAATCATTTACTGATTTGAATAATAGAAATTGATAATGTTTTATGTGTAAGCCATAGTAAAGAGATGCGTTTTTAGTCTAGATTTAAACTGACAGAGTGTGTCTGCTTCCCGAACAATGCTAGGAAGACTGTTCCAGAGTTTAGGCGCTAAATAGGAAAAGGATCGACCGCCTGCAGTTGATTTTGATATTCTAGGGATTATCAACTGGCCAGAGTTTTGAGACCGCAATAGACGTGATGGAGTATAATGTGTTAAGAGCTTGCTCAACTACTAGGGAGCTAAACCATTTAGTGCTTTGTAAGTAATAAGCAATTTTTTTTTTTTTTTTTTATCTGCATCTACTTCTGCTTTATCACAACTTGAACAATCCACTGAATTGTTTCTGTCTGACTCAAACTGTGCAAAGAACAGTGAAATCCTCAAAGCTCGATTTATTGCACAAAGTTAATAATGCAGAATTTTCAACATGGCTACTTTTGAATGCCTATCAATGGAGAAAAGCTAGAACTAGATGGTGTAGTTACAACATCTACCAGCAGGGCTAGTGGCTTTGATCAACTTAAGTCTTTGAAAGTAACCTATTCAAATTAAAACACCCGAAGCATGGCTAGTTAATAGAAACACTTCTGTCCTTTTTTGCAGAAGAGGCCAGTTGAGGACAGTGACTGGAGGAAGAACGTAGAGGCCATGTCTGGTATGGAGGGAAGAAAGAAGATGTTTGATGCAGCAAAAGGCCCCACCCAGTGAAACCTTAGTGAAGTTAACATGAAAGATTATGCAACTTTTGTTTGGTTAGGTTTAGAGTTGCATACGCAACCTATAATTTACATACCAGATACTTTAATAGCCCGGTTTTATTTGTGGTGTTGTTAAATTGCACTTCATTGCAACTGCTCTGCATTGGTGCAAATGGTTGCGGAAATGTGGCCAATAAGTAAATAATTACTTGATTAGTTTATCTTTTATTATGTCAATATTCAGTTATGAGAAAGTTAATGTAATGTGTACCAATGTATTATGAGTAAACAAAACGTTCCCAGGCTCTGTTTAACATGTTTTTCTGACAACCTGGCTAGGTATTACCGTTTACAAAAAGTCATAATCCTAACTCGAATGCTGAAATTAAACTTATTAAAAAACTCTTGCAAAAAAAGTGTATACTAACATAAGCTTCTTTTTGCATGCTATGCCAGTAAAATGGCTGAAAAATTAATCAGGTGTGATGTTTTTTTTGTTGTTGTTGTTTTTGTTTAGTCTAATTTGATGCAAATGTTTAAATTGCTATTGAATAGGCAATATGATCATGCAGAGATGACGAGATAAGGAGCTTGTGCAGGAAGTGAAGCATTAACCGTGGAGGCTGTCATCTGAAGACAGTGGACTCCAACCCTTATTTGCATAGTGTATCGCTGTCTCTTCCCTGTGTTGGCATTGGGTGGGGTGTTCAGGCCACTTGTGCTTGCTGTTATTTAACATTTAACTGTTGGAGTTCATTGTGACGCTCCTTATGTGGAATGTTTTTTTTTTCTTCTCTGCTTGCACGAGGCAATTGTAAATGAAACAATATAGCGGAAGCATGTCACCAGATTTGTCATTCCAGTGAAGTTGACTATTATTTCTTTTATGACCAAACCCTTATTATACTGGATAGTCTACTATGACTTTCACATTGATCTGGTCAAAGTACAGCAGACTTGTCTCTTATAGGTGTGGCACAGGGCATAAAGCAAAGCCCTCCAGCCCTTGAGTTTCAATGGTTTCTGAACTGCAGAGTAAATTCCACTGTGAATAACTGACATAAAATGTCCTTTATGCTTGACTTCACTTAAAATACTGTATTCTTCAGTGCATTGAATCGTGTAAGATGTTTCAAAAATGTAACATCCTTTTGAAAACAAGCACATTTCACCCTATCTTCACTGGTACCGGATGCAATGAAACAAGATTGCTTCAATACTGAAGCAAAGTAAAAAATAACGTGTTCCCATTACAAGCAACAAAGATGTCAATGTCTGTGAGTGATGTCATTGATTTTGTTGAGTCACTCACTTACAATGACAGACTTATTATAATTCCATATGACAAAAATATATATGATAACATCAGCATGAAGTATTGTGTATAGTCAAATCTGTATCTCCCCCATGTTAAAATGCCCAACTTTACAGCATAAAAAAAAATATGTCTGCAGCCTGCTACAAAGTGGTTTTGGTCTATAGTTAATTTTGCCCTTAAAACTGTGAAGGGTGAATTTTTTTATAACTCATCCGTTTTAAATTATATTAAGCCTTAAAGTTCTGCATAATTAAGGGCATGGTCACTTGAGTGACAGGTGGATTGCCACTATGGTCGAGCTAGGGGGCGTGGTTTCAGCAACCAGGCACCTCAGCTCCACCCACCTCCCGCCTCTTTGCCCATTTTCGGTTATCCTGGAGTGACACACTGCCAAGATGGCGATGGCCGGCTCCGCCCACTTTGGGATTCAGAAATGCTCTTCAGAAACCTACGGGTGACGTCACGGATACTACATCCTTTGTTTTATAGTCTATGGTTGTAACACTTTTTGTTTGAGTATCAGTAACTCAGTGTCCCAAATTTTGATACATGGTAGCCACATTTGTCTGCTACAAATATAGCTCACTTGGAAAAAATATCGCTTTGGTTTTACTCAAACAAATTGAGGCAACTATTTGCGTATTTTGAACTCATCTAATTTGTGTTTGACCAAACAGACATTACATGTCTTCAACATGCACCCTTAAAGCTGTTGTCCGTAACATTTTTTGTGTTCAAGATTTACAAAAATGATATAATGATAATGTACAGCATGACATCATTTTCCGTGTCTTACCCTGAATCATTATGGTACACTTATAATAAGTGTTTATATTGGGACTATTTCAGACCGGTCTGGTAGGAACCGCTGCGGAGGAGCACAGTCCCTGCGTGACTCGCCATAGACATAAACAGAGAGAAGTAGCTCCGGCTGCAATGTTCTTCCGCAAGACGCATGCAGTTCTTTTTATTAACCGTTAGAGCGCAAAAAGTTACGGACTGCAACTTTAAGTAATTTCAACTCAATTTTCCTCCTAAAACACAACTCAAATACTTTGTGTAGCAAAAACATAATTCAACTGAGTTAGTGTCAATAAAACTAGACGTAAAAATAACTCAAGTGAAAACACTTTCATACGACATGCATTAGTTATATTTCATGATATGTAATAAGCAGTATGCCGTAGAGACAAACCACAATACTGCTATTAAAGCTTTGTCAGGATAAGAAGTGCGATATATAATTATACAAAATATGTTTTTGCTACAAACCCAGATTAAGTGAGCTACTCAAATTATCCAAGTAAAGTAACAAAGATTTATTTGTAAAAATTATTTTTTTAAGTTACACTTACAGCCTCAATGATTCATTTTATATCAGTGTGTAAGTGTACTGTATTCCTGTCACACAAGGGTTCAGTTACTAGCTATGTTTCCAAGATCCACCTATTTATATGTGAATTTTGAGATATTGTATAAAAACGCTGGATGGAAACATCAAGATTTGCGCATAAATTCTAATAATGTGCACAAAAAACTTGTGTGTTCAATTGAGGCAGATCATTTTTTAGCTGGTGTGAAGACATGTGCAGCTATGATGGGAACATTTACTAAATTAATCCTTCGATACGCAACAAAGAAACTGCCTCAACAGAGGATGGGATGGACTCATTGGAATCATCATAGGGGTTGGTTGTAACATTTTTAATAAACTGTTACAACTCTCTCCACCCCCAAACAACCATAACAAGACTAACATAGCTTTCCTGTAGCTCAAACAATAAGTGCGTGGTGCTAGCAATGCCAATATCATGGGTTCAATTCCCAGGGAAAGCAAGAACTGACAAAATGTAAAAATATGTGCCTTTAATGCAATGTAAGTCGCTTTGGATAAAAGCGTCTAAACCAAATCAGGTCATAAATGTAACAATGATTTTAGAAAATGTGGGTTTGAAATTACAATCATAAATACAAAGCTCATCAAATTAACGTCCCGTTGAAGAGAAATGATGGTTGTGGTTGGCTGTTGGTCTCATGTGAGTCAGGTTGTCCCACCCTCAGATTATAAGGACACATTAATAATAATAATAATAATAATAATAATAATAATAATAATAATAATAATAATAACACGGCACAGAGCATATCGAAAATCTTATTCAATGATTCATTAAAACATGATGACTCGAGTTGATAAAAATACATTTATAATATAATAATATAATATTTTAGTTATATATATATATTAGAAGCGATATCAATAATGATTTGTTTTAGTGGAGCATTCACTGAACAATATGTTAAGATGGGAACGCTGACCATGCAGCTCGGCGGGAGGTGATGGAGGTGGACTTAAACATGATGCCTGAGTTGATAAAAATACGGAAGCGATTCAATAATGATGTATTAGTGAGCATGTAAGATGGGAACGCTCGGCGGGAGGTGATGGGGTAAAGGTGGCACACAGACAGAGAAGCGCAGGACTTCACACACCTTCTCTCCTACCGACTTCAATAAAAGAAACAAAAATAATGTCCATTAGCCGGAAAAACTGGTCTGCTTTGTCAACGTAAGTAGATTTAAATATACATGTAGCGTTTATTTTTGTTTGGTCTGGTTAATGGTTTTGCGGTTTCTGACAGGTTGCAGAAGCAGGTGTTTTTGGATGTGTAACTTACAACTACCAGAAGTACCGCTGTAATGCTATTATTTACTAGGGTTGTTCGTGTTTAAGTGTGAAAAAATAACACCAAACTTAAGAACTGCAACTTGGAAAAGAATAAACACTACGAGTTTCCTTTTCCATAAAAATAGCACTCACAGCAACGCTTTCAGTGTAATGGACATTTACAGTCATCTTGATATGAAAGTCATGGGCATCTTGGATAACAACGTTATGACTAAAATAAAAACTGAAAGTAATTAGGACTGGATATGCAGTTGATATGTGTGATGCAGGTTGTGATTATTTTGACAGCTAGTGTAATGCATTCATATGGAAAGTAATGTCATGCTATCAGACTCAAGGCAATGAGTATCCCTTAACCAAAACAGAGCTTGAAAAACCTGTTATTGCACAAAGAAACACTGTTTTCAAACTGAAATACAATAGTCCACCTCTGGGATATATCATCGAGACCTTTGATCGCAATGCATCTTATACTTTCAAAAAGACTGATGGGATGGATTTCAGCTGTCAGGAGCTCAGAATGTCGGTGCCATTTTGTTCAGTTTGCCTGAATAGAGTTTTAAATAAGTGCAATGAAAATATCTATCTATCTATCTATCTATCTATCTATCTATCTATCTATCTATCTATCTATCTATCTGTCTATCTATCTATCATCATCAATAGTCACAGAAAAGTGGAATGCCGAAAACCATGTATATACTGTATATATTGGGAAAGTCTCAATGATTAGTGCTGGGATATTATAATTCTATGTTTAATATCAATGCATTTCAAATGTGTGCTGTGTTTGATCTTCAGGCTTGCTCGACAGTGGACTGTGGAGGATGAGGAAGAGGTAGAGAGAGAGAGGAGGAGGAAGACCAGGGAGTCTACAGCAGACTCGGATGAAAGTCCCACTGAAGAGACCGAACCACAAACCAGTAGGTGCGAGGACAATAAAAGGACACCCGAAAACACAACTTTAATTGCGTATTTATGCTTTCTACTGTATGTCCACTTCAGCTTGCTTAAGAACGGATCAGCTTTGAATTGATAAGACTCGGTGACATATCAAACTAAATGCAAACTTTATGTTAAATATTTGCATGAAGCAATCGACCTTACAGAACATAAGGATGAGCTCTTCAGAATACTTTAGATAAAGGTTTATGGTATCATAAAAGTGAACATGAATAGGATCTACATGTTGTAATATGCTCTCATAATACCACACATCAATGTTTGCAAGTACAGTTTAATCTCATGTACCAGAATGTCTCCCAGTGGCTTAAAAGGGTGATGAATCTATCAAAGTATAAAGACAATGACCCCAGTTGAAGGGAACAGGAAGGCTTGTATGGAAAAAAAGATAATGTAAATTTAATAAAGCCGTGTCTATAAAAGTCGGCATCCCCTTGTGAAAAAGAAGTGGTAGTCACATCTGCTTAACCCCTTAATATATTAAACCCAGTATGAATGCATGGAAAATAAATGTGAAAAAGCCAACATGACATTATATAAACACACGCTAATATAATGTTTCTAGTGTTAGCGGGCCTGCTGATGATGGTGACTCTGGTGGCGGTCTGGCCCAGCTGCAGATGGACTTTGTGGAGATGTTGCGAGTCCGTGATGAACGCCGGAGGATGAGGCACGTTGAAACACTGAGGAAGAATAAGGAGGAAGAGGAGGGGGGCAGCCTGCATGTGGAGCCCCATGTGGAGCTGCTGGGGGAAAATCAGGACGAGGACCTCCACAAGAACATTCAGCACTTCGTGGAGACCCTCATGTCACCTGAACCTCCCACCAACTCCAAAGACCCAGAGACACAAGAGAAGGTAGGAAAACACTAGAGAAGTTTTGACTTTGAGTCTAAGATTCCCCCATTGTCCACAACAATATTCAAAAGCCAGACACTCCTAAGCCCCTTTCACACAGAACATTGATCCGAAAAAGTTGCCATAAAATTGCTAGAGTGCCTTCTGTGTGAACACAAACATGTCCCGGGATGGGGACCTAGTAAAATTGTCAGGATCAGTCCCGGAACGCATCATGTGTGAGCAAAAGGCAGGATCAATGCCATAAGGGGTGTGTCGTAGTGATGACACTGAAGCTGAGATTGACTAGTTTATGATCGAAAAATGCACGTGTGTGAGAGAAATCACAGATCATAAGCTAACTCAAGACAATGCGGAGACGTTACACATCACATCCCAATGTCACGTGTCTTTACGGGATCTTTACAAGATGTGTGTGAATGCACACACAGATTCCAGAAAATCTAAATTCCAGACGCTTGAAGAGCTGGATGTTCTCCACTCTTTTAAACCAATACATTTACATTATTTTTCATTTGATCATGATTTATTGGTTATGAATTAAAAAAAAGATAATTTTTTTAATTACAAAAGAACCGGCACACTGCTATTTCTGGTCCCAAAGAAGTTTAATAAATTGCAACATTTCATCTTCGCCAGGCAAAGAAAACAACAATCATCAACAACTTTTATATCAACGTGAATGATATCTGTATAAATTGCAATGTTGTGTAGTCATTTGTGGTTATTAAACGTCTTTGCGAGCAGAAATAGCAGTGTGCCGGGTTTTTTGCATTTCAGCTCAGTTTTCATTTGTTCGAGCACCTGCTTAAGTGATGTTTGGATGTGTGAATAGTATATATTACAAGTTCTACCTGATAAAATATTTTAGAATGTAATTAGAAAAAAGTCCCCATGGAGTTATAGGATTTTATTAATTATTATGACTTTGCCAGGTCTAGAATTCACACTGAAGTGAAATCACACTTTTAAAATTAGGCTACCATATATATATATCCAGGGAACAGCTATGTGAACAGCTCAGTTCACAGCGACCCGTTTCGGTGCACGTCTTTTTAAATGATAATGAGCTACTGCTCACCCCACCCCTCTCTTCCGTGGGGCGTGAAGTGCTGCTTTTGCGGACAGTGTACAACTGGCTGAGGGCGGAAATATGCTAATTTGGGACAGTCCGTCAGCTGTCGTGGGCAGAGCATGAGCAATATGACATCATATTGCTCAGAAAATTAAAACGGCTTGATTATTGAGAGCGTTTAGGCTTTTTAAGGATTAGCAAAAAGGAGTGCATGGATTTTTATCATTGTAGGGTGGTTGTATCCACGCACCACAAAGACACATTTATATGCAAACACCATATAAAAGCGAATTGACCCCTTGAACATACAATATATCCAAGGAAAGAACAGAGCCTCTGCTTTAAAAAAAACAAAAACAAACAAGTTTATGCATATTCTTTTTTATCAACTAGAGATTCTGTACTTTTTTTCAGAAGATGCGTAATAGCGTCACCTACCGTATAACAGTGAAAACATGGATTGACGGAAAATACTGTCAATGGCATTAAAGCGTTGTGTCATAAATGACAGAAAATCCCGACAATGGCAGGGAAAGAGTTAAGATATTTACAAATCTCTTCGCAAGACTTGGATTAAACCACTCCAAAATGAATTATTTTTACAATGCCTTTTTGACCTTGAACTTCTGGTTACCTGGAAACAAATTCATTTAAAATATCTTAATTTGTATTTTACAAATCAACCAAAGATTAACCAAAGTCATTCAGGTTTGTAACAACATGAGGGTGAGTAAATGATGACAGAATTTTTGGCAGAATTTTGACTGAACTAATCCTTTAAAGTCATTATGAAATCAAAATTGACCCTATTTACTTTGTTAGCGCACATTACTAGTCTTGTGGTTAAAAATTAATCCGTGCAAGTTAATACACAGAAAAAAAAATAGTTTGTAATGGTAATCTTTAATCAAAATCTGAAAGTTTGCTTCCGCTCTGGAATGGCGTTCCTTCTCTGATGACGTCAGTTTGACGGCTAGGGTTGAATATCTTTAAGCAATTCTCAAACTATCGGTTTGCTATGAGCGAGGGCTCTATTTAATATTCTGCTTCACTTGGAAATACGTCACAACACTGAAGTAAAGTTGGTTGCAACTTCCAGTTTACGGGTACTTTAACATCAGACTCTCCTGGACAATGTAACGGCCATAGAGCATTTTAAATCTGTCACTATAACTATTGTGCTTGGTACGGTGTGGCATTTGTTGGTAGAACAAATCATTTGCCATTATCGGCAATTGTGAATATCTTCTTTAAATAAACCAACTTAAGGTTTTGGGTGTTTTGTCATGGAATATTCTTTGCAAAGGCCGCAACTTGACCTGGGATATTGTTTTTTGTTAGGGTTATGCATCAGCTCTCACAGCAGGGGAATATTAATGTTGCAAATGACATTGTAGCATTACCTATTAGGTTCTATTTATAGTAGGCCAGTGGCAATGAAATTGTCATGTTGTATCGAGCTGATGGAAGTCAATGAAACATCAGCGTCTCATTACGTTTGCCATTCACAGAAAAGTTAAAGCGAACTTGTTTAGCAAAGGATTAATAATAAAATCCCCTTCTCTGTTATCCGCTCGGAGACTGTAAGTTGTCACTCCTACGCAGTGTGAATCTGACAGGTTTCATCATGTGGCTTACGGTCAGAGGTCATCTGCTTGCTTTGAAGTCGTCTCCTGTTACCACCTGTAGAGTGTGTAATTAATCATCTACAGGATTAACAGAAAGAGCTGCGGGTGGCCCAGTTTCCCTTACACACACCTACAGGACCAAGACATGAGAGAACATTAAGTCATTTGACCCACTTCTGAAGTGTGCTGTGAGAGGTTTAAAAACAAAGATCCCAGCCAACAACCTGTAACAATATGCACAGTAATGCTGAAGGACTGTTGAAGATTCAATAAATAGGTGTTCCTTTTAATGAAACCACAGTCTTTCACTGGGAATTATGAATCCTAGCTTGAATTATCTTCTTATATTAGAATGTTAGCATCTACCCAAAACAGCCATTTACAATATGTCAGCCAATAGTTGTAAAGATTTCAGAAATTTTAATTAAAATGTGCTTGAGTGTAAATTCAAACGAAGGATTACTTAAGCCCTGTTTACACCTGGGGCACGTTCAAGCTCAAACCGGTGCACAACGTTTTGCTACGGTTGCCGGGTTAAACGACATGTTTCCTGGAAATGTGTACAACGGGGTTTGAGATATGTTTTCTCTTGTTTGGTGGGTGTGTCAAAATGCCAGCCCAATCAGCAGCAACATGTTAATAAATCACGCGGTATTAAAGAGACAGCTCGTGCAATGGGTCCATAAAAACACTATACTTATATATTTTGCTATTGTATTGTGGAGTGACACTTTCATAAACTTTTCTATACTCCTCTGATTATATCAAATATTACAATATCATAGCATAAGCCTAATACTCACAATAAAAATAATAAGATCATATAGATCATAGTCTTGGAGGTAAGAATTGGATTATCCTTCACTTGAAATGTTTGTCTTTTCATCCTGAAATGCGAGGCAAATGTTGGATCACAATAATTAGGAACCGCAGTTTCCACAAATCCCTTCACTTGATTGGGATGTTCTCTTTTATTCTGGACTGCAAGTGCAGTGACTTAGCCTGACAAGCCAGACCCACATCAAGATGTTGGGTCTGGGAACACACCGTTAGCAGGGCTCAGTCTGAGAGGCGGGATAAACGGTTGTATTTCAAAGTCCCTCTGCACGCAATAGGATAACGCTACAACCAACCAGAGCGACGAAGAAGGTGAAGCGGAGCTAGTTGATAGATTAAACTTTCTCCGTATCTAGTCGGCAAAACTCCAAACACATCTTCCTTTCTTAAGAATGACTTCAGTGCCGTTCTTTGTTCTTTTCTCAAAGAAAAGTTTAACAAGTCTCCCAGAGTCGTGGCCAAGCTGTTCGCCAGCTTCTTTGTTTTCTAGTAGCACGAGGAACCTCGGGAAACTCTGCTGTCATTATGTTAAGCCCGCCCACCGACTCTATACACGATCTGATTGGCCTGACCAGAGTTTGGTTTTTCCAGCTTGCAGGTCTATCGAGAGTTGCTAGACTACACTCACGGCAAATTAGATTTGCTGCCGCTAGGGTGCATCTAGATTTCTAGGCTAGCAGTGACTGTAACATCTAGTGTATTTTGCAGTATTAAACACGTATTTATACCGATTTCATCAGGCTCCGAAAATTCTTCAAAAGAACACAAAGAATGGCCTTCTCAGCTGCCATACTTGCAACTCTTGCGTTATCAGAACAGGGTGTTCAATGCACCACCGTTTCCGTTTAAAAAACGTTTGCGCCATTTTGTCCATCGGTGCAAAATGTGTCCCGTCGTCTGGACACATTCATATGTAAATTGTGCAAGCTTGTTTTGTCCACAAGATCAAATGATCTGAAAAAGCCCATACATGTACCTGCCCACAGGCGTGTCTCCCTCGTCTACTTGTGATTCGATTAACCAAAATGAATCTTAATACCAGGTGTAAACAGGGCCTTAGATAAAGATTTTCTCAAAAATTGGTTGTCTATTCACTTCACATTTTAAATTTAAGGTTGGATGCATGTCCAAAAGTACACAAATAGATTAACATTGATAATATGCTACAAAAGATTTTTATTTCATATGCTGTTATTTTGATCTTTTTAATCATCAAAGTTTCACGGTTTCATCATATCAGAATGATTTCTGAAAGAAAATATGGGCTTTTTCATGTGACTGAAGACTGGCATAATGATGCTGAAAATTCAGCTTTGATCACAGGAATAAATTACATTATAAAATATATTTTACAATAGAAAACGTCTCGGTTACGTATGGTAACCCTCGTTCCCTGAAGGAGGGAACGGAGACGTACGTCGGACGTCACCGACGAATTGGGATCACTTCAGGGAGCCCCTATCAGCTTCGAGATTTAGAGAACAGGCCAATGAGAATTGGTGTGCGAGATTTGCATCTCGCGCTCCGCCCCGCAGTGCGGGTATAAACGGAAGCGAAATGCAGCACACCTTTGTTTTTCACTGAGGAGCCGAACTATTGACTCGGCCTGCAGTGATGGTACAGCAATTGTGGCGACGGGACGTACGTCTCCGTTCCCTCCTTCAGGGAACGAGGGTTACCATACGTAACCGAGACGTTCCCTTTCAGTCGGTCACGTTCGACGTACGTCGGACGTCACCGACGAATTGGGATCCCTTTGGAACACGCCACAGTTGCTACCACTTCCAGCGCCCTGGGAAAGCCCCTCAGACCCGGCTGTTCCGGGCGGGGAAATTCACGCAGGGAGAGTCAGCTGCTGTTCCGCAAGACCCACTCAGCCAACTATTGGATAACACTGGGAAAGCGTGCCCCGGGGGGCCGCTGCGGAAGCCACATCATGCCCGGAGGGAGTTACCATGTGGAGAATACACGTATGGACTGGCCGTGGGCAGTGCTACATACGGAAGTCCCAGGGGTGGCTCCGGCCAATTTTAGGCGGGGGGGTCCACACCACACTGAGACGGCAGCGAGCTCTGCCGAGGGAAAGACACGAGCTCGCCGAAGGGAGACTTACCGTGGGGAATACACATATGGGACCGCCGTAGGGGTCACAACATATGGAACCCAGCCTAACACAAGTTCCACCAATGCATACGAGCGTTAGGCCTGGCGTCGGACGCCCGCCACGCCTGACTGCCGAGGGTTGCGGAGGACTCGACAGGGTTCGCCATGCTGGGGAACTCGACTGGAGCATATAAGCGCACGTATCCGTTCCATAGGGAAGGGAGTGGCGCAGCAAGCCGACACTTTAGAACGGGCACTTCGGTGTTACTGACTATGGGAAGTGAGCACACAGGAAGATACCGGCTCTACACGTAGGGCTATAGAACCTAGCGAACGTGTTGGGTGTCGCCCAGCCCACAGCTCTACAAATATCTGCCAGCGAGGCGCCACGAGCCAGCGCCCAGGAAGAAGCTACACCACTGGTGGAGTGGGCTCTTAACCAGAGCGGGCAGGGCACGTCTTGGGTTTCATACGCCAAGACGATGGCATCCACTATCCAGTGGGCCATCCTCTGCTTGGAGACAGCCTTTCCCTTCTGCTGTCCTCCATAACAGACGGAGAGCTGCTCTGAGGTCCTGAAGCTTTGCGTTCTGTCCACGTAAGTCCGCAAAGCGCGGATGGGACAGAGAAAAGCTAGGGCTGGGTCTGCCTCCTCCAAAGGCAGCGCTTGCAGGCTCACCACCTGGTCCCCCGGAAGGAGTGGTGGGAACCTTGGGCACATATCCAGGCCGGGGTCTCAGGATTATGTGAGAGTTACCAGGCCCAAATTCCAGGCACGATTCATCGACCGAAAATGCCTGCAGGTCCCCTACCCTCTTGATGGAGGCCAATGCAGTCAGGAGTACTGTTTTCAGAGACAGAATTTTTAACTCAGCTGACTGCAAAGGCTCAAAGGGAGGCCTCTGCAGTGCGGTCAGCACCAGAGACAGGACCCAAGAGGGTATAGAGGAGGGCGAGGCGGATTCAGTCTCCTCGCCCCTCAGGAACCTGACGATCAGATCGTGCTTCCCTAAGGATTTTTATTTTCTTTCCACCTACGAAGTCATGATTGTCATGATTGGCGGCCACATAGACTTTGAGGGTGGAGGGAGACAGCCTTCGCTCCAACCCGTCTTGTAGGAAGGAAAGCACAGAACTGACCGAACACCTTCGGGGTCTTCTCGGCGAGAAGAGCACCATTCGGACGAACAGGTTCCACTTCAACACGTAGAGGTGCCTTGTAGAGGCGCTCTAGCGGAAGTAATGGTGTCTACCACAGCTTGTGGCAGACCGCCTAGAACCTCCGCGTCCCGTCCAGGGACCAGACATGGAGTTTCCAGAGGTCCGGACGTGGGTGCCAGAGGGTGCCCCGTCTCTGAGTCAGGAGGTCCTTCCTCAGAGGAATGGGCCAAGGAGGTGCTGTCGCGAGGAGCACTAGTTCGAAAACCAAGTCCTGTTGGGCCAGTGCGGAGCGACCAACAGGACCTGCTCCTCGTCCTCCCTGTGCACAGTGTTTGTGCAAGAAGGCTCACTGGGGAAACACATATTTGCGTAGGCCCGGGGCCAGCTGTGTGCCAGCGCATCGAACCGAGGGTCACTCAGTCAGGGAATAGAACAGCTGGCAGTGGGTGGAGTCCGGGCGGCAAACAGATCTACCTGCGCGGCCCGGGCGACTCCAGATCAGCTGGACCACCTGGGGATGGAGTCTCCACTCTCCCGGGAGCACTGGCTGGCGTGAGAGCTCGTCGGCCGCATACGATTGAGCAGGCCCGAATATGAATGGCACGGCGACCTCAGATGCTTCTGACTCCATAGGAGGAGATGGCGGGCGAAGTTGTGACATACGACGGGGCGTAGACCACCCTGTTTATTGATGTATGCAAGCGGCGCAGTGCTGTCCATACGGACCAGAACGTGCTTGCCTCTGAGCGGCGTTGAAGCGGCTGAGTGCAAGGCGAACTGCTAACAACTCCAGGCAATTGCTATGCCATTGCAGTTGGGGCCCCGTCCACAGACCCGATACTGCAAGCCCGTTGTACGTGGCACCCCAGCCGGTGGATGAGGCATCCGTGGAGACAACAGCATGCCTGGACACTTGTTCTAGAGGCACTTCTGCCCGTAGAAATGAAGGGTCCGACCACGGGCTGAAGGTTTGGCGGCATCTCGGCGTCACTTGGACATGGAGAGTTCCGCTGCGCCACGCCCATCTCGAGACCCGGTCGTGGAGCCAGCGTTGAAGCGGTCTCATATGAAGCAATCCCAGCGGCGTTACTGCGGCTGCGGATGTCATATGCCCCAGGAGCCTCTGAAAATGTTTCAGTGGTACCGCTATCCTGCATTCGAACGAGTTCACGCAGTTCAGCACTGACTGGACGCGCTCCTTGGAGAGGCGCGCCGTCCGGGCGACCAAGTCTATCTCCATCCCGAGAAAAGAGATCCTCTGCGAGGGGCAGAGTTTGCTCTTCTCCCAGTTGACCTGAAGCCCCAACCGGCAAAGGTGATGGAGCACCATGTCCCTGTGTTCGCACAACTGCTCTCGCGACTAGGGAAGGATCAGCCAGTCGTCGAGGTAGTTGAGAATGCGAACACCACGCTCTCTCATGGGAGCAATGGCCGCCTCCGAAACTTCCGTGAAGACACGGGGCGACAGGGCCAGCCCGAAGGGTAGGACCTTGTACTGATATGCTCGTCCGAATGCAAAGCGTAGGAACGGTCTGTGTCGAGGGAGAATCGAGACATGAATGTACGCGTCCTTCAGGTCGATCGCTGCAAACCAATCTTGGGGACGGACGCACCTGAAGATGCGTTTCTGCGTTAACATCCTGAACAGCAGCCTGGGGACTGGTTCAGAAGTCACAGAACCAAGATCGGCCGTAACCCGCCGCTCTTCTTGGGCATAATGAAGTACGGGCTGTAGAAGCCGTTCTTCATATCGGCTGGAGGGACCGGCTCTATCGCATCCTTCGCCAGTAGGACCGCGATCTCCGCCTGAAGCACAGGGGCATTCTCCTTCAACACGGAGGCGAAGTGGATGCCCCTGAACTTGGGGGGATGCCGGGCGAACCGAATCGCATAGCCGAGTCTGATGGTACGGATGAGCCAGCAAGGCAGGCTGGAGCGCCAAGCAGGCTCCCAAGAAGCGGCAAGCGGGACCAACGGCACCACAGACGTGCCGCAGCGGGCAGCGCAGCGGCATGCAGGGACCCGACACGGACGGCATGGGAGCGGCCCAAGGTGGGGTCTGAGTGGCTGTGCAACACTTACCTGCTTCCGCTGAGGGGGTGCACGAGTGTGGGGAGGCCACTTGTGTGCGTCCCAGACACAGCGGCGGCACCCTGCTGGCGATAGAGAGGCGCCTGAGGGTGACGAGGCATGGAAGCGCCGAACACCGCCGAGCACACTCTCCTGGCACCCAGAGGTATTGGAACTGCTCTTTAGAACTTGGGTACCACTGGTTGTATTAGACACCAGTGGCGGAACAGAATTTACCAATGATTCTCCTCCCGGCCCTCCTCCGGGGAAGAGCAGCTCTTAACCAAACCGGTGCCCATGGCGGCGAGCAGACTGAGGGGTCGCCGATGGTGTTTCTGGACATCGCCTGGCCGAGGGCCAGCGCTGTGACTTTAAATATAAAAGCCACTGTGCGCAGCTCAACCTCAGCTCAGAACTACCCTTATGCACGAAGAGTGCTGGGCGGAGGCAGCCTGCCAGTGGCACTGCCACCCCACCTGATGAGGGTAGTGAGAGAGAAAACTTTATACAGGCTATGGCCCTTTGGCGTTCCATTTTCTGGTGCCAAGCGGTTCCACACTGCTAAAGCCTTCCAATGCACATCCGGGAAAAAGGCAAGGGGGCGGGCAAGGCGATTTATGCGTTGCGCTATGCCCCAGCCACCCGGGGAAGCATGACTGTCAAGTATGAATCTGATTCAGCATGAAACATCCACTATTATAGTGGGAATCTCAGCTCAATCTTCATTTTCAACACATAACAGTCCTCTCTCCGATGCAGCGATTGACATCTGTCCTCTGCTAGAGCCCCAAATGAAACGCTAGGTCCCTTTAATTATTTATTTGTTTTTATTTATTTTTTATTTTTTTGGACCAGCAATCCCATTTGTAAGCTACCAGCAGGCATGCAAGATAGTGAGCGTGGCCGTGAGACGGCACACGGCGCGCTGAACACTAAAACACTTATGAAAAGGGTAAGATGAACAACGCGCCGACGTGGTCATGCTCTCATGAGAGAACATGAAACACCCACGAACACAGTCTCAGCATGCTGCGATGCGCTAGAGGAGTGGGGGGCCCACGGAGATGTGCTCGGCAGGGAAGCCCCACTGTAATCCTCAGATCACCCAGGCTTATCAGCCAAAGTAGCCCCTTTTCTGGTGCACCAGAAAAGACACTAGATCGGGGTATAAGCGAAGGGACTCGACCCCGTTTGAGGTTTCACGGGGAAGGCGAGACGAACAGCGCGCCGACGTGATCCCGTTCTCCTGAGAGTACATGGACCACCCACGAACGCAATCTCAACATAGTTATGCGAGAGGGCTCGTGGGTCGCAAGGACAGGAAACAACCGCACCCAGAAACGCACGGGTGGAATGACGTCTTGAAAAAGACGCAGTGTCACACCCGCGCTGCTCTTTTAGAAGAAAATGTGCTCTTTTAAATGTGCTGAAGCACCCAGGGAACGACCGCAGCAAAACACAGGAGAGTAGTGCAGCCTGTGTATGCACTCACCATTGGGAACGCCCTCACCAAACCAACAGACCAAACAGTGCTGTGAAAACAGCAGTTTATCACTGTATCAGGGAGCTCGCGGCCTCCGCTGATCGTGCCATCCCACTCAGCACTCAAAGAAGCTTCTTCTGTCGTTCTCTCTTTCTCTCTGCTGAAGCAGGAACAGTCTTCTTCATCAACACCGTGTTCGGCTCCGAAGTGAATGACAAAGGTGCGCTGCATTTCGCTTCCGTTTATACCCGCACTGTGGGGCGGAGCGCGAGATGCAAATCTCGCACGCCAATTCTCATTGGCCTGTTCTCTAAATCTCGAAGCTGATAGGGGCTCCCTGAAGTGATCCCAATTCGTCGGTGATGTCCGACGTACGTCGAACGTGACCGACTGAAAGGGAACTGCTCTTTTAAATTGTAATAGCCTAATATTTCACAATATTATTGATTTTATTGTATTTTGATCAAATAAATGCAGCCTTGGTGAGCATAAAAGGCTTCTTTGAGAAACATTAAAATCTCTCTCTCTCTCTCTCTATATATATATATATATATATATATATATATATATATATATATATATATGTGTGTGTGTGTGTGTGTGTGTGTGTGTGTATATCAGAATATAGTTACAAAAAGTGGTCAAACATCCTTGTGATAATGCCCATGTTTGCATAATCCAATCAATTAACTGTACAACTGTACAAACGAAATATACTTAATCTCATTGATTTTTCTTTCTGTTTTTATGTGGAATTTGATGGATGCAAACCAAACGATAAGATCACATTGATCTAATGATACATCTGCAAAAGTGCAAAAATAGATTCCTGTTATGTAACAGCCGAGTTAAAAACAAACCTCTGGCAATGAAACACTCCAATAATGAGGCAAATAATGTGATGCTGCACAATAATTGCCTACTTAATAACAAATTCTGTCTTGACACATTCCTAACACAAAGCAATCCTGTATACTGTCTAGCCGTCTGTATCAACACAATATTAACAATTCTGACATCACATCATTTTCAGTTATATACTCAATGGCATTTTTTGTCTTTTTGTAGAGAAAAAATGGGGCCACGAACCAAGATTCAACATCAACAAACTCCCAAGCTCCCTCCAAAGCATCCCGAAAGTTTGTGAGGTACTTACATTTCTATTATACATATTTGAATCAGAGTGAGGTTGTTGCTTGGACTCACTGTCATATAAACCCAGCTCTTTTATCATTTCGGTCACTGAAGACATTGTTCTGTTTGTTGTTCTGCTGATTGCCATAATGAAAGCACAATCTTTGCACTGCTCAAATTATATAATGTTGTTCTGTCAAAATGATATCATTCTGTTGTTCCCTTTGATCAGCTCTCTCTCCATCTCCTTTGATAAGAGTCCTACATCCCCCACAGCAACCAGCAGACTGGTTTCTCCTCTGAGCCCCAGGTCTCCGCCCCCTGAGTGTCAAGGGGCGGAGTCACCACACAGCCCCACCCACTCAGGCTCAATGAGCCCCACATCGAATGGAGACACAGCGGTGAGACAGCCACAGATTCCCACAGCTGTTTTGTTTAGTATAGTTTCCCCTAGAAAAAGTACTATGACGATATCATGGTACAATGATAGTCATACCATGATACTAATGGCATTTATATGGACCCTAAAAAAAACAGCATAGTTTTACCAAAGTACATCTGAAGTACAATGATATTATGGCTCCCTCTAGAGGAACGCTGACGCCATGACATTCCCTGAAATAGTTGTAATGCACCTGTGGCCAAAAGAAGCAGGAGACGAGGCAACATACTCACCCTTGTGAAAAACAAGTGCACTTGCAGATAATATAATATTAATAAAATAAAAGGCAACTTAAGTGCATTTAAAAAGAATTCACTTTCATGACTATCACTTTCATGTAATAATGTCAAATACAAAGTTGGTTACACTTTATTTTAAAGTACCATATTTACATTGTACGTACTTAAGTACTGAGTAATATTAATTAACTACATGTATTTACTATAGAGTTACAGTTAGGGTATGGTTTAGGTTAGTTACTTGTAATTATGCATAATTTACTGTTATTACTATAGTATGTACATGTAGAAACAGAACTATTTTTTATATTTTTGTCCTGCTTTAAAGAAGTACACTTATTTTGACGTGTTGACTAACACTAAAGCACATGTAAAGTACTTAATATAGTATTTATAAAAAATATATATAGTGTGTTATTCAATATTACTTTTAAAGTAAATGTATTTTAAATGCATTACATTGCAACTTTATTACAAAAGTGCATTTACAAATATATTTAAATATGGCATTCATGTGTATTTTAGAAGAACAATAGAATACAATAGCAGTAATTATGAAATTTCTGTAACACTTTATTTTACAGTGTCATTGTTACATGTAGCTACTATAGTAATAACTATAAATTATGCATAAATACATGCAACTAACTCTAAACCGAACCTTATCCCTATAGTAAGTGCATGTAGATACTTAATATTACTCAGTACTTAAATGTATAATTACAATGTAACAAAGACACCTCAAAATAAAGTGTAACCGAATTTCATATAAAGACTAAAATGTACTTAACTAGGTCAACACAAGCACTCTTAAGTTCAACTAATTGCATTTAATATACATTTATAATGTAATTAATTTGTATTTAATTGTAAATAGCATGGAATTACGTTCCTGTAAATATTACATTCATAAGTATACTCTTTTTAAAGCTAAAATGTTAAAATGTACTTAGTTGTCATTTCTCTTCTGTCTCCTTAGTTCCATTCTGTACAACCACATTCTACAACTGAATTAACTCCAGAATAATTTGGGCCACTTCTAGATATCTAAAAAGGGGTTATTTATCATTTATTTATTGGCTATATTTGTGTAAAACATAATGCAGTCTCTTACTGGCTTATTTTGTTTGCATGTATGCACAGAGACATGAAAATGGGTCACCGAGCAATTTCGAACCAGCTGCGAAACCTGCGTTCACACGGCAGAGCTCCAGAACGGTGTCCTTCAGGGTAAAGCTCTCATTTTACTATATAAATACATCGGAGATAATTAAGTAAGATTAAATATTACATAAAGTGTCAACATTTGAATTGCATACGGACAGTACAGCAAGCCTGTCAAATGTTCTTGTGTCAATAATAACCTTCAAGTGCTATGTCATTTAGTTAAATACAGTGAGGGCATTCAAAAACCTGCTTTTCATTATTTATGCCATGTGCTGGGAGGGAGGACTCATTTGTTAAATATTTGACTAACTGAACACAGACAAGACAGTACTGCTTCAGTGCCTCACTGCCATAATCTGTTTCAGATGATGAAGAAGAAGGAGGAAGGAAACATGCCGTTACAGAGAAGGTACTGGTCAACACACACACAGATTGAAATGTGCATGTGACTTTAACTTAATTTTTAAGTATTTCCCTAGCACTTGAAGTGTATCTCAAATCTTTCTTACTGTACTTGCAAATAATATACTGTAATATTAATGAAATAAAAGGCCACTTATATGACTGTTTCTTAACACACTTAAATATACTTAAAAAGTACAGTAATCAAACAGGTTTATTTAAAGAACATTATATTTTAATAATCTTTTGTTGTGCTTTAAAGTGCACTTATTTTAGTGGCGACTAACATACTAAAGCACATGTAAAGTACTTGGTTATAATTTTAACTGTAGTGTGTTATTTGATATTACTCTTAAAGTTAATATATTTTAAATCTACTGCAACTTCAGCATTACAAATGTGTTACAGATTTATTTATATACATGACAGAAGTTTCAATATATATATATATATATATATATATATATATATATATATAGTATATTTTACTTTACCATAACTGCTTATTAGTACATTCTGCAGTAACCTTAACCATATTTAAAAGACAATAGAATTATGTACTTAGGTGGATCACAAAGCCCTCTAAAGTTAAGCTAATTGAATTTAACATACATTGAAAATATAATACATTTTCAGTTAATTGCAATTTACAAACAATTAAGTGTCCAAAAATTTTACATTCATTTTGCACTTAAGTATATTATTTTCTCTTTTAAAAGTATGCTAAAATGTACTTCTTTTTCACAAGGGTATTGCTACAATTTTTAACCAACTAACTAGAATACAAATTTGTACCATGAAGAAAAGTACTTATAAGAATATACTTGAGTGTGAACTGAATGTAATGTTTTGCAAAAATGAAAATGTATTAAAATGTACAGTGCCTGTCAAAAGTTTGGAAATACCTAGGGCCCTCTTTTAGCAATCTAAATCTCTTTTAGCAGGTAAGTGCTCGAATCCACTTTTGCTAGTTTAATGATGTAAAAAACGGTCGGCGTGGGTTGTCCCTAGTCTCTTAAAGTCCCAGTGAACCGGAAGTAGCAAGTGAGTTTTCTTCAGTGCTGTGACGTATTTCCAAGTGAAAGGGAATATTGAATAGAGGGCAGGGTTTAACTTCAGCGCTCCTCCTCTCCATCTCGCACTCATAGCAGACTAACGGTTGGAGGGGAGTGGTTACGCATTTTCAAACCTAAGCCGTCAAACTGACATCATCTGAGAAGGAAGGCCGTTTCCAGACCGGAAATTACTTTTCAGATTTTGATTAAAGATTACCGCGACAAACTATTTTTTTCTGTGTATGAACTTGCACGGATTCATTGTTCACCCTAAGACCTGTAATGTGTGCTAACAAAGTAAATAGGGTCAATTTTGATTTCATGAGGGACTTTAATGAGTCATGGGTGTGTTTGGGGTGTAACGTGCAATAAACCAATCAGAGTCTCATCTCCCATTCCCTTTAAAAGCCAGTTGTGCTCACACCATGGCGGATTCGCTATTTACATGGAGGAATTTGCGAGCAGAAAGACTGAACGCTTCTCCAGAGAGGAATCCTTTTATTTGTAATATTTAATATTTTAAAATGTTTGTGTGATGCTGTGCGTCACTGTGTGTACATGCATTGTGCAAATAACACAAAAAATACTGCACTATTAACTTTAGACCAGGTTTTTGTTGGTCAATGGCGCGGTCGTTTTCAGTTGCCTTAGAATAGCAACGCATCAACAGTCCAACGTTTTCAGACCAGACCATGGGCGAAGAGATGGTCGCGAGTGCATTTGCTATTTAAACAACATGACGCTGGACGTGAAAATGATAACTGTGTCAGGCTGAAACTACCAAAAAAACACTTGCGTCGCGCATGCTGTCGCATTGTGCCGGGTGCTAGTCTTTTATCGTGTTTGAGAGACATGCATGTTCCTAATGTTTATATGCAACAAACTAGGTAATTTAACAGTAAGAAGATTTACTTTGACCAAACGAATATATAAATGTACAAATGTTGGTGCAAAAAGCTTAATTTTCATCAAACTGTCATCTTAGGCAACAACAGTAGGTTTTGGATGAAATACATGTTGCTATGTCACGTTCCACTTCACAAGTATCTGTTTATAGTTGGTGAACATGCTAACTCATTATATACATGGACAGACTGTGATTTACTGATATAATTCATGCATTAAACACAATGATTAGAAACAATCAGCTGAACATTAGTGCTTTACCTGCTTTTAAAAAAAATGTGTGTACTATGTTGTGCTCACTAAAACCGTTATAATACATATTTAATCATTTTACTTCTGCATTTTATACACTAGTGATGACCTTCAGAAAATATGATTACTTTCTGAATATGGTAGCTTTTTAAAATAAGTTCTATATGTTAATATTATTTCATGCTGACTAGACATTATGAAGTACAGTTTATGTTTTACATAATTTATTTATGTTGGTTAACATGTTGTCATTGTTAGCAGATAATGTATTAACCAATGTAAATATGTAAAATGTTTATTAAAAATGAATTGCTGTTCATTGCTTTTCCCATAATGCCCATAATTTCCCATAATTCCCAACATTGCTTATATTTCAAGATTTATGTAATCAAGCTTCTACAGTCATGATTGACAAAAATCTGCACTGACTTTCCTTCTATTAACATCCAATCTGATCCACAGTGCCAGTGTGCGGATTGCACCGAAGACCTTGGAATCCGATAAGGTAAAGCTATAATGGACAAATGTACTGTAAACCTACAGTATATAGTCACACAAACACCCCTTCAGTCCAGACTCA
The DNA here is from genome assembly GCA_018749465.1 of Paracanthobrama guichenoti. Taxonomy (NCBI): domain Eukaryota; kingdom Metazoa; phylum Chordata; class Actinopteri; order Cypriniformes; family Gobionidae; genus Paracanthobrama; species Paracanthobrama guichenoti. Next base: position 4,843,751 of record CM031965.1, on the reverse strand, counting down.
GTCCCATATTGATGAACTCACAAGCTTATTCTGGATGTTCTGGCCCACAGAGCTCCAACCAAGAGGAGGAACATCAGACCCCATTTCAGAGAAAGTGAGTGCGTCGTCTGTATTATTTACTACATTCATAGTGAGCTATTAGTCCCTGTTTTAGCAGCAGTGAAATGATGGTGTGTTGAATTAAATGCTGTATGTGCTGTTTCAAAAGCTCCCGACAAAGATTATCATCCCGCACCATTCAGGAGAAAATGGAACGGCTGGCTCAAGCCTCACAGGTCTGAATCTCATCACAGCTTCATCTGAAATGACAGATTACAGACATTTTTTAGAGAATACAAATTGTACAAATGTTTTTATGTTATTGTGAGAACTATAAGATTTTTTTTTTTTTTTTTATAAACTTATGTTTAAAAATGAAAAGTTGCTATTTTAAATGCATCAAAGGTGTTAATTTTTTTATTTGATAGATTTAATCTGTTTAATTTGAATGTTTATTCCTAAAAATCACAGGGTTTTTAAACTGTATCTAGGCATGTTGCTAATATGATTGCAATTAATAAAGAAATGTGAAAAAGAGCTGATATAATATTACATTGGAATAAAATGTATAATAAAATGTTAAGCACCTCATTTCATTGACCAGTTGTTGAAAGAGTTTCAGGCCCTTCAGTGAACAGTGCCAGATATTGATGAATGTAAGACTAAGAAATCACACTTAAGGAATGGATTTTGTTGCTCTCTCCAACTTTCAGAAATGGGAAATATCCAAATCCCCATCAGTTCCTAAGACTGTGTTTTTAGTGGATGAGGTGTCAAGGAAGAGGGAGCTGTTTGAGAAAGAACAGGAGGGATCAGAGAAAAGCCATGTGTTCTCCAAACAGGTGATGACCATTTCAGTGTCAGAAAAAAAAAAAATGTGTTTAATTTTTTTAAGAATCGTATTTAAGCTCATCTTAATTGATCATTCAGTCATTTGGTCATATCATTTACTTTGTTTTAGGAATTTCGCAGTTTTTCTTCAGGGATCTCTGATCGGATTAATCGCTGGGTTCAGAAGAAAACATTTACTGTGTCATCATCTCAAAGCCCTTCGGTAAGTGATGCATTATGTAGGAGAAATTAGCTTAAAAGAGCTTAAAAGTTAGAAGCAGGAAAAATGGGCAAATGTAAGGATTTGAGCAAATTAACAAGGGCCAGTTTGACAGTGTGATGCATTGGGTGATGTTCTGCTGGGAAACCTTGGGTCCTGCCATCCATGTGGATGTTACTTTGACATGTACCACCTACCTAAGCATTGTTGCAGACCATGTACACCCTTTCATGGAAACAGTATTCCCTGGTGGCTGTGGCCTCTTTCAGCAGGATAATGCTCCCTGCCACAAAGCAGAAATGGTTCAGGAATGGCTTGAGGAGCACAACGAGTTTGAGGTGTTGACTTGGCCTCCAAATTCCCCAGATCTCAATCCAATTGAGCATCTGTGGGATGTGCTGAACAAACAAGTCTGATCCATGGAGGCCCCACCTCATAACTTACAGGACTTAAAGGATCTGCTGCTAACATCTTGGAGCCAGATACCACAGCACACCTTCAGGGGTCTAGTGGAGTCCATGCCTCGACAGGTCAGGGCTGTTTTGGCAGCAAATGGGGGACCAACACAATATTAGGAAGATAGCAATAATGTTATGCCTGATCAGTGTATGTTAAAATGTCATTTATTCATGTGATCAAAGCTGAATTTTTAGCATCATTACTCCAGTCTTCAGTGTCACATGATCCTTCAGAAATCATTCTAATATGATGATTTGATGCTCAACAAACATTTCTTAGTTTTATCAATGCTGAAAACAGCTTCATATAATATACACTCACTGGCCACTTTACTAGGTAACACACCTGTTCAACTGCTTGGTAATGCAAATATCTACTCAGCCAATCACATGGCAGGAACTTAATGCATGTAGACATCAGAATGAGGAAGAAAGGTGATTTAAGTGACTTTGAACGTGGCCTGGTTGTTGGTGCCAGACGGGCTGGTCTGAGTATTTCAGAAACTGCTGATCTACTGGGGTTTTCACACACAACCATCTCTAGGGTTTATAGAGAATGGTCCGAGTGATCCAGTGAACGGCAGTTCAGGCAGAAAATGCCTTATTGAAGCCAGAGAATGAACAGACTAATAACCACTCCCTACACCGAGGTCTGCAGAAGAGCACCTCTGAACACACAACACGTCTAACCTTGAAGCAGACGAGCGACAGCAGCAGAAGACACGCCGCTGACACTCCTGTCAGATAAGAACAGCAAACTGAGGCTACAGTTCACTCAGTCTGATGAGTCTGGATTTCTAGTGTAACGTTCAGATGGCCGGGTCAGAATTTGGCGTAAACAGCATGAAAGCATGCATTCATTCTGACTTCTATCAACAGTTCAGGCTGCTGGTGGTCTAATGGTGTAGAAATATTTTCTTGCCACACTTTGGGCCCCGTCGGAGCCATTTATAGGTTTTGCCATATTGTCTTATGTTTTTTCCTTCTTTCTTGTATGTTTTGTAGAGTCTGTGTGCACCCTCTACAGGACGAACCATAGGATAAAGCCACAGGTGTTTAAAGAGATGGCATGTTCTCCTGGGAGCACACAGTCTTTAGATTTTCTTTCTTTTTTTTTTTTTTTTTTTTTTTTTTTTTTTTTTTGGTGCTCTTATGATTTACAGTTGTGCTTTAATTATAACGAGGTTACATCAGTTTATTTGGTCCCACTTTGTATTAGGTGGCCGTAACTACTATGTACTTACATAAAAAAATAAGTACAATGTACTTATTGTGTTCATATTGTGATGCTGATATTGAGGTGGGATACGGGTAAAGTTAGGGACAGGTGTGGTGGTGTGGGTAAGTTTAAGGGTAAAGTTAGGGACAGGTGTGGTGGTGTGGGTAAGTTTAAGGGTAAAGTTAGGGACAGGTGTGGTGGTGTGGGTCAGTTTAAGGGTAAAGTTAGGGACAGGTGTGGTGGTATGGGTAAGTTTAAGGGTAAAGTTAGGGACAGGTGTGGTGGTGTGGGTAAGTTTAAGGGTAAAGTTAGGGACAGGTGGGTGGTGTGGGTAAGTTTAAGGGTAAAGTTAGGGACAGGTGTGGTGGTGTGGGTAAGTTTAAGGGTAAAGTTAGAGACAGGTGGTGGTGTGGGTAAGTAAGGGTAAAGTTAGGGACAGGTGTGGTGGTGTGGGTAAAGTTAGGGACAGGTGTGGTGGTATGGGTAAGTTTAAGGGTAAAGTTAGGGACAGGTGTGGTGGTGTGGGTAAAGTTAAGGACAAGTGTGGTGGTATGGGTAAGTTTAAGGGTGGTAGGGACAGGTGTGGTGGTGTGGGTAAAGTTAGGGACAGGTGTGGTGGTGTGGGTAAGTTTAAGGGTAAAGTTAGGGACAGGTGTGGTGGTGTGGGTAAGTTTAAGGGTAAAGTTAGGGGCAGGTGTGGTGGTGTGGGTGAGTTTAAGGGTAAAGTTAGGGACAGGTGTGGTGGTGTGGGTAAGTTTAAGGGTAAAGTTAGGGACAGGTGTGGTGGTGTGGGTAAGTTTAAGGGTAAAGTTAGGGGCAGGTGTGGTGGTGTGGGTGAGTTTAAGGGTAAAGTTAGGGACAGGTGTGGTGGTGTGGGTAAGTTTAAGGGTAAAGTTAGGGACAGGTGTGGTGGTGTGGGTAAGTTTAAGGGTAAAGTTAGGGACAGGTGTGGTGGTGTGGGTAAGTTTAAGGGTAAAGTTAGGGACAGGTGTGGGGTATGGGTAAGTTTAAGGGTAAAGTTAGGGCAGGTGTGGTGGTGTGGGTGAGTTTAAGGGTAAAGTTAGGGACAGGTGTGGTGGTGTGGGTAAGTTTAAGGGTAAAGTTAGGGACAGGTGTGGTGGTGTGGGTAAGTTTAAGGGTAAAGTTAGGGACAGGTGTGGTGGTGTGGGTAAGTTTAAGGGTAAAGTTAGGGACAGGTGTGGTGGTGTGGGTAAGTTTAAGGGTAAAGTTAGGGACAGGTGTGGTGGTGTGGGTAAGTTTAAGGGTAAAGTTAGGGACAGGTGTGGTGGTGTGGGTAAGTTTAAGGGTAAAGTTAGGGACAGGTGTGGGGGTATGGGTAAGTTTAAGGGTAAAGTTAGGGCAGGTGTGGTGGTGTGGGTAAGTTTAAGGGTAAAGTTAGGGACAGGTGTGGTGGTATGGGTGAGTTTAAGGGTAAAGTTAGGGACAGGTGTGGTGATGTGGGTGAGTTTAAGGGTAAAGTTAGGGACAGGTGTGGTGGTGTGGGTGAGTTTAAGGGTAAAGTTAGGGGCTGGTGTGGTGATGTGGGTAAGTTTAAGGGTAAAGTTAGGGGCTGGTGTGGTGGTGTGGGTAAGTTTAAGGATAGGGTCAGGTGTAAGGGAAGTGTCAACAGTGTAATTATAAATGTAACTACAGAGATTATTTACAAATGTAATTACATGCAGGTCATTTTTAAAAATGTAAGTACAATGTAAAAACATGTATGTACACAATAAGTGCATTGTATCAAATTATTCATTTAAATGTTAGTACACAGCAGTTAAGGCCACCTAATATAAAGTGGGTCCATTTATTTTGATTATTGTAACATTCAAGATTAATAAACAAACTGTGATCAACATCCTTTTCCTGGACTTTAATGGATATTAAGAAATCAACAAAGAGGTGTCTAAAATGTCCCCAGTGGACCCAAGAAGTGACTAAGGAACTTTTTAAAGCAAGTAAAGGTTACTTCGGGCCTCTTAGTACCAACTGAGCATCGCTTAAATGCCACAGCCGGCCTGAGTATTGTTGCTGACCATGTCCATCCCTTTATGACCACTGTGTATCATCTTCTGATGGCTACTTCCAGCAGGATAATGTGGCATCTCAAAGCTCAAATCATCTCAAACTGGTTTCTTGAACATGACATGGAGTTCACTAAACTCAAATGGCCTCACAGTCACCAGATCAACAGCTTTGGGATGTGATGGAACGGGAGATTCACATCATGGATTAGCAGCAATAAATCTGCAGCAACTATGTGATATTATAATAATATGGATCAAAATCTCTGAGGAATGTTCCCAGAACCTTGTTGAATTTGTGCCTGAAGAATTAAGGCAGTTCTAAAAGCAAAACGGGTATCATGAAAAAGTTGACATAAAAAGTTTTATGTGAACCTTTTCATGATTTTTAATTTCCTTCTACACTAGCTCACTGAACACTGCTCTTCTCCAGGCTTTGGCTTGGTGGCAGTATTACACTTTGCACTGAGCCAATTTCGTTCACTCATTTGACCTTATTAGTCACCACACAAATATGTGTCATGCATCTTTTGAATGTGGAGTAATTTACACCTATAAAATGAGTTTCTGCCATTATTTATGGCACATCATTATGCCTCCACATGTCCTCAAACAAACTTTTTCATCGTGCCAAACTAGCTATTGTAAACAGCACTGTCAAAACAGTGTTTCCTGTCGTTTTCTTTGTTATAGTCAACTATATTCTTCACAAAGAAAAGTACTATAAACAAAAAGAAGCTTATTTTTTAGGAACATTACGAATTATTGCAATTATTTACTGTTTATCTGTTTGCTCAGTAGTTATGAAAATAGCATTGCAATACAATTTTTTATACAAAATCTAATTTCATATTCATTTTTATTTTGAGGTGAGATTGCAGACACCTATGTTCTGTCACATTGATATTTCAATAATGATGAAAATGCTGACTTGACTGAATGAGTTACACACTTAAAATATGGAATACTAAGCTGGTTTATCTCATAACTCACTAATAAACCTATAACGCACATATTAATGCCTTATTCTGCACACCCTTAATCATACCTAAAATTAACAACTACCTTACCAACTATTAATAAGCAGTAATTAGGAGCTTATTGAGGCAAAAGTCGTAGTTAATAATGAAACATGGACCCTAATCTAAAGTGTGGCCAATAATTGAATTGTTATTATTATTATTATTATTATTATTATTATTATTATTATGTTGTCTCATGTTTTCAGTAATGACATGCTAGAAAAAATATGTTTAATTAAATGTTAAATAAAAACGCTGAAACGCAGGCCTGATTATTTATTTTAAATGTATTAATAATTATAGCATATTTCATTATTTTATGGTTTCTCTCATAACTCACTAATAAAATATCCTGATGTTTTTGTCATTTGTACTCAGGATCTGAGACATGTGAACATCTCCATTAAGAAAAGTTTGTTTGAAAGAGGAGAAGAACAGGACCACAAGTGATATTCTCAAGGCAAAGTGAGGCGATTGAAATAAACATACAGAAGGATTGTGATCATCAGTATTTTTTTCTGCATTGCAGGTTTCATGAGATTCATTTGATCATTTGTCTCTGCAGATTCTGAAGATTTTGAAGGACGCTTGATCGACTCTTTCAGACAGTCAGAACCAAGGATTGTCTCTAAACTCCTTTTCCGTCTGCTTCTTTACGCTGGTTAATTCCTCAGCACTTTTAAGGCATAGTACTGATTTACATTATTTGGGTAAATTCAAGGCTTACATAATTGGTTGTATCGTTGAGAATGTGTGTACTGATGGATTGTGGAATGTAACTTAGACTGTATTACAGTGTCTTCAAAGGTAAAACAGAAATTGAACATCACAAGCTCTATTTCTCAGCAGGAATATGACCCCATACTGCCTCTGTGTTGGTGCCAGACACGCCACTCCCTTGTAACTTAATACACGCACTATCAAATAAGTTATTACGAGAAAGAGGCATAATCTCTGACCCTTGACCTCAGTCATAAAAGTCCATGGTACAACTGTAATATCATGCATGTCTGATTCAATGAACCTGAAATGAGCTTAATGATTCATGTTTAATGAAGCTGGAAAATCATACGCTGAAGCTGATCTATGCCCGCGCCGCTGCTGTTTCAACTTGCCGGAGACTTCAATAAGGAAATGTAATTTAATGACTGAATGTAAATGTGTCCCATCAAGCCCTTCGCTAACTGACTTCGATCCATTCCAACGCAACCAAAGCCTACGGTTCCCTCTCTTTTCTTTGGGAAAAACTGAAAGACCTGTCATGTAATTATCGTTTCTGCCCAGAAGGGTTATCTTGTAGATGAATAAAAATTTTATACCAGTGGTTATGCTCTCTCATGTTTTCTGTAATTATACACTAGAAGAGATATTGGCAATTAAATTATGAATAATAATGCTTAAATGAGGCAGGATCTGAATTTGTTACAAAATTAAATATACTATTATATATTATTATTATTAAAATGAATGATAATAATAATAGCATGATTATTGTTGTCATTATTATTATGAACATTAACAAAAACAATAATTCTCATTATGAACTAATTTATTATTATCATGCATATTACTAGGATATTTTCTGTTTATTAGTACTTATAACACACATATTAATGCCTTATTCTGCATGATCATATTCTACATCCCTTAATCCTACCTAAACTTACCAACTACCTTATTAACTATTAATAAGCAGTAGTTAGGTGCTAAAAGTCATAGTTAATAGTGAGAATTGGACCCTAAACTAAAGCGTGAGTAATTGAATTGTTATTATTATTTCCACCAATGTTGTCTCATGTTTTCAGTAATGACATGCTAGAAGAAATATGTTTAATGAAATGTTAAATAAAATGCTGAAATGAAATAAGAAATATGCATTTTAATCATTATAATTCATCACAATTCATCATTATATTATATTAATCAAATACTATAAATAGCAACACTACTACTACTACTAATGAGAATAATAATACAGCTTTACACACAAGTGGGATTATTATGATTATTATTATTAGTAGTAGTAGTAGAAGTAGTAGTAGTTACAAAATGTTGTAGTAATAATAATAATAGTAATGCTTTACAAACAATTGGGTGTCAGCTCTCTCTACTTTGGAAATATAATACAGTAGCTATTAAAGTTTTGATACCTTTTGATTACTTTTCTAATTTCAGGCACAGAAATGCCTTTTCTCACTTGCCATGATGGCAACTCTCAGATGGTTGTCGCCTAAAGCTTTCAGTGGCAATGTGGATTGATGTAACTGGCAGACGTGGTGCTCTGCAAATTCAAACGAGAACCAGTCGAAAGCATCAGAATAGCATCGCTTTACTAAACGGCCTTTAAATGGCAGGAGGCATCGTGCACATGAATATTATTCAGCATATCCTAGCTTTTTACAGAAAATATTCAGATGTAACCCCTTTTGTAACCATTAACATTTCCATAAGTAGCTAATTACACTTTTTATTTTCAGTAAATGATTACAGTTACATTTTGAAATTAAATTACATAATCTAGTTACATTTAACTCCACTGTACTTTTTATCATTTGTCAAATCAACTTAAATAATTAATGTGGTTTAGATAACATCATATTTTGAGTTTCTATTTATTAAACCAATCTCCTTTGTTGTATTAACTCAAATTTTCAATTTCAACAAACTCAACATTTTAAGGCAACCAGGTAACTTATTTTTTTAAGTTTAACCAACAATAATTTTTACAGTGTAGTTACTCCCTAATACTGCTCATAACCACCCGAAGCAACCACCTTGAAAACAATCAGAACACCTAACAAGGCCTACACCATTTAAAACAAAAAATAAATACATCTCTCTTCAAACAACAAGAGGCCTGTTAACCTTCAAACTTCAAACGACCCTTCCAACTGTTCTAAAGCTTGATCATGAATACAAAACGAAATAAGTTGTATATCTGAACACAATGCAGTCTTAGGCTGTTGGCATGAGTAGAGATATGGAATGGTAGGCATGGTGACCGGTCATACCGGTCAGAGACTAAGCAGTGCCACATGTTATCACAGGACACCTCAAGAGAGTTGCGTTGATATGGATATTAGCTATCTCCATTCTCTTCACCATAACAATGGCAGCGGCCTTTTAGGGAGCGCTTTCAAGACCGTTCTCCACTTATCTCTGAGGGTAAAAATAAACTCAGTGAGTGAGACGTATGACCCCCACAAAGACCTCCAGCTCCGATCATATAAGAATCAAGAGGAGAGCCAGAGCTTGCCTCTCGGACATTAAGACAGCCATTCTTTCTGCTTCTCAGCTGGATATCAGGTAAGAGGGTTATATGCTGTATATTATTTATGTCTTATGTACAGGAAAAGCTAACATTATGAGGTACACAATTTATGTTTAAAATAAGAATGAATTTTTTTGGTGATTTAGAAAAACTGTGCTTTTGGTTCACTTCTGAATTAATATTCATTCAAATAATGTAATATTTTATATTTATTTATTTTTACTACAGAGTAAAAATGTCAGAAATCGAAGAAGTGGAAGAGTACGAGTAAGTCTCTCAATTCATCACTCGATTATCATCCATCCATCAGTGACAAATATGTCTTTTACAATATTTATTTTTAGTGATATTACATTGTCCAAATAAGAATACTGTGTATTAACTGTATGCTACAGTCACAAGTGCTATAGGGTATTTTAATACCATCCACTTGTGACTCATCTGATAAGTCTATTTAATCTGAGAATTCAGGCAGCTGTTGGAAGAGTACTTGAGCTATGAGAACAATGGACATAACAACGCTATTCTGTCTCTTTCTCTAGGGAGCTGGAGGGTAAGTCTTGTGTTTCATAACATAACTTTCACACACTGTAAACAAGGAAATACTGTTTTTGTTTATAAAAAGGTCAGAAATATCAGCTACAGAGGTAAAAGTGAAAAGTGAAGTCATCACCTATATATGGTGGTTTATGTAAAAAAGTGAGAAAAAAATCATTACAATGAAATCTGAAATGGGAGACAACAGCAAAACCTTCAAACCATATCAGCTGATCAGGTTTTGCATATGTGACTCCTAAAGACCACTTTAAAACTATTTAAAATCATAAATATTCAGACAAATTTCGGACATGTAAGCACGGTTACAAGAGTCTGAATCGTTATGTAGATTTATGACTGAAATCTGAGTTTTGTTCACTCTGCTTGTCAGCTTTAAAACAAAATACACCCATAAATGACATGGGAAAAAGTAGAGCAGGGATTTCTGAAGGATCTGCATATCATCACTAATCCATTATTGTCTTTCAGTGCCACTTGTGAACAGATCTCTTAGCTTCCGTCTTTGTGATATCTTTTTGTTTGTTTGCGTGCCTAACCTGCATGGTGTGGCTTAGAGGTGCAAGAGGAGGAGCAGGAGGAGGCGGTGGAGGAGGAGGAGGTGCAGCATGAGGAAGGTAGAGAAATGCTTATCTGCCATTCACTAACAATAAAAAAGTACTATGGTAACATGGTAATACCGTATACCTGCCTTAAACACCTCGTTTGTAGTCCTACCATTATTTCCATGACTGTCACCATGTAACATTTTTGAATATTGCCGGCTGCTGGCTACTTTGATTTTCCCTCATACAAATGTACAAAACCCGATTCCAAAAAAGTTGGGACACTGTACAAATTGTGAATAAAAAAGGAATGCAATAATTTACAAATCTCATAAACTTATATTTTATTTACAATAGACTAAAGATAACATATCAAATGTTGAAAGTGAGACATTTTGAAATGTCATGCCAAATATTGGCTCATTTTGGATTTCATGAGAGCTACATTTACATTCCAAAAAAGTTGGGACAGGTTGCAATAAGAGGCCGGAAAAGTTAAATGTACATATAAGGAACAGCTGGAGGACCAATTTGCAACTTATTAGGTCAACTGGCAACATGATTGGGTATAAAAAGAGCCTCTCAGAGTGGCAGTCTCTCTCAGAAGTCAAGATGGGCAGAGGATCACCAATTCCCCCAATGCTGCGGCCAAAAATACTGGAGCAATATCAGAAAGGAGTTTCTCAGAGAAAAACTGCAAAGAGTTTGAAGTTATCATCATCTACAGTGCATAATATCATCCAAAGATTCAGAGAATCTGGAACAATCTCTGTGCGTAAGGGTCAAGGCCGGAAAACCATACTGGATGCCCGTGATCTTCGGCCCTTAGACGGCACTGCATCACATACAGGAATGCTACTGTAATGGAAATCACAACATGGGCTCAGGAATACTTCCAGAAAACATTGTCGGTGAACACAATCCACCGTGCCATTCGCCATTGCCGGCTAAAACTATAGGTCAAAAAAGAAGCCATATCTAAACATGATCCAGAAGCGCAGGCGTTTTCTCTGGGCCAAGGCTCATTTAAAATGGACTGTGACAAAGTGGAAAACTGTTCTGTGGTCAGACGAATCAAAATTTTAAGTTCTTTTTGGAAAACTGGGATGCCATGTCATCCGGACTAAAGAGGACAAGGACAACCCAAGTTGTTATCAGTGCTCAGTTCAGAAACCTGCATCTCTGATGGGATGGGGTTCATGAGTGCGTGTGGCATGGGCAGCTTACACATCTGGAAAGGCACCATCAATGCTGAAAGGGATATCCAAGTCCTAGAACAACATATGATCCCATCTAGACGTCGTCTCTTTCAGGGAAGACCTTGCATTTTCCAACATGACAATGCCAGACCACACACTGCATCAATTACAACATCATGGCTGCGTAGAAGAAGGATCCGGGTACTGAAATGGCCAGCCTGCAGTCCAGATCTTTCACCCATAGAAAACATTTGGCGCATCATAAAGAGGAAGATGCGACAAAGAAGACCTAAGACAGATGAGCAACTAGAAGCCTGTATTAAACAAGAATGGGACAACATTCCTATTCCTAAACTTGAGCAACTTGTCTCCTCAGCCCCCAGACGTTTGCAGACTGTTATAAAAAGAAGAGGGGATGCCACACAGTGGGAAACATGGCCTTGTCCCAACTTTGAGATGTGTTGATGCCATGAAATTTAAAATCAACTTATTTTTCCCTTAAAATGATCCATTTTCTCAGTTTAAACATTTGATATGTCATCTATGTTGTATTCTGAATAAAATTGTGGCGCCATCCTAAAGAGGCATGAAATTCCTCACAAGGACCTTTTCTTGGACCGTTCCCACCTGGTGGAATGACCTGCCTGTCTCAATTCGAGCAGCCGAGTCGGTAGCCATTTTCAAAAAATATCTTAAACGCATCTTTTCCAGCAGCACCTGACCAATAAAGAATAGCACTTATCACTCTATTCGTTTTCTGTTTGTCTATTTAAAAAAAAAAAAAAAAAAAAATGTTCTGTCCTATGTGTTCTGTGCTAGGTTAACTGAGACTTGTTACAGCACTTGCATATTGTTGCCCTTGACTATTTTTAGTTGCTTCTATTGCTCTCATTTGTAAGTCGCTTTGGATAAAAGCGTCTGCTAAATGACTGGATGTAAATGTAAATGTAAAATATTGAAATCTGAAACTTCCACATCATTGCATTCTGTTTTATTCACAATTTGTACAGTGTCCCAACTTTTTTGGAATTGGGTTTGTAGTTATAAGGCCAGGATGTTTATCACTATGTCAAGGAAACTTGTTCTCACCATTTTTCCTGAACACTGCAGTTCGATCCAGGCCAGTGTGTTAATGGAGAAATGACACAGCTATAACATCACATCTGAAATGTTAGAGAGGTATAAATTAATAAATTATCACTGTGAAACGTCCTGCAAAAGTTGTGCTTGTGAAGGATGTTTGGGTCGATACGCTTGTTCTTACCTGTCATTATCGGACTCTGGCTCGAACTGATATGACAAAACTGATGCCATAGTTAGCGAAGTTACAGTAGTGTTACAGCGCCTAAGGAAGCCTCTGGTGCAGATTCTCAACTGTCAGCTCCAACTCCACTTAAACACACCTGTACCAGCTAATCAATGTCTTATTAGGCATACTAGAAACTTCCAGACAGGTGTGTTGAAGCAAATTGGAGCTAATTTCTGCAGGACAGTGGCCCTCCATGACTTCCCGACTTTGGACACCCCTGCTCTAAGCGGTAGACCACTTAAGATCCTGTCTTTAAAGACAGCACTCCTGACCACGCTTGTTTCCTTCAAAAGGGTGGGGGAACTGCAGGCATTTTCGGTCAGCGAAACGTACCTTGAGCTCAGGTCGGCCCAGTCTGATCACGAGGCCTTGACCTGGATATGTGCTCAAAGTTCCTACCACTCCCTTCAGGGACGAGGAGGTGAACTTGCAAGTGCTGCCCCAGGAGTAGACAGATGCCTACGTGGACTGCACACAGAGCTTCAGAAGCTTTGACTCCTTTGGAGGTCAGCAGAAGGGAAAGGCTATCTCCAAGCAGAGGTTGGCCCACTAGATAGTGGATGTCATCGCTTTGACTTACCAGTCGCAAGCTATGCCCCCCTTGGAGTAAAGTCTCACACCACTTGGGTGTAGCTTCCTCCTGGGTGTTGGTGCACAACACCTCTCTGGCAGACATCTACAGAGATGCAGGCTGGGTGACACCTAAAACCTTTGTGAGATTCTACAATCTCTGGGTTGAGCCGGTTTCTTCCCGTGTTGGGTACAAATGGGTATGTATCTAGGATAGGATGTGCGGGAAGTCTGGCTCTGTGTTTTGCTTGCAGTGCCATTCCCCTTTAGTTGGGGGATACAAGCACCTACTTTCCTCTCTAGGTGAGTTCCCTGCTCAGCGAACCCTGAATCGAGTTCCTTCAGCATCCTTTGACAGTCAGACACAGCGGAGGCATGACACCAGGCCCAGTACTTGTGTACATGCCTGGCCGGTCAGCCCTTGTACTAGGCTAGATGCCCATATGCTGTGATTCCCCCTTGGTAATCCCATATGTGTAGTTTCCACAGTACTGTTTTACTGTTGATAAACCTGCGTCTTTCACTGGGGAGTTATGCTCTGCCCCATCTCTGCATCGGTAGTAGTTACATCTCTGGCTATGCAGGACCTACCGCAGAGATCTTCCATATGTAGCACTGCCCCACAAGTCAGTCCATATGTGGATCCACCACACATTACTTCCCATTGGGAGGGTGTGGCCTCCATAGCGTCCCTCTTCATTGGACTAGACATGCTTCCACCAGCATTAACAACACTGGTCATGGCTGAAAAATATGGGAATTGAGAACCAAAGCTCTCTTCCCTGTGAAACATCACAATAAAAGGAACAGCAGCTATGATTGTCTCCAGAGTAAGCCCTGTTCCTTCCATCACATGGCATGGAGGACGAATTTTCTTGGGATTACATGGGGCACTGAGTAGGTTACGACTGTGCGAGGGCAGTTGCCAAAAGGGCACGCTACAGTTTGCCAGCACCTGCGTCTCCGACACTCACTTTCCATAGGGACCCCAACACATCTTTATTGACATGATGTTGAATGTGACTGACTGAATGGGAACATCTTGGTTACTGATGTAACCCTTGATCTCTGAAGGGGGGAACAGAGTTATGTCCTCCTGCCACAGCCCTGAACCACCACTGAATGGCCAGGATTCCTGTCTTGAGATTGTACGAATTCTCGAACGTCCAGCACCACGTTGTTTACAAACACGATTCCAAAAAAGTTGGGACACTGTACAAATTGTGATTAAAAACAGAATGCAATGATGTGGAAGTTTCAAATGTCAATATTTCATTCAGAATACAACATAGATGACATATCAAATGTTTAAACTGAGAAAATGTATCATTTTAAGGGAAAAATAAGTTGATTTTAAATTTCATGGCATTAACACATCTCAAAAAAGTTGGGACAAGGCCCCTATTTTTTTTTATAACAGTCAGCAAACGTCTGGGGACTGAGGAGACAAGTTGCTCAAGATTAGGATTAGGAATGTTGTCCCATTCTTGTCTAATACAGGCTTCTAGTTGCTCAACTGTCTTAGGTCTTCTTTGTCGCATCTTCCTTTTTATGATGCGCCAAATGTTTTCAGTACCCGACCATTTCAGTACCCGGATCCTTCTTCTACGCAGCCACGATGTTGTAATTGATGCAGTATATGGTCTGGCATTGTCATGTTGGAAAATGCAAGGTCTTCCCTGAAAGAGACGACGTCTAGATGGGAGCATATGTTGTTCTAGAACTTGGATATCCCTTTCAGCATTGATGGTGCCTTTCCAGATGTGTAAGCTGCCCATGCCACACGCACTCATGCAACCCCATCCCATCAGAGATGCAGGCTTCTGAACTGAGCACTGATAACAACTTGGGTTGTCCTTGTCCTCTTTAGTCCGGATGACATGGCGTCCCAGTTTTCCAAAAAGAACTTAAAATTTTGATTGGTCTGACCACAGAACAGTTTTCCACTTTGCCATAGTCCATTTTAAATGAGCCTTGGCCCAGAGAAAACGCCTGCGCTTCTGGATCATGTTTAGATATGGCTTCTTTTTTGACCTATAGAGTTTTAGCCGGCAACGGCGAATGGCACGGTGGATTGTGTTCACCGACAATGTTTTCTGGAAGTATTCCTGAGCCCATGTTGTGATTTCCATTACAGTAGCATTCCTGTATGTGATGCAGTGCCGTCTAAGGGCCGAAGATCACGGGCATCCAGTATGGTTTTCCGGCCTTGACCCTTACGCGACAGAGATTGTTCCAGATTCTCTGAATCTTTGGATGATATTATGCACTGTAGATGATGGTAACTTCAAACTCTTTGCAGTTTTTCTCTGAGAAACTCCTTTCTGATATTGCTCCAGTATTTTTGGCCGCAGCATTGGGGGAATTGGTGATCCTCTGCCCAGCTTGACTTCTGAGAGACACTGCCACTCTGAGAGGCTCTTTTTATACTCAATCATGTTGCCAGTTGACCTAATAAGTTGCAAATTGGTCCTCCAGCTGTTCCTTATATGTACATTTAACTTTTCCGGCCTCTTATTGCTACCTGTCCCAACTTTTTTGGAATGTAAATGTAGCTCTCATGAAATCCAAAATGAGCCAATATTTGGCATGACATTTCAAAATGTCTCACTTTCAACATTTGATATGTTATCTATATTCTATTGTGAATAAAATATAAGCTTGTGAGATTTGTAAATTATTGCATTCCCTTTTTATTCACAATTTGTACAATGTCCCAACATTTTTTTGTAATCGGGTTTGTAAATAGCAAACGTACTCGCACCCATCTGTTCGCCCATGGGTGTGCTGGTCTGAAAGCGAGGTGTGTTCAGGCGCATTGTTGGTGTGTTGCTATTTTGAGGCAACTGAAAATACTGCAGTATTTTTTGTGTTATTTAAAGGGCGCGTTAGTAATATGCGTATATAGGCAGTTACACAACACGCTTACACTCTGCTTATTACACACACAGGGTTGCGCAGCAGCACACACACATTTTTAAATATTAAAAATAAAAGGATTCCTCTATGGAGAAGCGTTCAGTCTTTTCGCTCGCAAATTCCACCATGTAAATAGCGAATCCGCCAAACTGGCTTTTTAAGGGAATGGGAGATGAGACTCTGATTGGTTTATTGCACGTTACACCCAAAACACACCCATGACTTTTCCCATCGTTAAACTAGCAAAAGTGGATTCGGACACACCCTAAGTGCACCTGCGTTATGCTCTTCAGACCGCTCAGGGGTGCATTTCCCAAAAGCATCGTTAGCCAACTATGGTCGCAAGTTCCGTTGTTATCAACATAGTTCAACGAGTCTGTGTTTCCCAAAACCATAGTTCCAACGAACATTCGCAAACAGTGTCGCAAATTCATGTGGTTGCAACGACAGCTCTCGACCTGTGGTTAGAAGCAGTTTCTTGTTTGCATGATGTGGACTTAATAAAGTCTTATCTTAAGCAAAATAAGCAAGCTGACATTCAGTACAATCTATATCTTTTATTTCGAATACATACAAATGTCATTTATGTCTTTTAAGTTTGTCAAGAGATTTAAAGCACTTTTTTTTTGAAGAGTGTGCATGTGCATACGTGCTCTAGTACGCATAGAGCGAGCCTGTGATTGAATCTGGAAATTAAGCAAAATAACAGAAAAATAAGAATTAGTCCTCAGGTGCCATGTCAATAATTTATAGCAAAAAATCTATAATGAATTCGATCTCAATCAATTAATTAAAAGCAGTTATTACTCCACCACCTGCATGACATCATTAACCAACGTGGTTGAACGACAGATTTGCGACAGTACGGTTTTGGGAAACAGTCGTGACTAGCTAGTTGATTTCTTCAACGATGCATCGTACCATGGTAGTTAAACAGTGAGTTACGTCGTTGTACGGGAAACGCACCCCTGGTCGTTAAAATAGGGCCCAATGACATAAAGTAAAAATGTAAAATTAACAATGTAACCTACAGAAAGAGTCATTACCACTAATGCCTTACAGTCTGTATGGAAAAAGACAAGTGGAATGATACAAACAGTGATCCGCGATCAGTGAAGAGGTTAAACGCATCAATGAATGCAGCTCGGTCAATCAGATTTGAGGACCAGAAACCAAAAGTATGGCATTATCATCTGTACTACAATACTTTTTAAGTGTCATCATTGAAGACAGTTGCATGGCTGGTAGAGAGGTGTGTATTGTTAGAAGTGTGCAACCATCTGAGAGATTTGAGGTATGCTTTAATCTAACTAGCCTGCCACCAGTACCCATCATGCCCAGTCTGGTATATGGTTTTTTGCCCTCAGGAACCAACTCACTCACTCTTCCACAAAATAACGTTCACCGTACACTCTCACACATATACTTCAACACATTTTTTTTAACACTGTCAAATGGACGGAATGACTAATCTTAAAGGAATCTTTATGTAAATGAACACCTAGTGAACCAAAACAAATGAGTCATAGTTGACAGTAATGAGAGCTAAATACACCCGTTCTGCAACTTTCTCCATATTCAGAGGCTCGAGAGGAGGCGGAAGCAGGAGGAGAGGAACAGGGTGAGTCTCAAACCCCTCCAGACCGCCACCAAACAATCACAATTTGTGAATATAGGAAACTTTTCCAGACAATGTAAAAAGGCAGTAGAGATTTTAACGCCATGTCAGCAGCTGAGGCTATTAGAAGCTGTGTTGTTACATTTTCCTGCAAGTTACACAAGAGTTGCATCAATACAGTACGGATTCTGTTTTACATTTACATATGATAAAAATTCTAAAACTTTTTCTGGTAAGATTTTATTAAGTCCTTAAGAGAAATGACTAAATAAAAAACGTTGTCTGACAGTGTAAGAAATTGAAATAATTTACATAAAAGTCCCCAATAACTTATGATAAAATCTAAGCTCTGTTGAGAATAGATGTTGGTCAATAAACAAAATAGTTTTGAGGTGAGAAGTTATGATTAAATATGATGGACTATAACAGCAAAGCTTGGCTAAAGTCAGGGGTAAATGTCATAATCATAAACACAAAAACTTTAGGCAACAGCTGAGTTGAAAATGTTTTTTTATTGAATTGAAAAATTTATATTTATAATACAAATAAAATCCAACTTCTATGTAGTAACATTAAGGGTTAAATCAGAAGCGGGTCAAAAAGAATATAAGCAACATCGAACTATTCAAATTTACGTATCATCTGCCAAATGACTTATCAAAACGGATCACCCAGCCACAGAAATACCTTCTAGATTGCATAGGCAGAATGAGAAAGATTGGACAGATTTGTGATGGATAGCCATATCTATATTAAATCTGTGGGCTGAACCATATGGAAGTTTTATCCATGCATTGCTGTTTTTGTAAAAGGTTTATTGTTTGCAATGATAAAGACAAAAACCAAATAAACCAATAAATAGAACCAACCAAAAATAATAGAACTGAACCAAAAAGCAATGGATAGAACCAAATGGAATTCAAAAAGAAAACAGTTTAAATGTCAAAAGCTTCATAAAATGTAATGAAAAAAGAAAATGCCCAGAATTTTGTTCTGGGAAAAAAACAAAAACAAATTCTCTCATCATTTATTCACCGTCATGTTGTTCCTACATGTATGACTAAAGAACTCAAATTTTGAATAAGTCATTGAATTTTATTGTATGGACAAAAAACAGATTCTTTTTAAATATCTAATATGTTCCACAGAAGAAAAAAAATATATAGATATGTATTGCCATGCTAAAAGTTTTCAATACATTTTAAGGTAAGTCAATAAATTGTAAGATTACTTTTCCTCAATAGATTCACAAAAATATCTTTCAAAATATATTTTTTACTTGTATATAGTTGTTAACCTTTTTAAATGACTGGCGTCGTTACTGTGTATCTGGAACTGATCCATCAAGTGACATGCATTTAACTTAACTAATACACAATAAATCTAAAAATATTCTGCTCCATGTATATAGTTGAAGTGAAGTGTGATAATTTTCATTTGTAACTAACTTCCCTTTCCATCTTTCTTTCAGATGGGGAAGAAGAGACAGAAGACGGAGGAGGTATTTAGTCTTTACCACACTGGCTAAAGTCAGGAAACCTGAAATTTACACCTTTCCAGTAATTGTTTGCGACATGTAGAAACCTGTGTTACGGAACACACCCTTCTGAATAAATGTGTCTTCAAAGCAAATCATTCCAAATGCTTTTCTGATAGCATTTATTACAGAGAGAAGTTATAATCCAGTTTACTGATTTAATGGCACATTCTTCACCATCTGTAAACATTTGCATAGTGCTAAAAATGGGACTGGTGAGAACACGTTGGGAAAATATATGCAAATTAGGTTTCAATTATTTATAACGGCTCCACCCCAAATATTGAGAGCAAAGTTATCGTAAAAGTCTTTAAAAAAATCCCTCATATCACTCTCATATTCTTTTTTGTGTGTTTGATTTTTCAGAAGAGTCTAAACCCAAATTCCTAAAGTAAGTTGATTTGTTATATTTTTAAAGATCGAGATCAAAAGTACATGATTTCATGATTCATTTTGAAAGCCCATCATTATATTTTTCAGACCTTTCATGCTGCCGAACCTGGTGCCCCCAAAGATTCCAGATGGAGAAAGAGTTGATTTTGATGTGAGTAAAACTCCCAGGAGGCTTACTGAGACTAAACTACTTTGGTTATGATGGGTCAAGATTGGCATTTGTCTTTTAACAACCATACCCTCACTTCAGTTTTACTACCTAAAGCTTATTTTTTTATTACTTTGCAAGTGAATTGGGTTAGTTTTTGTTTTCCTTTTTTAAATAATTGATGTAACACCACTCTAGGGCTCGATTTTAATGATCTGAGCGCATGGCGCAGGTGCACTTAGGGTGTGTCCGAATCCACTTTTGTTAGTTAAACGGCACGATGGTCGGCGCGCCAAAAGGGTTGTACCTAGTCTCTTGTCATTGGTGTGTTTTGGGCGTAACATGCAATAAACCAATCAGAGTCTCATCTCCCATTCCCTTTAAAAGCCAGTTGTGCTCACACCATGGCGGATTCGCTATTTACATGGAGGAATTTGCAAGCGGAAAGACTGAACTCTTTTCCAGTGAGGAATTTTTTAGATTTAAAAATGTTTGTGTGCTGCTGCACACAAACACCACATGCTGTTACCACATGCCGTTACCCTGTGTGTGTAATAAGCAGAGTGTATTATCGGCGCATATTACTAACATGCCCTTTAAATAGCACAAAAAATGCAGACTGCAGACTGTAGACCAGGTTTTTGTTGATCAATGGCGCAGTCATTTTCAGTTCCTCAAAATAGCAGCAATGCGCCTGAACACACGGTTTTCAGACCAGCGAATGGGCAAACAGATGGCCGCAAATGCATTTTCTATTTAAACAACCCAGGTTAAAACCCAGCTGTATGATAGGGCCCCTAGATTCCAAAAAAATCCCAAAATTAACTTAATATACACTCACCAGCCACTTTATTGCATACACTTTGCTAGTACTGAGTTGGACCCCCTTTTGCCTTCGAACTGCCTCTCTGTAAATGTATTTCAAACTATACATTTTCTTTCTGTTTTGTTTGAAATATTTTATGATGACCTATTTAATAAGAAGAAAATAGGTAAATGTTTTTGAAGTACTGAGATATATTGGCAAACTAAAACATACATTTGAATATTTGTAGAAACCAGCAAATCTGAACTTGCACATATTTTTAGGCAAACTGTCACGGATACAATCTCAAAGGTCAAATTGCCCCCCCCTCCCCTCCCCCTCCCCCTCCCTCCCCCCTCCCCCCTCCTCCCTCCTCCCAGGATATCCATCGAAAGCGCATGGAGAAGGACCTGAATGAGCTCCAGACGCTGATTGAGGCTCACTTTGTAAGCCGTAAGAAGGAGGAGGAGGAACTCATCAGCCTAACAGACAGAATTGTGAGTGAGCAATGCTTTCTAATTACATGGCAGCTGTCCATTATTAGCTTCTAATCACAAAATTATTACTTACAAAATACAAAAACGTGACAAGAATGCACCCATTGTGACAAATATGTGTGAAAAAAACAGGTCCATTAATGAACAGTTCAAGCCTGAATGGGCCTGAATGAGACTCAACAGACAAGTGTCAAATCAATCAGCTCTGTCATTTTCAAGAATAAATGCCACCATTATCTCTTGTTGAGTGAGTTCCCACAGCAGATAAAGTTGTCAAAGTTGTAATGTGACTGATCTCACAGGAGAAACGGCGTTCCGAGCGAGCAGAGCAGCATAGGATCCGCAGCGAACGCGAGAAGGAGCGACAGAAGCGCGTGGAGGTCAGTAGAAGAAAAAAAACCCCAATGGGACGTTGACATTTCCTGTTAGCTCACACCAATGGAGGCAAACTGCTATTAGCTTTGCAAATCCTTTCCTGTTTGCAAATGTTCAGGAAGAAAGAGCTCGCAAGGAGGAAGAGGAAGCCAAAAAGAGAGCAGAGGACGATGCCAAGAAGAAGAAGACGCTCACCAGTCTGCACTTCGGTGGTTACATGCAGAAGGTCCGTTGAGAGTTGAGACAGTATGAAAAAGACATTTCTGACTTCATGAGTTCCCAAGATGTTTAATGAAAGAAATATTGACAACATATACACATATATATATATGGTAACACTTTACAATAATGTTGTATTAGTTAACATTAGTTAATGCATTAGTTAACATGAACTAACCATGAACAACACCTCTGTTCAGCATTAGTTAATCTTTGTTAATGTTAGTTCATATAAGTCCAGCTGTTCATGGTTTGTTCATGTTAGTTCACAGTGCATTAACTAATGTTAACAAGATTTTAATGATGTATTAGTAAATGTTGAAATTAACATTAACAAAGATAAATAAATGCTTTATAAGTGCAGTTCATTATTAGTTCATGTTAACTAATGTAGTTAACTAATGTTAGCTAATGAACCTTATTGTAAAGTGTTACCATATATATATATATATATATATATATATACACATACTAATACTGTGTTTGACCCCCTTTCGCCTTCAGAACTGCCTTAATTCTACGTGGCATTGATTCAACAAGGTGCTGAAAGCATTCTTTAGAAATGTTGGCCCATATTGATAGGATAGCATCTTGCAGTTGATGGAGATTTGTGGGATGCATATCCAGGGCATTTAAGCTCCCGTTCCACCACATCCCAAAGATGCTCTATTGGGTTGAGATCTGGTGACTGTGGGGGCCGTTTTAGTACAGTGAACTCATTGTCATGTTCAAGAAACCAATTAGAAATGATTCAAGCTTTGTGACATGGTGCATTATCCTGCTGGAAGTAGCCATCAGAGAATGGTTACATGGTGGTCATAAAGGGATGGACATGGTCAGAAACAATGCTCAGATAGGCTGTGGCATTTAAACGATGCCCAATTGGCACTAAGGGGCCTAAAGTGTGCCAAGAAAACATCCCCCACACCATTACACCACCACCACCAGCCTGCACAGTGGTAACAAGGCATGATGGATCCATGTTCTCATTCTGTTTACGCCAAATTCTGACTCTACCATCTGAATGTCTCAACAGAAATCGAGACTCATCAGACCAGGCAACATTTTTCCAGTCTTCAACTGTCCAATTTTGGTGAGCTCGTGCAAATTGTAGCCTCTTTTTCCTATTTGTAGTAGAGATGAATGGTACCCGGTGGGGTCTTCTGCTGTTGTAGCCCATCCGCCTCAAGGTTGTGCGTGTTGTGGCTTCACAAATGCTTTGCTGCATACCTCGGTTGTAACGAGTGGTTATTTCAGTCAAAGTTGCTCTTCTATCAGCTTGAATCAGTCGGCCCATTCTCCTCTGACCTCTAGCATCAACAAGGCATTTTCTCCCACAGGACTGCCGCATACTGGATGTTTTTCCCTTTTCACACCATTTTTTGTAAACCCTAGAAATGGTTGTGCGTGAAAATCCCAGTAAATGAGCAGATTGGGAAATACTCAGACCGGCCCGTCTGGCACCAACAACCATGCCACGCTCAAAATTGCTTAAATCACCTTTCTTTCCCATTCTGACATTCAGTTTGGAGTTCAGGAGATTGTCTTGACCAGGACCACACCCCTAAATACATTGAAGCAACTGCCATGTGATTGGTTGATTAGATAATTGCATTAATGAGAAATTGAACAGGTGTTCCTAATAATCCTTTAGGTGAGTGTGTGTGTATATATATATATATATATATATATAAACATGTTTTGCAGATAGAGAGACGGAGTGGAAAGAAACAGACTGAGAGAGAGAAGAAGAAGAAGATTCTTAGCGATCGGCGCAAACCTTTGGACATCGACAGCGCCAATGACTCCATTCTCAGGTTTGAAAAGTCATTCTACAATTACCTACAGGAGCAAATGTAGAGCCACCATAGGTCATGCATTACAGTTTTTCCACAGTTAAAGGGATACTAAAGTTAGTTTAAAGAATGTCGGCAAACAAAGAGTTTTAGTGCCCAATGAATAGACAGAAAAGAATGTTTTTAAAGATTAGGGATGCACGATATATTGGCATTGGTTGGTTTATTAATGTTAATGAGCTTGAATGAAGCGTGTTTGGCTTTAGATAAAACTAGTAGTAGATATAGCGCTGAAATATCATTATCACAAACGATCCTGAGTGCTTGTGGTGTGATCCGCACTGCTGTTTTGATGCTCTGCTCACTTTAACTAAAAACAGGAAAAAGGTGCTACCGTTCTGTCTCGCGGTCCGGATGTTATTCTTCTGTTTACAGCATGTTTTTCAAGCATTGAGCATGCCAATCACAATCATATCTGTTGAGCATGTGAACACAATGGCCTATCAGAGAGTCAGTAAACTAGTCAGAATCCATTAACACTGCTGAAAACACAAGGTTTTGTTTTGTTTAATGCAAGTCGCACGCTCGCAAATTCTTTCGTTATAACCAACACAGTGTAAACGCAATATAAATAAGAAATTCGATGTACAATTAAGAAAGCTTTTTTTATTATAACAGGAGTTTTCGCGAGTGTGCAGAATTCAGTGAGCTTGCACTTTAAAGATTGAAAGTCTTAGTGATTACAAAAGGGAGGCTCTTGCTTTCTGTTTAATTCCCATTCAATCGGAGTACAAGTTACATTTTTCATGCTGCTAAGTACACAGCAAAGTTTCGGCATTGACAAATAGAGCTTGAGTGATCAAATGGAATTCAAGCTTAGTTCAGGCAGACCACTGATCACTAAACGATATCAGCTGACGCTCAGCTGATTTGTTACTCCACCTACTCTAATCAACTAGCTCTAATATTTAAGCTCATTCAAACACGTTCCTCAGTCTGTTGCACAGACATTTACACCCACCTCCTCCTCTTCACCTCCTTGCATCTTCATAACTGAGTATTGGATTCTGTGTAGAAAATCTATGTTATCATTGTATCTCCTTCTGTAGTATATGCTAAGAAACTTTTGGTTATTTGAAGGCTGGGGATTTATGTTTCAAGGATGTATCTCAAGCTGTCTAGTATGGCAGCTCGAGCACCTTGGAGCCTAAGCCTTTCACCAAATTCAAAGATTGTCAATAAATTTAATTCTCAAAGTGGTCCTGACTGAACTCTTTTTAAATGTGCGACTGAATTGGAAACTGACAATGATAACGAACGGATGAGACAAAATGGGACAATTCAACCGTTTTTTCTCTGGTACTGAACTTGATAGAGAGAACCACGAAATGTTACTGGCATTGGTACCAACTACTGACATTTTGGTACTATGACAACCCTAATAATAATAATAATCATGATAAACAAATTCTCGTACCTAGTAATGTAGTTCAATTGCACAACGCTTTCTCTCTATTTTTCATTAGGGAGAAAGCAAAGGAACTGTGGAGCTGGGTGCGTCAACTAGAAGCAGAGAAGTTTGAGTTACAGTACCAGTTTACCAAACAGAAATACGAGGTAAGATGAAGACTTTATGTCTTGGAGTTTTACTAGACCCAGAGTCTCAACATGAAATCAGAAACAACCCTATTTACGTTCTTAAAACTTACTTCTAGTCTGAATGTTTACGAATCACCAGTGCATGTTATTAAAAAAAATAGATATTATTTATTTATTTTATTAAAAATATATTTTCCTTATTGGTTTGCATCGCTTCCAAATGCACAAATAATTCAATGGCCATGATCTCATTATCCTGTGTTGAGTGAGATGTTTAGTGTTTTTGATTGTGCATCTCTCGACAGATCAATGTCTTGAGGAACAGAGTCAGTGACCATCAGAAAACGTGAGTTCATCTGTGTTTGTCCAACATGATCTCATGAAAAAACTATTTTACAAAGGTAGCATTTTTGTATCAATTCATATTTTCGTATTTGTATGAAAGTAAGCATGAAGGGCCACCCCTAAACCAGTCATCATGTATGTTATATGCACTAATTTCCATCAGTCTGAATGAATCCAGTCCAATTTCAGATACTGAAAGTTCTGTTTATATGAACCCTAAACATTGTAAAAAACATTGTATTCGTTTACACATGCATTACATGGCCAGTAAATACAAACGTTCCCGTATGGTTGCCATTGAACCGGAGAAACTATTCCTGTCAAAGAAGGCGGAGCCTCAGAGCCACGCCTACCTATTATGTAATCGCCACAGACCAATGGTAGTTTGAAGGTGTTTACCAGATTTTCCAGTAAGTTTGCTTTGGCAAGCTGTTTTGAAGTCCCGAAACAAACTCCAAACAAACTTTGTTTTGGCCTGATTTTGTTCTAAATGAATGGTAGCTTGAAGTCTATCAAGTGCCTTAAAAGGGGTGGTTGATTAGGACTTTCACTTTTTTACGTTCACTACTTGCGCCCGGCTCCTCGATGACACTTGGGTGGAGGCTGCTGATGCGGCGCAGTAGCGGAGGCAGACACCCTCGGCGACGAGCAGGCTGAGTTCTCTACCGCGTCGCCAAAGGGGCCGGTCTGGGACACGGGGGAGACTTTGTCAGTTTCCCTCATGTCGGCTAGACACAGCCAAAGATGGCTTTCCTAGACCACCATAGTGGAACACGACCACGCTGACCATGCTGACCATGCTGTGACCGTCGTCTCATGAAGCGTGAGGTCCGTCGTAGTCCTCAGTTCGTGCAGAACTGCAGGATCGTGACGACCCTCATGCAAGCTCTTCAGTGCCTGGGCCTGATGAACTTGCAACAACGCCACAACGTGTAAGGCGGAGGCAGCATCCCCACAAGCCTGGTAGGCCTTTCCGATCAGATTGGATGAGTAACTACAGGCCCGAGAGGGGAGACACGAGTTCCCCATAGAAGTGGAGTTAGGGCACAGTTGCATAGCAATGGCCCATTCCACAGGAGGAAGCTCTGCCATTGAGGGTCGTGAGGGAGGAGGAGCCACTAGGTCGGTTCCTGGCAGTAAAAGGTGCATGACCTAGTCAGCTCCTCATGCACCTCCGGAAAGAAAGGAACCAGCGTGGGGCGCTGAGAACCTGCACGGGCAACCCAGAGAAACCAATCGTCCAACCTTGATGGTTTGGGACACAGTGGAGGGTTCCACATAAGTCAGACTCTCTCGGTGGCCCGGGAAAGCATGGCAATCATCTCTGGATCTGTATCGGACACAGCTGACGCTCCCGGAGGAGGCCCCTGCACTGACACAAGCAATCTCCAGAGAGGTCTGACCCTCCCTCTGATGCAGCGATGGACATGTGGTCGTCAAGAGGAGCTCCAAAGGATACAGATGGTGCACACCTCGTGGGTGGCCCACCGCGTTCCAGCGGCAGCTCTACTGCTGGAGTAAGGTTTCCCCAGGGGTTGGTTCCTTGGGGGAAGCGTGCTCACCGTCACCCTCAAATCACCTGCACTACTGCCAGAAGTAACCCTCTGTGGAGAATTAGATCTAGGCAGACGCACAGGGACTCCACCCCCTTGTGAGATGGAGTCTCGACCGCAACTCCAAGATGATCATGTTCCTGCAGTGGGAACATTAATCATCCACCAACGCTGCCTCAGCATGCTGAATGCCCAAACACAAGATACAGTCCTGGTGAACATCCCTAACAGATAACCACCACATCCAGAAATACATAGATAGAATGTCATCTTGAAAAAGACGCAAGCTCTGTCTGTGTATGCTCTTTTAGAAGGACGCTATCCTTTGTGCAGAAGCACACAGAGGGTACGGTCACGGCAAATAAGTAGTGCAGCCTGACGTGCGCACTCTCTCTCTCAGGAAGGCGCACTCTTACCAGCTGTAAGAACGGCTTTTTAGCGTTCTCCACCTAGTGCACCGAACCAGCTGTGAGAACAGCCTTTGTGTTTGCTCTTACAAGCAAAAAAGAGAAGAAAGTAAAGATACCACACAACCTGCTGCTGTGCCGTCACACCAACACTAACTGAAGAGATCCATTTGCAAAAGGCAGGGTCAGTCAGTTCCACCACTTTGTAGAGAGTGATTTCAGGACGAACCATCCACCACTCGGTTCTGAGGCGAAAAGCTGATTTGACACAAGCACCTGTGCCTCATTTATACCCGTGCTGCATGGCATGAGCACCTGGTGCAATCATTGCATGTCAATGTCCATTGGCTTGTTTAGTTACAGTCAAAGTAGACTGGCGAGACTGGCCAGCGAGATTCCTATTTATCGGTCTCCGACATGGCATTGGAAGTGACCGACTGAATGAGAACTGATTATTTGGGTGCATGTAAACATAGCTAGCATGGCATAAACAGATCGTATTCATACAAAAGTTACCATAGTCAACAAATTTGCCAACAATCCAACAAAATGTAAAATAGATGAGTCTCATTATTTTTATCTACCCATCATCAAATGTACTAGCCTGACTTCGTCATACTCCAATTCTGGTCAGAGTCTGATACTGCTCAATTGGGCTGTGATTATGGGGCGTGTTTCAACCCAACCAGGAAAGAAAATGCCTCCGCACTCAATTGGATAGACCTACAACCAGTCAGAACAACGGAGTGAGTGACGTATAGTCACTTGAGAGACGCATAGTTGTCAACAGAACTCAACTGCATGCATGCTGGAAGAAGTAGAAGAAGAAGAGTGTAAACGATCTTTGCCGGTGTTGTAAAAAGAATTTAAGGACACACAGAGTACTTACTAACACGATCATAATTTTTGAGAGAAATAGTAAAGGTGAATGCGTATACGAACAAGTTCTCCGTTTAGGAATGAACAAATTCAACCCAAGCGCCCTTAGGTGATGTGGACATGTTGATCATCTGTCCATCATCATATAAAGCCCGCCCTGACAATTTGATTGGTCCGGACAGCTCTGGTTCGAGCATAGTTGTTCCACAACGGATCAAGTCCAGACCGAACTTCCCGACCTCAAATGTTGGGGGTGGGGCTAAGTTCGGCTGGCATCCAGGCTACAAATCTACAATCTACAGATTAATAAACCTGGCACTCACACAAGGTGTTGTCCAATGAACTGTTTCTGCCATTATTTTGTTTAGCACATACCTGCATCATTCTCTCAGGGTTTGTAGCTACTTCTCTTTTTTTTTAACCATGCTGGAGGACTTTCTCATTTAAACTCTGACTCATCAACTCCTGCCTCAGGCATGGAACACAGACACAGAGTCTTTGTGAATGCATGCCAGAGTGACAGTCCTGTCAGCTGGCAAACGATTGTGGGAGTCAGACCTAAAGCACCTGAGGGCATGGAGGCTTTGGGATACAATCTGGTTCCCTGCTAAGTCAGCATTTACCTGGGCATGTCCGGCACTAACCTCTCATCTGCATGATTAGTCAGCAGAGATAGATGCTCCATCTGTTCCAAAACTTAGCTGCATATATAGACTGTATTTAAGACAGCGGTGACAGCGGTTATTATCTAATTAATTATCTTACCTGTCCAAATAAGTAACTTGAGCATCTACTCAGGACATGCTTTCCCATTCTCTTTGAAGAGAATTACATTACATTAAATACATTAAATCAGTATTTTTGTCAAAGTTTTGTTTGAGGTCTTTTGAAGTGTGTTGATATTCCAATAATGATACATTCATTTTCAAAAATTTGCAATAATTCTACATAAGTTGCCACTACAAAAATCTAATCAAAATCAAATCAAGTCACCTTTATTTATATAGCGCTTTTAACAATTGTTTCAAAGCAGCTTCTCATTGTTAACAGGAAAATAATGCAACAGAATTTGTACAGCCGTTCTGGTGAAGCGGTGATGTTATCAGCTAATTTCAAGTATCATATAGTGTCAATGCGGGCAGATCGGTAATATAGAAGAAATTTAGGTGTCCCCAACTGAGCAAGCCAAAAGCCAGAGGCAACGGTGGCAAGGAACCAAAACTCCTTCAGGGTCAGAATGGAGAAAAAAACCTTGGGAGAAACCAGGCTCAGTCGGGGTGCCAGGTCTCCTCTGGCCGACGAACAAACAGTGTATGATTATAATTCTGGCAACATTTCAGGTCTTAAGTCATATTAGGTAAATAGATAATTGTAAGATTATTTGAAAGATTGGAGTCGTCACCCCAAAGACGGGTTTAATGAGGATGTCGTGTCGATGCAGCATTTACGGGGGGAGTTTATTTGACACGCTCTCTGCAGACATTTCAGGGATGCGTTGGTCATGTCCAGGCGCTGGTCCACCATCTGATCTGGATACGGCCCGGATCCGGCTGATTGCAGTAAACCTCGGTATAAACAGAGAGACTAACATTAGCGTAGATGCCATTCTTCTTATGATGTAACGAGTACATCAGGTGTTATGGGAAGTGTTCCTGGTTCCGGCTGACCTAGTTAATGCAGCCTAACAATCATATACTGATTTGAATAATAGAAATTGATAATGTTTTATGTGTCTTGTACTTGACAGTACAAGACAAGGCATGATTGTAATCATATATTATTTATTTCAATAATCCAAATTATAAAAATAATTAACTTTAGAATAAGAAATACATTTTATTGCAGTCACACCTGAGTGTGACAGAGTTTTGTTTTGTTTTTTTGTGCTTTTTTCCCCCCTCACTTTTCCCATTCATTTTCAGCTGGGGTCATATTGAACACCATGAGTGTGAATTTTTTTTTTTTTGCATACCTTTAGAACAACTGAATCTAGCCCAGTTTTGTGTGTGTGTATAGATAGACAATGTAGAAAAAGTGACAAAGTTTCATGCAACTGAGGTGAAGGGAACCATGTTTTTTAACTAAGGAAAAGTTGATTGGGGTCATATAGACCCCAAAGATAATATATTAAAACATGAATTTATAAATATGACTCCGTTCAAAAGTTTATGAACTATTGATTCTTACTATTGAGTCGTTCCCTGATGATCCACGGCTGTGTGTGTGTGTTTTGTGATGGTTGTTCTTGAGTCTCTTGTTTGTCCTGAGCAGTTAAACGGCCCAACGTTCTTCAGAAAAATCCTCCAGCTCCTGCACATTCTTCAGTTTTCCAGCACCTTCTGCATATTTGCAGTGACTGTATGATTTTGAGATCCATGTTTTCACACTGAGGATGATTGAGGGACTCAAACACAACTATTAAAAAAGCTTCAAACAGTCACTGAAGCTCCAGAAGGAAACATGGCGCATTAAGAGCCGGGAGGGGCTCTTAATTTCTTATTTTGTTTAAATATCAGTTTTTTTTTTTTTTCATGTAGTACTGCCCTTCCAAAGCTATAAGATGCTTACATGTTTCCCAGAAGACAAATTAAGTACTTGATCTTGATAAATTTACCTTGATCTTCAAATTCAAAAAGGTTTTACCCCTCGGCTCTTAAAGGATTAGTTCACTTCCAAATAAAAATTCCCTGATCATCCAAGATGTTCATGTCTTTCTTTCTTCAGTGGAAATTAAGTTTTTTGAGGAAAACATTCCAGGATTTTTCTCCACATAATGGACTTCAATGGAAACCAACAGGTTGAAGGTCCAGATCACTGCAGTTTCAAAGGAAGGGCTTCAGAGGCTCTGCACGATCCCAGACGAGGAATAATGTCTTATCTAGGCAAACCATCGGTCATTTAAAAAAAATGAACAAACTGTATATACTTTTTAACCTCAAATGCGCAACTTCAGTGTTGTGATTCTTCACGACGTATGACGTCATCACGTGGGAAAGGTCACGGCCGTGATATATATGTGTAAGTACCGACCCAGTGAACATGCAAAGACTAAATCAAACGGCCTTTACAAAAAAAAAAAGGTAAAACAACGATGTTACACAATTTTAATGTTGGAGGAGAACATGAGATTGAGTTTTTCAGCACTGGGTTGGTGCTTCCACCTACCTTCCGTGACCTTTCCGACGTGATGACGTCATACGTCACGCAAATGCAGAACACTCGAGCATTTGTGGTTAAAAAGTATATAAATGCTAACATTGACCGATGGTTTGGATAGATAAGACTATCCTTGTCTGGGCTCGTGCAGAGCCTCTGAAGCCCTTCCTTTGAAACTGCAGTGATCTGGACCTTCAACCCGTTGGTTTCCATTGAAGTCCATTATGTGGAGAAAAATCCTGGAATGTTTTCCTCAAACTTAATTTCCACTGAAGAACGAAAGACATGAACATCTTGGATGAGATGGAGGTGAGTAAATTATCAGGAAATCTTCATTTTAAAGTGAACTAATCCTTTAATGCATCATGTTTCCTTCTGCAGCATCATTTTATGTAAAATATCTTATTCAGGACAGTACTATATAAAAAATATTTTGTTAAAGCTATTCACATTTTCACAGGTTCTGCAAGAGGCTCACATACTTTTTCTTGCAACTGTATATTACATATATTATTACGCACTTCTAAATATTGACATAAAAACGTTAGCAAAACGTGGTTCACAGCTGTGATGTAAACTAAAGGCTGTTATTTTCTTGGCCATTTTTCTTTCTATAGGACAAAGAGGACTAAGAGAGGCCTCAGGAAGTGAACGCTGTGCTGAAAGACACTCGACTCCTCACAAACCCACAGAAATCACAAAGAGAACGTCCAGGAAAGCATTGCCTTTAATTAGTCCTTACTGAATAAACACTGTAGATTGTGTGTGTGTACAACTGAACACAAAAAAGAAAAAGAAGAGAACAAAACTAACACATCGGCACCAATAGTATTTTGTTGTGTAGACTACACTACTGTTCAAAAAGTCTGGGTTCAGAAAGAAAGAAATGAAAGTAACACTTTTATTCAGGAAATGTATAATGTTACTTATCGAATAATCCTAATAAAGCGTATCGCGGTTTCCATACAAATATTAAGCAGAACTGTTCATCAACATTGATAATAAGAAATGTTTCTTGAGCAGCATTTTAGATTCGTAATAGAAATCATCATATTTCTGAAGGATCATGTGACACTGAAGACTGGAGTCATGATGCTGAAAAATCAGCTTTGCATCAGGAAAAAAAAAAAAAACATTTCAAAAGACTTTTTTTTTTTTTTTAATCCAATAAATGCAGCATAATATACTTCTTTCAAATGCATAAAAAATGATCGACCCCATACTTTTGAACAGCGGTGACGTTGTTACTAGTGTTACTAATACTTAGTATTACTAAGTATTAGTAATTATACTTAGTGTTACTTAGTGTTACTTAGTGTACTTAGTATACTTAGTATACTTAGTGTTACTAATACTTAAAGGATTAGTTCACTTCAAAATGAAACATTTCCTGATAATTTACTCATCCCCATCTCATCCAAGATGTCCAAGATTTACATTTCACTGCCGGTTGTATATTCTGTATATAACTGTGTATGTGACAAATAAAACTCTTGAATCTTGAGATGTTCATGTCTTGCTTTAATTAATCAAAAAGAAATATATATTTTTGAGGGAAACATTCCAGGATTTTTCTCCACATAATGGACTTCAATGGAAACCAGCGGTTGAAGGTCCAGATCAATGCAGTTTCAAAGGAAGGGCTTCAGAGGCTCTGCACAATCCCAGACGAGGAATGGGGTCTTATCTAGGCGTAATCATGTCGGAAAGGTCACGCCAGACGTAGGCGGAAGTACCGCCCTAGCGAATGTGCGAAGACTAATACAAACGTCCTTTAGCAAAAAAAGGTAAAACAACAATGTCGGATGATTTTGAAGTTGGAGGTGGAGCTTTTTTTGGTAAAGGGCGTTTGTATTAGTCTTCGCACGTTCGCTTGGGGCGTCACTTCCGCCTACGTCTGGCGTGACCTTTCCGACGTGATTACGCAATCCCTTGTGCATCACGAAGCAGCGCAAGATGAGCAATTTAGGTTAAAAAGTATATACATTTTAATTTTGGGAGAAAAAAAAAAGAGGTGGTTTGGCTAGATAAGACCCCATTCCTCGTCTGGGATTGTGCAGAGCCTCTGAAGCCCTTCCTTTGAAACTGCAGTGATCTGGACCTTCAACCGCTGGTTTCCATTGAAGTCCATTATGTGGAGAAAAATCCTGGAATGTTTTCCTCAAACTTAATTTCCACTGAAGAAAGAAAGACATGAACATCTTGGATGAGATGGGGGTGAGTAAATTATCAGGAAATCTTCGTTTTGAAGAGAACTAATCCTTTAAAATGATACATTTTAAATGTAGTTTTGCTTTTTGATTTCTTTATTTTTATGTCAGAACTGTTCTGTAATTCTCAAGACTGATGACAGAAATAAAAATGTAGGCAGGACTTGATTTGGCATCCATCAGATTAACTGGATGGTGACAATGGGTTGTTTAATACATACCTAAATCAAATGCAAATTTGCTAAAACAGTGGCTGTGTTCAGAATGGAGCCACTCACTGGAACGCTGTCACATGACCTTTGTTGCATTATGCTAATTCAGTAAGTGGTTTCCAATTATTTTACACATAAAAAGACAGTTTGCATTTGAAATTTCTCTTCATGTAAACACACAACACTATAAACTATAATTGTGAGTGAGGAAGATTACACAATATTCACAATAAACATCTTCAAATAATGCTCATTAAGACACGCAGCTCTTTTCTGTTAGTGTCCCCTCAGGGCTTTGTGCAGTTTAAGAGTCAAAGAGATTTGCCTGTTGGCACAGGAGCACGCACTGTATGAAAACTCAGCTACCTATCATGTGCTAGGGCCTTAGCATTGATCCGAAACAAAACTACAGTTATTTAAACACACAATAACCATGAGCAGAGCAGGCTAAACGCAGCACCAGAATGAGCCTCGCTGAAGCCAGTGTTCAATCTCTCCAATATTATGACAGGAACGGAGGAACTTTATAATTACACTGAGAAACGTGTGACAAAGCATCTCCTGGCTCACAGCCCACTGTGTAGGGTGGAGATCCATGAGTAAACATGAAACGAGCTGACTAATGAATACAATTGCTTTCTTTAGAAGTCGCGGTGATAAATAAATGTCTGCTTTCTGATGGGGAAATTACTTTCCATAACCTGTACAAAAGACATATGTTTGAGGTTTAACAGCTGTTGATGCCAACTGCATTTTGGTACAATCACAGAGGAAATTAATCTTGTACCAACATTTCGCATGATTAATTAGAGGTGAAAACTGCGTGCGTCTCAATCAGCTCCCTAGTTCAGTACATAAGACTCAGGACATAAGACTCCCTGATCAGTGTCCTGACTACTGAACTAGGGAGCTGATTGAGACACAACCTGCTTTTTTTCACCATCACAGGGAGAAGGGTCTGACTGCAGAGCCACAGTTTTACCCCACAGGTAAAATGCCCGCGCATGCGCATTTCGTCATGAGAGTTTTATGTCGTTGAGATGCGTTACGGTGTCCTACTTTGTCAGATTTTGCTACCTACAGAAAACAGTAGGTAGCACAATTCAACAGCGAAAAATGCTACCTATTCGATTGTGCTACCAGCATCATATTCATGTGGTTTGAGGCTTTTTTTAACATCCATACCCACCCCTGCCCTAAACCTACCCTTAAACGGATGCAAAATAAAACTAACAGCAGGAGCAACAATAACCGTTAGTTTTAGGACAGAACAGTCACCAAGATTTAAAAATGTGACGGGCAAAAGTACTGTAGTGAAACTGCTGTAGTGAAACTGCTGCTGGGGTAAAACGGTGGCTCTGCGGCTCTGCAGATCGATATTATTGGTCACAGGTGAAGTGAATATAGTTGATCATCTCCTAACAAGGCCACCTACTAAGGCTTGGGAAGATCAACGATGAAGGAGAAATGGGCAGGAATAAAGATCTGAGTGATTTTGACAAGGGCCGAATTGTTATTATTGCACGCTATCTCGCGGCATTTCGTACATATTTTACGAGGTGGCTAATTTGTACGAATTCGGACGTTTTTTTTAGCCTAGAAATCTAGACACACCCTAGCGGCTAATCTAATTTGCCGCGAGTGTAGTCTAGCAACTCTCGGTAGACCTGCGAGCTGGAAAAACCAAACTCTGGTCAGGCCAATCAGATCGTGTATAGAGTCGGTGGGCGGGCTTAACATAATGACGGGAGAGTTGCCGAGGTTCCTCGTGCTACTAGAAAACAAAGAAGCTGGTGAACAGCTTGGCCGCGACTCTGGGAGACTTGTTGTTAAACTTTTCTTTCACGAGTTTTTCAGGTCAAAACATTTTTTGTCACATACAGCAAACATCTCCTCTCTATCCGCTATCTGCCCGTCCCCTGAACACACTGTAAAAAAAAAACGCGGTCTCTGTAGTCCCCACAAGCTCCAAAAAGCTCCTTTCCACCCCCAAATCATTCTTGTCGGTTATTGGCTGGAGCACTGTTTATTATGTTTCGTGGTCCAGACTGCACCAGTTTGTTTTTGTTGTCGTTCCTGCCGGGACAGGCAGCTGGCGGATAGTGAGGAGATGTTTGCTGTATGTGACAAAAAATGTTTTGGCCTAAAAACGCGTGATATCGCTTAGAGCACCTTTAAGAAAGGAAGATGTCTTCGGAGTTTTGCCGACTGGATACGGCGAAAGTTTAATCTATCAACTAGCTCCGCTTCACCTTCTTCGTCGCTCTGGTTGGTTGTAGCGCTATCCTATTGCGTGCAGAGGGACTTTGAAATACAACCGCCTCTCGGATTGAGCCCTGCCAACGGTGAGTTCCCAGATCCAACATCTTGATGTGGGTCTGGTTTGTCAGGCTAGCGTTTTTTGCTAAATCGTACGTATTTGACGAGTTGCCAAATTCGTATGAATTTGTACGAATTACCTCCCTCTAACCCCACCCCTAAACCTACCCAACACTGGGGTTTAATACAAAACGTACAAATTTGTACGAGTGAGGTCGTACAAATTCATACAAACCTAGTAAAATACGTACAAATTGGTTGTGAGGTCAGCAGTGGTGAGAATTTACCAACAGTGTCTGAGGAGGGACAAACCACAAACCGGTGACAGGATGTTGGGCATCCAAGGCTCATTGATGCACGAGGGCAATGAAGGTAACCCCGTCTGGTGCGAGCCAACAGAAGGTCTACTGTGGCACAAGTCACACAACATCTTAAGGATGCTTAAGGGAGGAATGTGTCACAAAACACAGTAAATCGCACTCTGCTACTTATGGGGCTGTGTAGCGCCTATGATGACCCCTGTCCACCGTCCAAAGCACCTACAATGGGTACACGAACATGAGGAATTGTTCAAGGTGTTGCATTCTCCTCCAAATTCCCCAGGACACCTTCAGGGGTCTCGTAGAATCCATGCCTCAGCAGGTTGGTGCTGTCTTGGCCAACACTATATTATGCAAGTGGTCAATGTTTTACACACACACGTTGTGTTTTCATGTTTTATGGGGACATTCCATAGTCGTAATGGTTTTTATACTGTACAAACCGTATTTTCTATCCCCCTACCCATCACAGGAAAC
This sequence comes from Paracanthobrama guichenoti, assembly GCA_018749465.1. NCBI lineage: Eukaryota > Metazoa > Chordata > Actinopteri > Cypriniformes > Gobionidae > Paracanthobrama > Paracanthobrama guichenoti. The sequence goes on along the minus strand of CM031965.1, from coordinate 4,806,705 downwards.
ATTCTGCATTTTTACATTTTCAAAAAATATCACTTTTGATTAGTATGATTTATAAGATGTTTTCCTCATGGGGACCAAAAATTGTCCCCACAAGGATTTCGGATATTGCCATCTTTGTGGGGACATTTGAGAAATACAGATTTAATGCAATTTAATGCCAAATGTCATTTTACACAGCCATATTTAATATTTTATTACAAAAATATCATTTATAGTGTCGGTCTCCATTTATTATTTTTGACAACATAATACAATAATCTAGACATTTCCCCATAAGCAGAGAAAAACACAATCCAGCCAACTAAAGTCAAATAGAAAAATAATATTCACAAAATACAATATCACGCATTAAGCGAACAGAAAAGGCAAGCCTGGCTTTAAAAAGATGGAAAGCCAAAATATATCTGGAAAACAATTCACCTTGAATTTACTGCCTTCTGTAGCCAGCTGACAAATGATAATATTATTTCAGATTTCAAAATGTACACCTCAAAAGTGTATTTCCCATTTAAACTCTCCAAAAATGAATCCATACCCAAAAATCTTTACACTGCCAAGACGGTACATACTGTAAATCAGAATATATAGCGCTAAACTTCTCATAGAATGCATTTGTGTGTAGCAGTATAAAACAGAACAGATATAAAATGTCACGAGAGGCTCAATGTTTAAGGTGATTGTACAGTAGGTGAGAACTGGTTTGATTGCGGATGATTCAACCTCACGGATCAAGGTTGAATCGCTCTAGAATTTGATTTAGTTTTTTGCAATCATTTCACTGCAATATTGTCTTACTTTTGTACAGATCTTGTTCAATTGTCAATGTTGAAAGCATTTTGTTAACCTTTTCACATCATTAGAATTACACCGTGAATTGTCCGTCCACACCAGACGCGACAAAATCCATCAAAAATCACAGCCAATCAGAAGCGAGTGGGCTTAGTCTCTCCGCGAGTGCACTGAAATGGATAAGTACGTAATCAAATTCATAAATATTACGCCGTTTTAACATTATTAAAAATACATACGGAGTGACTGAAACCATTTTTGTCATAAAACACACTTGTTTGATCACAATAAGTTGATGGTTCGTGTTTACTTTAATTTCTTTTCAAGATCTGAGGTGAAATATCCATTGTCGCTTTCAGTAGAGCTATAAAGGTCATGCAAAATGACATCACATTCTTTGAACGTTCAATAAAGCACATAATCAGTACCTGAGATTATCATTGCCATACTTTGTATGTTGTTCTAGTCGCGACGTCACAGAAATGGAAAGCGTTTCTAAAATAGAATCATCACGCATTGGCTTGTTAGGAAAAAAACTCAAACGTGGAAAAGATCCATGTTATCACGTAGCGGTGTCGCGTCTGCTTAGGACAGTGTAAAACATTGAATTTTTCTTCAAAATTTAAACAACACCTGACATTATTTCTACCTTATATTAACAATGAAGGTTGGTCACGTTACAGGTAGGAAGTGAAGGGTTTTTTTTGTTTGGGTGCTAGCTTGTTTCCGCCGTGAAATACTTTTTTGTTTTTTTTCTGTGGCAAAACAATGTATACAGTACTATAGCTCATTTATGTAAGTGAGGATAGCATAAAGTCTTCATACAGTGGACTGCCAGTAAAATTTATAAAAATTTGGGACCAAAATTACTCAGAGACTTTGACCTGCCCATGTTTTTTCTTTAATTGCTAATGCGACCTTTTACACCACAGACTGAGCAAAATTAAAGGTGCTGTATGTAAGAATAACAGCTAGTGTTTGAAATGGGTACTGCAGTTTTTGCAGTGAGAGGCGCCTTTTTTAAAATAGTTTTCTTTTGGCAGAGAGCGTTATGCGCGCTGTTTGAGCGCAGCAGCTTGTTTTAACCGTCCGCGTTTTTGAAGGAGCGCTCTGAGCGCATGAAGACAAAAAACAAAGAACAACTCTGAGCAGAAAAGCGGCCGACGTCATTCGTGTTTTTTGCCCTATTGTCCAATCGAATGAAAGGAGAGGCGGGCCTTCCGTTGTGGTGACCGTTCCCTTGATTAGACTGACAGGACATCTGATTTGGGGGTTGCCCAGCAACATAAACAAAACCACACAGTGCGGTGCGCCTCGCATTTTCAAAACTGAAAAACGCGCTCTGTCTGATCGGGGTCTTACACACTGAAAGCTGAGGAGTTGATTTATCCACATTTTAATATGCTTCCGTTCATAGAGATATTCAGATGGATGCCGACGCTGTTTAGGTCTGCGGCCTCTGGCAACCCGAGGTGTCGAAATACTCTTGGGTAAACTGGCGGCGTGCAGAATCGCACAGGCCAAAACAAAAACAGACATTCCCACACGGAACGCACATTTCAAAGTAAAATAACTGGCTGGAGCATTGTTCTTCAGAGAAACGAGTAGGTGAACTGTAAGTTTGCAGATATTTAGAAAAAGTGCTATGGTATTTTTATGCTTTTGTACAGTCAAAAACTTACATACAGCACCTTTAAAGGATTAGTTCACTTTTAAATAAACTTTTGCTGATAATTTACTCACCCCCCATCTCATCCAAGATGTCCGTGTCTGTCTTTCTTCAGTCGAAAAGAAATGAAGGTTTTTCAGGAAAACATTCCAGGATTTTCCTCCATATAATGGACTTCAATGGGTCCAAATGACAGTTTCAGTGCAGCTTCAACGGGCTTTAAATGATACCAGACGATGAATAAGGGTCTTATCTAGCGAAACGATCGGCCATTTAAAAAAAATGTTCTGTGATGCACGTTCGTCACGTAATATGCAGTTACGCTGAAAAGGTCACGCTTCTTCGACTGAAGAAAGAAAAACACGGACATCTTGGATGACATGGGGGTGAGTAAATTATCAGCAAAAGTTTATTAAAAGTGAACTAATCCTTTAAGCATCGCTTGGTCATTGGTTGACCTAAATTGGTATTATCTAATTGTGTACTTAAATTGAGCAGCTGACAGCTGATTGGTTGATTGTAATCCATTACAGAGCCTTCTATCAAAGTGATCTGACATTATCAAGAACATTATTTAATTCCTAGTTCTTGTTATATTTTATTACCATTTTCTAAACTATAGCGAATAAACTGTGAGAAAATGTTGAAGGTGTCTGAATACATTCTGGTTTGACTGTAGTTTGTCGAGAAGTTAAAAAAGTGATTATACAGCAATTATACAGAAGGTTTTAACTGCTATAAAAGCATATTTAGCATCTAACAAATATTCAGGCCTAATTGCACCAACATGCAAAAGCTTTAACCAGTGTGTACTGTATAATGTTGTAAAATATTGCTTATTTTACCAATATGCCCAGCATGTTTGCATATACAACACAGGAGGAGCAGGAAAGCATTATTACTCTGCAGGACCAGTAGTGCAAGTTTGTCAAGCCCAAGTGTAAGAACTGTTTCCCATGATAAATGTGCACATCTGTGTCAGGAACTAAACACGCCTGTACTAGCAGAACAGAAAGCGACAAGATGAAACATCATCCATTAATCCTAGAGAGAGAGATATTAATTACACAATTTGCAATTTGGGGATGTCAATCTCAAAAATGATAGTAAAGTATCATTAAAATATAAAAACAGTCCAGCGACTCGTGAGCTAAATTCTAGATCGGGTCCAGCTCTCGAAGAATTCATTCAAAACTCAAGCAGTTTACGAAACTGCTTCATTGAAAAGACCTGAAAAGGGATACTTAAGGAAACTTAAAGGGACAGTTCACTCATTTACTCGCCACTTTATTTTTTTCTGTAGTGTTGGTTCCCATTGACTTGGACAAAAATTACAAATGGAAACCGTTTGGTTTCCAATATTCTTCAAAATATCTTTGGTTTTCCACAGAAGTAAGTCCTATATGTTTGGAACATCATAAGGTTGAGTAAAATATTTTTGGGTGGACTATCCCTTTAATTTTCAGTCTGTTCCTCACACAAAACACCTGGAATAGAGCGCACGAATCATACGGACGCTTTTATGTTCATTTTATGGGTCTTTTTGCTGTTTTGGCACTTGACGACCCCTCTAGTTCCACTGAAGAATACAATTTGGGTTTGGAGTCACATAGTGTGGTGGTTTCCTGTAAATCTATACCCATAATACACTGCGATATTTGTAGGCAGGAAAGTATTCCCAAATCCAGCTACTCTCTCTGTGGCTTCCAGGAGACCTAAACTGCAAAACTGAAATTGAAAAATCAAATTAAAGAAAGAGTAAGAAAGGTGTCAGAATCAAAGCACTAAAATAAAATCAAACCCACCTGCACATCTCTCAGTTTCTGTCCATGCTTGTTGCTACCTGGTACGCTGCAGAAGTGATGGGGTTTATGAATGTGTCCTTGTCCATCCCTTGCTGCAAAAGAATTAAAGGTCAAAACTATAAATGGAGCGTCGGTGTCCTTTCAAAAGACCATCACAATTAACAGAGTGAAAGTTCTCAGAAGCGAATGCACGTCGTGGTTCTGCTGTGAATCACTGCTTGATAATCACGTGTTCACACATGCCTGTCTGAGCTCGAGGTTCATGGCAGTTATGCTGAAGTCAGCCGTGGTGGAACTGTCACTATGGCTTGGCTGACGTGCAGGAATGAGATGGGTGAACTTAATATTCGCAACAACCACAGTTTGAACACCCATTCCAGAAAAGTTGGGACATTTTGTAAAATACAATAAAATCAAGAATCTGTGATTTGCACTAAATGCTTTTCAATCAGAAGGCTGCGTCCTATGGTGGCCTAAGTATTTTTTCCATTCATATCTCCCATAGGGACTTTAACAGGCTTCGTTAAAGCGATCTAACTACAAGGTGAATCACAGCACAAAATTTGATTTGAAGCAAAAAAGTATTTAAAAAAATCAGACATAAGACTGTGTAATGGCTTTAGTGAGGAAAACAACTACAATCCCATGAAGCATTGTGAAGATCATAATCGAATTGAAACCGATGGAGAAATATAAACCCAGTCATTAAAAATGTTGATTATATATATTATATATACTGTATATACATCGATCAGGCATAACATTATGTCCACCGTTGTTGGTTCCCCATTTTGCTGCCAAAACAGCGCTGACCCATCAAGTTGTGGACTCTACTAGACCTCTGAAGGTGTGTTGGCACCAAGATGTTAGCAGCAGATCCTTTAAGTCCTTGTTGTGAGTCGTCGTTGTGCTCCTGAACCATTTTTGCTTTGTGGCAGGGTGCATTATCCAGCTGAAAGACCCACAGCCACCAGGGAATACCGTTTTCATGATAGGGTGTACATAGTCTGCAACAATGCTTAGGTAGGTGGTATGTGGATGTAGATGGCAGGACCCAAGGTTTCCCAGCAGAACATTGCCCAAAGCATCACACTGCCTCCGCCGGCTTGCCTTCTTCCCATAGTGCATCCTGGTGCCATGTGTTCCCCAGGTAAGCGACACACCTAGCCATCCACGTGATGAAAAAGAAAACATGATTCATCAGACCAGGCCACCTTCTGTCATTGCTCCGTGGTCCAGATCTGATGCTCACGTGCCACTGTTGGCACTTTCGGTGGTGGACAGGGGTCAGCATGGGCACCCTGACTGGTCTGCGGCTATACAGCCCCATACTCAACAAACTGTGATGCTCTGTGTATTCTGACACCTTTCTATCAGAACCAGCATTAACTTCTTGAGCAATCTGAGCTACAGTAGCTCGTCTGTTTGATCGGACCACACGGGCCAGCCTTCGCTCCCCACATGCATCAATGAGCCTTGGCCGCCCATGACCCTGTCGCCGGTTCACCGCTGTTCCTTCCTTGGAGCACTTTTGATAGATCCTGACCACTGCAGACCGGGAACACCCCACAAGAGCTGCAGTTTTGGAGATGCTCTGACCCAGTCGTCTAGCCATCACAATTTGGCCCTTGTCAAACTCGCTCAAATCCTTACGCTTGCCCATTTCTCCTGCTTCTAACACATCAACTTTGAGGACAAAATGTTCACTTGCTGCCTAATATATCCCACCCACTAACAGGAGCCGTGATGAAGAGAGAATCAGTGTTATTCACTTCACCTGTCAGTGGTCATAATGTTATGCCTGATAGGTGTATATAAACATTTAAGTATTTTGAAAGCGTAGTTAATATAAAGTTAAATCAGTTAATATAAAGTATTTTTCCAAAATTTATTACAAAAGTATTTTTGTGCTATGACCACTGCCATGTGCACTTAGCCCACAAGACCCAAAAGCGCTTGTCTAATCCGTGTGGTATATACATTTAAATATTTTTGTTTGCATATTTGTTTGCATATGAGTGGGAGTCGGAGGGTTGACACTGGGAGAAGTGCATTGTGTAATAAGGTGCCCTGCCTATGCCCTTCAAAAACCAACAGGCAGAGAATGAACTCGTCTCCCTGGATTCCTTTCTTATCCTCTTTAACCTCTTCCAGGGTTGGGTGGAGTACAAGTCAGGGCCTGGAAGAGTGTGTATGTGTGTAGTGTGTTTGTGCAAGCCAGCGTGAGTCTTATTTGATGTGTAAATCAGCATGCAGATAAAAAGATGGAACGTAGCCTGGGGATTTTTTTTTTTTACCTCAAAGCAGGAAAAAAAAAGAGAAAGAAAATAAAGCGCCACATGTGTGTATACACCCTTCCACACCCTTCTTTTAACCAGACATCGCTTCCATTTTCTTTATATTCAAAATACATCTTGTTTATTTTGACTGCTTTACAAATACAACATAATGCATAAATATTTTACAATTTATATAATTCACATGTTGTTGTTGTTTTTATTTTTATGACAGTGACGAGAATTCAATTTTACACTAATGAGAATTAAGGGAGCATGATGAAAATTTCAAAATCCAAAAATCATAATAGGCAAAGAATAAAACAATTTTTAAATCATATAATAATTAAATAAATTAGCATATATGCAATATTTATAATATATGCATTATATTCCAGCAAATTAATAAAAATCATGTTACATTTACAAACCCGATTTCAAAAAAGTTGTGACGCTGTACAAATTGTGAATAAAAACAGAATGCAATGATGTGGAAGTTTCAAATTTCAATATTTTATTCAGAATATAACATAGATGACATATCAAATGTTTAAACTGAGAAAATGTATCATTTTAAGGGGAAAATAAGTTGATTTTAAATGTCATGGCATCAACACATCTCAAAAAAGTTGGGACAAGGCCATGTTTCCCACTGTGTGGCATCCCCTCTTCTTTTTATAACAGTCTGCAAACGTCTGGGGACTGAGGAGACAAGTTGCTCAAGTTTAGGAATAGGAATGTTGTCCCATTCTTGTCTAATACAGGCTTCTAGTTGCTCATCTGTCTTAGGTCTTCTTTGTGGCATCTTCCTCTTTATGATGCGCCAAATGTTTTCTATGGGTGAAAGATCTGGACTGCAGGCTGGCCATTTCAGTCCCCGGATCCTTCTTCTACGCAGCCATGATGTTGTAATTGATGCAGTATGTGGTCTGGCATTGTCATGTTGGAAACAACTTGAGAACAACTTGGGTTGTCCTTGTCCTCTTTAGTCCGGATGACATGGCGTCCCAGTTTTCCAAAAAGAACTTCAAATTTTGATTGGTCTGACCACAGAACAGTTTTCCACTTTGCCACAGTCCATTTTAAATGAGCCTTGGCCCAGAGAAAACGCCTGCGCTTCTGGATCATGTTTAGATATGGCTTCTTTTTTGACCTATAGAGTTTTAGCCGGCAACGGCGAATGGCACGGTGGATTGTGTTCACCGACAATGTTTTCTGGAAGTATTCCTGAGCCCATGTTGTGATTTCCATTACAGTAGCATTCCTGTATGTGATGCAGTGCCGTCTAGGGCCGAAGATCACGGGCATCCAGTATGGTTTTTCGGCCTTGACCCTTACGCACAGAGATTGTTCCAGATTCTCTGAATCTTTGGATGATATTATGCACTGTGGATGATGATAACTTCAGACTCTTTGCAGTTTTTCTCTGAGAAACTCCTTTCTGATATTGCTCCAGTATGTTTGGCCGCAGCATTGGGGGAATTGGTGATCCTCTGCCCATCTTGACTTCTGAGAGACACTGCCACTCTGAGAGGCTCTTTTTATACCCAATCATGTTGCCAATTGACCTAATAAGTTACAAATTGGTCCTCCAGCTGTTCCTTATATGCACATTTAACTTTTCCGGCCTCTTATTGCTACCTGTCCCAACTTTTTTGGAATGTGTAGCTCTCATGAAATCCAAAATTTCAATTTCGAAATGTCTCACTTTCAACATTTGATATTTACATTTATATTTATGCATTTGGCAGACGCTTTTATCCAAAGCGACTTACATTGCATTTAAGATACAAAAAAATCAGTTCTTGCTTTCCCTGGGAATCGAACCCATGACCCAGGCGTTGCTAGCGCCACGCTTATTGTTTGAGCTACAGGAAAGTACATGTTATCTATATTCTATTGTGAATAAAATATAAGTTTATGAGTTTTGTAAATTATTGCATTCCCTTTTTATTCACAATTTCTACAGTGTCCCAACTTTTTTGGAATCGGGTTTGTAAATTACAATGCTTGCATCACAAAATTAGAATGTATAGTATGAAAAACTGTTTCTAATTTAATTATATGCCAATAAATAAAATAAAAAAACTCTAATAATGGTCAGATTAATTAGGCAAAGAATAAATACAACATAATTAAATCATATAATAATTAAATAAAATAATATTTATATTATAAAACATATATTTATAATATATGCATATGCACTTTTTATTATAATTATTGTAAGAAATTCATATGTATTGCATATATATTGCTTTACCTCCTCAGAGTAGTTTGAGATGGGACAGTCTTACCTTTTTCAGCACATTCTGGAAGTCTTTTTGTCCCCACATACTCCAGAGAAGAACTCCAGCAGCCCTTTTGGCTGTGCTGAATAATCTGCAAGCAAGAGAGAAACTCAGAAGGCTATCTGCTAATACACATCGAATTATTTTACCATGGGTGAATATCACACAACTTATCATTGTAATAGAATCATTTGACATTTCTTTCCTCCTAAAACTTCAACCAGGAGCTTGCTAATGTTTGCTAATGCCATCATTTCACTGTCATACATGTATTTTCCTTTGGAAAAACTTACACATTTGAACTCAGCATGCTCAGAGAGTTGATGAGTTTGGAGTTCAACATCTTCTTGCCAGCATCAGGCTCTGCCAGCATGAGTGTGTGCATCACGCGGCACGCCGTAGCGATGGAGTTGTCCGATTCAACCATCTTCGGGGTCACAGACGAGAGCATGGAGCTGACTTTGGGAAGAACTTCCTTGGCTGTGGTTGACAATAACAACAACAACATGAACGTTAGCAATGAAATGCTGCAATGTTCAAGTGCAGTACAGCACTTAATGCTTTTTTCTAATGGAGGAAGAAAACATATATTAAGTAACTGGCCTTGATATGAATTACCTCTATATTGCTTGTAGTAAATAAACAAAAAAAGTTATATCACTCTAACATGATAGACCGCTGACCGGGAGGGAACATGTTCGGTTCACTTGGTTTTGTCGAGGTAACGACATCATTATGTCGTGGCCATGCGATGTAAAGTCATAGCCTCGAGATCCTATGTCGTGTATTCTCTCGTGGCCTTCATATGCTTCATATGTTGAGGGAATGACATCTATTTCTCGTGGCCACGAGTTAGATGCGTAAACAACCTGTGCGAACATAGCAACCTGGGATTATCAGAAATGAATAGGTCTATAATAATATTTATTTTTTAATAATAAAATTAAGTAAAATTAAGAAATTATTATATTAACACATTGCCTATTATAGTGCATTGGTTACATTTTTATTGTTATTGTTATGTGTTAAAATGTATTTTTTACTGTAAATGCCCAATCATGTCAATAAAGTTTTGACTTTATATACATTAACTGTATTAATATTAATATATAATATTAATATATTTTGACTGTATTGCTGTAGCCTAAATGAGCGTCAGTTTTCATTTGTAGCATGTGACAGCATTCCAATGAAGTTCAAATAAGTTATTATTAATAGGCTATATGTTAAAAGAACATTTAAGCTACAATAAATATTCATCTCATCTCAAAGTCTTTTAAATCAATAAACTGATATGTAGGCTATCTTAATTATCTGTGTGTGTGTGTGTGTGTGTGTGTGTGTGTGGAATATTTAATAGTGAGGAAATTTCACGAATGGACTTATTGCACAGGTGACAACCTATCACGGTACAACGCTTGAATTCACTGAGCTCCTGAGAGCGACCCATTCTTTCACAAATGTTTGTAGAAGTGTCTGCATGCCTAGGTGCTTGATTTTATACACATGTGAGCATGGAAGTGATTGGAACACCTGAATTCAATGATTTGGAGGGGTGTCACAATACTTTTGGCAATATAGTCAGGGCTCGCAAAATTTCAAAATGCCTGGTAGGCCTTCGGGCAGGCACTCTTTAGATTTTGGTAGCTCGAAAAGAATTGTACTAGCCCAAATTAAAAAAAAAGAGCATTTTTATGTAGAAAATTGGACTTAAGTCGAAATATCAAATCAAAAACATATGTATTTGGTTCTAACTGAACTGAAATTTCTTTGAATTTCTATCATGACCTGTCTTTTGTGGATCAGCAGAAGTGAAATACCGGGGTAAATCCATGCGCCTCTTAACATTTTCACAATTCACAATTTTTTGTCCACTGCTCATGCAATCTTTTTCATTCAGCAACAAAAAAATAAATGTAAAGTAGTAAGTTCTTTGGCAAAATTATATTTCCTTAATAGTCTAAACACAATCTTAAATTGCCACTGTTTCCGTCAGTGCAGCTTCCCGAACACACAACACTAAATATGTTCAACCCAAGATAAGACTGGATATAGGCTTTATTAGTTTACTGTCATATATACACTGCGTTTCACAGAGTTGCTAAGTTATTACTAAACAATATTTGGTAACACTTTACAATAATGTTGTATTAGTTAACATTAGTTAATGCATTAGTTAACATGAACTAACCATGAACAACACCTCTGTTCAGCATTAGTTAATCTTTGTTAACGTTAGTTCATATAAATCCAGCTGTTCATGGTTTGTTCATGTTAGCTCACAGTGCATTAACTAATGTTAACAAGATTTTAATGATGTATTAGTAAATGTTAAAATTAACATTAAAGGATACTTCAGTGATTAGCATTAAACTTTGTATCAGTCGAAACCCGGTAGTATATTCTAATTATCGCATACTTCCCCCCATCATATCCCCTGAGACGAAAGATTTGTGTATTTTATTTCTGGAAAAAATCCTCCGATGACGTAAATATCGTAATTTTGCGTCATCACAGGATTTTTTGGACAGAGACTACAGCTAGTAGAAGGAGCTAGTTCTGCATGTTATCAACCCACCCACAGGGGGTGGGATCTCACTCACAGCGCTTCAACGAGTGTTTCAACTTCTCAAATGAAGTCCTATGAAAGTTAAGCTTCCATAGGCATGATCTGAACACGCGCCGTGAATGTATGCCGTGCCCGCGCTTACCTCAGCTCTTCACTCTCGTAATGAATGTAATCTGACTCCTGCTGCGTTTGTGCTGTGACACGCGCTCGGCTCACTCACATTAACAGACACGTTCAGTTTTTAATTGTAGTGTGTTCTCTAACTGAACTAAATGATTTTATTATTATGAAAATGAAAACGACGGTGGGGGCGGTGTCATGGTGGGCAAGTGATAACCAGTAGCCGTGGCTTTGGGACTGGCCTCGTTGCATTCTGGGAGTTGTTGTCTTTCATCCACATGAGCCAAAAATACATTTTGTACATCTTTTCTCAGTCTAGAAGGCACCAAATTCAAAAATAATTTCACATTTCTACTACATAAATGACCCAGTTTAAATACACATTCATCTTCCCAGCGCTGAAGTACCCCTTTAACAAAGATAAATAAATGCTTTATAAGTGCAGTTTATTATTAGTTCATGTTAACTAATGTAGTTAACTAATGTTAGCTAATGAACCTTACTGTAAAGTGTTTACCATATTTGTTATTTTTTTAAATAGCTCCTTCGTGTTTTATATAATGACCACTAGGACGTGTACTACGAAATGAGTGCTTTGTCTTTAACAAAACAATAATTATTTCTCTCATCCACCAGCAATTAATTTGAATGTTATTTATTTTTTAGGGCTGCAATTATGTCGATTGCGTAAATTAGCCGATTTGTGTGGACCGTTTGACAACAGCACATCTCTGGTTACGCATTTCGAACTTCCGCTTTACTCCAAAGCGAAGAACGAAAAAGACCTTTTCCGTGAGTATATCGGGGCCTTAAGTGTTAAAAAAGACTCTTACCCATAGTACCCCGTAGAGATGACACCCGGGACATGTTGCCCACTAAGGACAAGGCGGTCTTCTGTAGGCCAGGGTTTGGAGAATTGAGCAGGGGGGAAATGACAGACAGGCCTTGCAGCTTCTCTATGATGTTTTGACTCATCAAAGTGGACACCTGCACAGAGGTCCAAACTACATATAAGATCAAATAAAAGCAGGGGTTTTAATAATCAAATGTAAGGCTATTTAAGACCCTTTTCATGACCTGCACAAATAAAATGAATATGGGCAGGCTAGTGCAATGTCTATGGTGTTCTTCTGTCATTTTTGACTGAAAAATGTCATTTTCTTTAAAGAATTTTTTTTTTTTTTTTTTTTACTTCATTGGAATGGTACGAAACTTGGTAATGTGAAATAAATAATAATAATAATAATGGACATGTTTAGAAAAGGTAGTCACGCTTGTACTCCTTGCAGTCAAGCTTTGGAATCCACAGCTTGGAAATTAATGGGAAATTAATTTCATCTAGTGGAAACTTTGGTGTTACACTCAAACTAAATCTTACTGAAAGCTCATTTTTTAAGATATCAAGCTTGAATTTGGTACACAACTTGTTTAGATTTTCTGTGCATTTTTCATAACAATAAATGTAAAATTCTATAACTTTTTTAGGTTCACCTTTTCTTCAATATAATCTGCCAAATGTTGTCTTTTGAGATGCTCCAAAGCATTCAAGACTCATGATAGTTTAAGTTGGATATTTCAGAAATGTTATGCTCAACAACAACAAAAGAATAAACAGATTATAACTTCTGCATACTAATAATTTAGTACCATTACATCCCATACAAATACAAAATATGTAATAAAAAACATTATCATAACAATAAAATAGTACATTAATTTCATTAAAATTAAAAATAAAATAAAAATCAGTAATTTTTGACTGCCACATGAAGAGCACCAGAGGGTTAAACCATAAAATAACTTCACAGCTCATATATTACAGGCTGATAAAAACAAAACAAAAAATCATAACATGATAAGCCTTACATTTCGGTCTTCAAACCATTTAGTAAGAAAAGGGATGAAATGCCACTTGTTTGCAGGTATGATACAAGCACAAAGTAAACATTGTCATAATTAATCAACAGTAGATCATAAAGAATCGCTTGGCCAATGTGCAGTACTGACTGACTGTGAACTGCTCTGAAACGGTGAGCCTGCAGAACCTGCGACAGTGCTGCGTTTTTACTTTGAAATGTGCAGTACTCATATTTATTTCAGTAAATCATAGACTTTTGACATTTAATAATCATATTAAAGGGTTAATTCAAGAAAATGAAAATGACCCCATAATCTACTCACCCTCAAGCCATCTTAGGTGTGTATGACTTTCTTCTTTCAGATGAATATCAGACGAATGGCAAAACAAGTGCATCCATCCATTATTAAAGTACTCCACATGACTCCGGGGGTTAATAAAGGCCTTCTGAAGCAAATCGATGGGATTGTGTAAGAAAAATATCCATATTTAAAACTTTATAAAGTAAAATATCTAGCTTTCCGGCGGACCACCTCCTGTATTCAACTTGTGAAGAAAGTGTAACGTCTCTTGCGGTTCAAAACGCTTACGCTACGTCCGACGTCATGCGTTGCAAGTTATGTTCTTTACGTAAGCTGAATACAGGAGGTGGTCCACCGGAAGCTAGATATTTTACTTTACGTTTTAAATCTGGATATTTTTCTTATACAAACCCATCGCTTCGCTCCAGAAGGCGTTTATTAACCCCCGGAGCCGTGTGGCCTTTATTAACCCCTGGAGTCATGTGGAGCACTTTTATAATGGATGGATGCACTTTTTTGGGCTTCAAAATTTGGGCTCCCATTCACTGCCATTATAAAGCTTGAAAGAGTCAGGACATTTTTTTTATATAACTTTGATTGTATTTGTCTGAAAGAAGAAAGTCATATACACCTAGGATGGCTTGAGGGTGAGTAAATAATTTTTATTTACTTTTTAATTTCATTTTTGGGTGAACTATCCCTTTAAGCCATATCGCGATTCCTGTTTTTCCCAAATTTCTTGAAATGTCTTTTCTTATACCATTTAAGATATTTAAGACTTTTTATGGCCTTAAATAGAATACAACTGAATTTATTTCGCTGGGCTGCAAAATTTAGTTTCAAATACATATTCCCAGTATAAGCACATACAGGGCTCTTTGAAGCAGTGAGGTTCTGCAGAGCTCCACAGCACGCCTCCAGAGTGGCCTCTTTCTGACTGGAGCCCAGCAGAGACAGGTACAGCTGCAGGGACTTTTGGTGGTACAAACGGTTCACTCCTTCAGGCTCACCCTTCACCATGGCTGGGAACCTGAACTCCTGATCACAAAAAAAAGTGTGAATGTATTAAACATGCCTGCATACCTATGGCAATGACCAGAAAGTATTGCTGGTTGGAGGACTAGTTCACCCAAGCTGAATATTCTCTCATCATTTAAGGCCTGTTCACAACAAGAATGATAAGTGTAAAAAAAAAACTATAAAGATAACTATTTTTAACATCCACACCAGTGGACGATAGTGTGTATCCTGCAAGGATTTGCTCACTTCAGAGTTAAAATTTCCTGATAATTTACTCACCCCAATGTCATCCAAGATGTTCATGTCTTTCTTTCTTCTAACTAACCTTGAAGGTTCAAATTGCAGTTTCAATGCACCTTCAAATGTGAATGCATAGGATGGTGCATAAAACACATTCATGTTGTTCCATTCAAACACATTTCAAGGGTTCTTCCAGTAGTGGGCACTCATGCAACATAAGCAACGATGTACATCCGAGTAAACGAGACGAAGGGAACTTTGTGAGGGAAGGGCATCAAAAGTTGAACTTAAACGCAGCCCATTTCTGTCATCTGCTGCTTTAAATGCTTAAACGCTTTAAAGCAGGATGGATTCTGATTGGCTGTCAATGTTTTTATCATTCCTAACCTAAGGTTCCTAGTTCTGAAAGTGATTCCAACAATATTGTTTCTCTGTACCGTAATAGCTATTGTTGTGATGTGGACTCTGCTATTCTTTTACATTTAGAAATGTTTTTTTAGAAATATATCTTTATCGTTGTCATCCTTGGTGTGAACGGTCCTTTAAAAACATACAAAGACATAAAATAGCTTTGTGTGAATGATTTATACAGACTCAATGAACCACTTAACTCTTGCCCCAACAAACACAGAAATCATTATTTGTGAGAATCCGCCTTCCGTGTTTTCACTGTTACCCAGTAGGGAGCGCTATTATGTAACTTCTGAAAGAGTTCAGAATCTCCTGAGCAAAACATGTGGGAAGAAGAAGCAGAAACAAGTGATAGCATATGTAATCATATGCTTATGTAAAATAACACGATCATCAATATTAAAGGTGCTCTAAGCGATTCTGGGTGGAGTAACTTCTTGTTGACATTCAAAGTGTTGTCAAACAAAACAGAGGCTAGCTAGACTCTCCCTCCTCCTCCTTTTTTACAGTGTGTTCAGGGGAAAGGCAGCTAGCGGATAGTGAGGAGATGTTTGCTGTATGTGACAAAAAATGTTTTGGCCTAAAAAACGTGTGTCATTGCTTATGAAATGTAGACCCAGGACGAGCTACAGGACTGTGAAGCATCAGGGGTGTTGATGGACTCGATCTACTCCATCTGTGTTTTGATCTGGATGTAGTTGACAAAAACGTGATTTTCTCAGCTTTTTGCTCAAAATGTTGCTACCCATATTCAAGTGTTGATCAAAAAAGAATGCATGAAGCTAGAACAAAAGCAGAGGGTCTGTTCTTTCTTTTGATATATTGCATGTTCAGAAAATCATACAACAAAATATTCTGGGCTCCATGACATTTTTGTGAAATCAAAAACGCTGGCGGTGGCTGTCAACTTAAAAATAAACAAATTAATTTTAAAAAAAAACGCTGCCGGGAAAAAAAAAAAAGTTAACAACTGAATAACAACACACGTTTTAGTCTGTTTCTCACACAAAACTATTCTGTGACTTTACAAAGCCTGAAAGTTCCTTTTGTTTTACACAGAAAGTCATACGCGTTTGGACTGTAATGATGAGTTTTGATTTTTAGGTGAACTAATCCTTCAAGTTAACCCAGCATCCCATGACCAGCATTCGAAACATATTGCATGTTAGTTGTTTTACCAGGAACAGCTTGTACCTTTTGAGTCTTGGTGCTCTTGGGGGAGAAGATGCTCTTTTTGCTCATGTTCTCGTGTGCTTGTGGGCTCACATCAGGGATGGAGAACTGTGTGAAGTGCTCAGGAGCCTCTTTCTCCAGCTGGTAGCTCAGGTTATGGAGTATACAGACACAGTTTTCCACTGACTGCTCCCCACAGCACGTAAACAAAGAGAAGCAGGACACAAAAGTCACTTTCAGCTTGGTGCACCACATTTCTGGCAATATTTTGGAGTAATTTGGTTGAAGTTAAAATTCTCTGAATATGCTTGACCCTATAAAGCCTGCTGTATTATATTTGATATGATTTTTTAAAATACATTTTCAACATGATAAAACGTTGCTGAAAAACCTGTTGTACTTCATTTATTACATTGCCCCTTCAGATCATCGTTCATGTTTATTTTTGCTGTGAAAAATATACTGCTTTTTATGAAGTAAACATAAGAACTTTTAAATTATTAGTAATATTACAAGACAAACAATTACTGGACTGATACAACTTAGGTTTACTTGTTTATCCAAACATCATTTTTATAAAAATCTTCAAATATGACCCACAGGCTTTTGAGGAACATTTATTTGTTCTTCTCTCAATCATCATTTTATTGCATTTCAATATGTTTTGCCCACAGATTAAAAACTACTAAACTTCGATAAAAAAATAAGCATTTGAAAATATCATATTAATGATACAGATTATTGCAAGATATTGAGTGACAACTGATACTTGTATGCATTTTATGCAAGCGGTTTGCTTTACTTATATAAAGATATCCTTGATTTACATTACAAGCTATCAGAATTATATCTTACTTATCTTATTTTTATCTTTTGACCATATAAATATCAGAAACTAAGAAAAAATCCTGATGTATCAAATATTATACACAACAAAAAAATATATTTTTAATTCGATAAACT
Source organism: Paracanthobrama guichenoti (assembly GCA_018749465.1). NCBI lineage: Eukaryota > Metazoa > Chordata > Actinopteri > Cypriniformes > Gobionidae > Paracanthobrama > Paracanthobrama guichenoti. The sequence continues at coordinate 4,789,219 of CM031965.1, read as the reverse complement.
TTTAGACTATTATTTAAGTTGAAGCAAATTACCTTTAAGCGCTATTAAAATACACAGCACATGGCCAAAAGTTTGTGGATCAACCATTTTGGTTAGTCTTAATGCTACACCATACAATATCATTTTACATGTACATTTATTCATTTTAGAGGTTAAATGAATTTTAAAGAACCTTGTGCTTGCAACTTTGGGGCATCGTTTGTGGTGTCCACATATTTTTCCATGTAGTATAAGAGCTTGCAGATCATGCAGCAAAAATGAAAGCATGATAACCTTGTCATCTGGCTCTCCTCTTTCCACCTGAGTCTGAACGTAAGTTATGAGAGAGTCAATAAGTTGTGGGCAGTTCCTCATGGATATCCTCTCCTTATCGCTAGCGCAGCTGAGGTTTCTGTGAGAGCACAACCAAAACTTGGCTTTACAACAGACATTACTTTTTCAAAATATCTATACAAATCAACAATGATTATATGTGTGCCTGTCTGCGGTGCCACAGTTCTCTGTCCAACCCAAGTAAGTAAACATCCTGTGATAAGTCTCTGATAAGGAACAAGATTTGTATACAGTGTTGGTATGAAAGCATGCATGAAACAACACACCAGCTCAGAGAAATCTGCTGTCGATGAGCACAGATGAATTATAAGACATCACACAGACGAAACCGACTGCAGGTGGTTTAGGGTTTCTAAGCCGCTGCCCATGTGAGGAATTATTGTGTGTTAAACTTGACATCATACAGGCCTATCTCGTAAAGTGTTGGCAGACTATGATTGTGCTGGAAGACTGGTGTATATTTCACAACAAGAACAATCAGAACAGACTGGGCCATCTGACCAATCAGAGCAGAGTAGACCAATCACAACAGACTGGGCAATCTGACCAATCAGAGCAGAGTAGACCAATCACAACAGACTGGGCCATCTGACCAATCAGAGCAGAGTAGACCAATCACAACAGACTGGGCCATCTGACCAATCAGAGCAGAGTAGACCAATCACAACAGACTGGACCATCTGACCAATCAGAGCAGAGTAGACCAAACAAAACAGACTGGGCCATCTGACCAATCAGAGCAGAGTAGACCAATTACAACAGACTGGGCCATCTGACCAATCAGAGCAGAGTAGACCAATCACAACAGACTGGGCCATCTGACCAATCAGAGCAGAGTAGACCAATCACAACAGACTGGGCCATCTGACCAATCAGAGCAGAGTAGACCAATCACAACAGACTGGGCCATCTGACCAATCAGAGCAGAGTAGACCAATCACAACAGACTGGACCATCTGACCAATCAGAGCAGAGTAGACCAAACAAAACAGACTGGGCCATCTGACCAATCAGAGCAGAGTAGACCAATCACAACAGACTGGGCCATCTGACCAATCAGAGCAGAGTAGACCAATCACAACAGACTGGGCCATCTGACCAATCAGAGCAGAGTAGACCAATCACAACAGACTGGGCCATCTGACCAATCAGAGCAGAGTAGACCAATCACAACAGACTGGGCCATCTGACCAATCAGAGCAGAGTAGACCAATCACAACAGACTGGACCATCTGACCAATCAGAGCAGAGTAGACCAAACAAAACAGACTGGGCCATCTGACCAATCAGAGCAGAGTAGACCAATCACAACAGACTGGACCATCTGACCAATCAGAGCAGAGTAGACCAAACAAAACAGACTGGGCCATCTGACCAATCAGAGCAGAGTAGACCAATCACAACAGACTGGGCCATCTGACCAATCAGAGCAGAGTAGACCAATCACAACAGACTGGACCATCTGACCAATCAGAGCAGAGTAGACCAAACAAAACAGACTGGGCCATCTGACCAATCAGAGCAGAGTAGACCAATCACAACAGACTGGACCATCTGACCAATCAGAGCAGAGTAGACCAAACAAAACAGACTGGGCCATCTGACCAATCAGAGCAGAGTAGACCAATCACAACAGACTGGACCATCTGACCAATCAGAGCAGAGTAGACCAAACAAAACAGACTGGGCCATCTGACCAATCAGAGCAGAGTAGACCAATCACAACAGACTGGACCATCTGACCAATCAGAGCAGAGTAGACCAATCACAACAGACTGGGCCATCTGACCAATCAGAGCAGAGTAGACCAATCACAACAGACTGGGCAATCTGACCAATCACAACAGACTAGGCCATCTGACCAATCAGAGCAGAGTAGACCAATCACAACAGACTGGGCCATCTGACCAATCAGAGCAGAGAGTAGACCAATCACAACAGACTGAGCCATCTGACCAATCAGAGCAGAGTAGGCTCGTGGAAAGGTGTGGTTTAGAGAGACTGAATACTTTATTGATTCATGTAAATCTATTGTAGGAGACCTTCAGAACAAAATTAAGAACCTTTAAAATAGCATAATAGGGGCACTTTAAATCACTTCTAGCGCAACTCTCACCTTAAACAGCCGGTGGTGTTGTAGAAGACCTCGGGGTCAATGTGTTTGTTGGTTTCAGTCCAATAGTTGTATGGCACCACAATGCTTTCTGCAAGCAGGGGCAGGGCGTTCCTGATCAGCTCTGGCTTCAGCTCATCAGCCGAGGACAGATTCCACAGCAGACCTGAACAGATCCGACACCAAAGGCTCATAATGTATACTTCACAACATTGTATTCTTTTTAAATAGCTTTTGATAAACACATATCACATATCAAAACACAAAACCAACTCTTTCTATCATTTTAAACATAAAGGACACCATTCACATACAACAACACACATTCCGTCATACAACAACAAATGACACGACACATCAAAAGGCTGAAGAACAGGAAAGAGTCGAGTGAGAGTGGCACGTCTTACCAGTGAGTT
>CM031965.1:4778857-4781357 GCA_018749465.1 Paracanthobrama guichenoti | reverse complement strand
CCTTGGCAACTGGCCACTAATATACCTCAACTAAAGAGAAACTTTATTGCAAATCATTACATTTAACCCTAAGATTTATGGTCTGTTGATTTACAGTATCAATATCCTGGAGCTGTGAAATAGTTACTTTTTAAAAATTAAACAACAGGACAGAACTCTAGATCTAGATAAACTCTAGATCTAGATAAACATAAAAACATAATATAAAATTGCTCTATACTGTAGGTTTATGCCAGTTATCTTATGTGAATATCTGAATATGAGCCTAACTGGCTCTTTTTGATCTTTCTGATTGATTTTTTTTTTTAATCGCTAGGACACTCAATTTCTCAATACTTAGGTCAGTTTTTTTCCAAAACTCTTCACACAGCTCTCATAACCAACTTTCATCTTGGCACAGCAAATCAAGCCATTCTTCCTTAAAACTAGCAAAGTTTGTCAACCAACAAACACACGGAGGGCGTGGCTGAAGCTTGGGGCTGATGCGACCGTCATAGTGACAACAGCCAATCCCATTACTTTCTGCTTGGACCACAACACACAAAAAGGATAGTGTCTGCTCTAGGGTTGCATGAACGCAATTGGCTAGCGTCTGCTCTATTTATTTTAATCTATTTATCTGCTCTAGGGTATATGCATGGGGGATCTGATTGGAGGATGCCTGTGTTGGCGCTTGAAAAGTTGAGAAATCTTTAACTTCTGCCACTTGCAACGCGAGTGAAGCGACGCGACGGAACCCACAATTCAGTTCGGCAATGCATGATGTCACCCATTCAAAGTAAACGAGAAGCGTTAACGCCGGCACATGTGAAGGCAGTGTTAGGGCGTGTCCGAATCCAGTTTTGGTAGTTTAAGACAAATTGGTCGGCGCGCCTGGCGCATGGTCTAAACAGTTTGTCCTTAGTCGCTTAATGAGTCATGGGTGTGTTTTGGGTGTAACTTGCAATAAACCAATCAGAGTCTCATCTCCCATTCCCTTTAAAAGCCAGTTGTGCTCACACCATGGCGGATTTGCTATTTACATGGAGGAATTTGCGAGCGGAAAGACTGAGCGCTTCTCCAGAGAGGAATCCTTTTATTTTTAATATTTAAAAATGTTTGTGTGCTGCTGCGCATCCCTGTGTGTGTAATAAGCAGAGTGTACACGCGTTGTGGACCCACCTATAGGTGCACATTACTAACATGCCCTTTAAATAACACAAAAAATACTGCGCTACTGACTTTAGACCAGGTTTTTGTTGTCGTTTTCAGTGCCAACAATGTGCCTGAACACACCTCTTTTCAGTCCAACACGTCTGGCGCAACATTGCGCCGGGTGTATGATAGGGCCCATAGACTGAACACATAATATGCACACACGACGTCCCTGATTTCACAAATCTACACGGAAACGATAACTGTATCGCTTTCAAATTCTTGCACAAATGTTGTGCTTTTTTCAGGCCCCCAAAACACTGTTAAATGAACAGTCAAAACATGTAAACAGCCCCTTAAAGCCCTGCAAAGAGTCGTGCGCTTATCCGAGCGTATCTCAGGGTCAGCTCTCCTGTCTCTGCAGGATATCTACACCAAACACTGCAAAGGTAGAGCTACTAAGATCATCAAGGACTCTAATCACCCTGCAAACCCTCATTTCACGCTGCTGCCATCTGGTAAGCGCTTCCGAAGCCTGATGGCCAAAACTGAGAGACTCAGGAGGAGCTTCTTCCCCCAGGCCATCAGACTCCTGAACTCAGTCACTTAACATCACGTGACTTCACTTCAGGATATATATATATATATATATATATATATATATATAGTACTTTTTTTTATCCTATTTCTATATAATTTCCTCCTTGTGTTTTTAACTGTGAATTTGCACTGTCCATGGAGCGGACCTGTTTACATTTCACTGCCGGTTGTATATTCTGTATATAACTGTGTATGTGACAAATAAAACTCTTGAATCTTGAATCTTGAAACTTGAATCTTAAACAGCACCATTCCTGCCGCTCTTATCTGGGACAAAACAAAAGCCAGTCTGATCAAAGTTAAACAAAAAAATGCTATGAAGTCATAATAAATGGCCCTGCTGCAGATTTTATCTTGAATCTTGCAATAATAAACATACACTATTATCTCTTTTGAACTTTCTGTTTCGTGCGAAAAATAGTGTAATAAAACAGAATAATAAAACATAACCACCCTCCTTTACTAGAGCAAACTCTACAGAACAAATGCCGAAGCACAGAGCGACAGAGCACATTAGTATACACACGGGGAACAAAACTGTTCCACCAGCTTTATTACTTTAATAAACTATTTCAAATTAACAATATGGGCGACTGCTGAGTTCTAAGTGTGCTAATCCACAAACTTTGTGCACTAATTATCTACTGAAAATGAAAGGCGGTGCTAAAAGTGTGAATATCACAAACATACGATCATGCTTATGTCATATTATAGCCTAAAATGAAAAGAAAAAATATACAAATTATATGTGCATGAATAAAATCTG